>OX596380.1:91873775-92406166 GCA_951394425.1 Tipula unca
AAAGTTCAATCATTTATTTTTTGTTTATTTTCAACAGATCTTATGTTTCAAATGGAAATGAATAAATAAAATTTATTTCATATCAAAAATTTATTTGAGTACCTGCCAATTTTAAAATCATATAAAATTTCTACTTCAGTCGCGTTTCGTTCTAAATTGTAAAATTCATCACAGTTGAAGTACCTTAGTATATACATACATATATGTATATTTATTCGAATCAGGACGGTTTGTATATACACACGTATTTATAGATATAATAAGCGCAGTTTAATGATTCCGCAACAGCTAAGCTGTTTATTTTGCTATATATAGTCAACCAAAAAATATTGGAAGGATAAATCAAAAATTGTAAAATCAACATAACCTACAATAATTTTTTATTGTGGATTTTGATATATGCGTACAACACCAATAAATGTGTTATCAATCATACAAAATCGTTGATAACATGATAATTTTCTTCAATATCGTTGTTGGTTTGATTTTCTACAATTTTCATGAAAAATCATACACATTTATCCTAAAAAAATGATTCGTCAATCAATGTCATATACCATGAAAAATATAGATCCATATACAAGAAATATTCTTGCCCCAAAATTCTAAAAAAGAAAAAAATCTGAAAATAAACATCAAGTTTTTTGTTTGTTTGTTGTATGTGCGTTTAGATAAAAGCTTCGAATAATTTGTCTGTCATTGACATGTCAGAAAATACAAAAAAAAACTGTAGAAAAATATTACGATTTCCAGTTGGACAATTGACAGGACAATAACTATAATACAGCGAAAAAGGACATCAAAATTATATACTTTTTATGTCCTTCGTGTGTGATAATTGTTGAAAATATGTATGTATTGAATTGAAATTTAATAAATATGTGTGTGAGTGTGTTACACTTCACTATTGTAATTTTGGTTAAATTTATTAGAGTACATCGGATTAAAGTGGGAAAATAAAATGTCAGTGAATAATAATAAGACTATAAGTAGTTTTAACAAATCGTAATTAGATGGAAACCTTTCTTTAATTTTACATTGAAGTAACAAATTATGTGACAGAAAGGATCTAACAAATATTTGAAAAGTATGTATCATATTTATTCATAATCGCATTTGCTTCCTTGAAATTGAAATTTACAACAAAATTGTCGTCAAAACGAATAAAAAATTTTGATAGGTCTTGAAATTAATAACGCCACCTGACCTTGCTAATATGGCAATATTTTAGGTACATATTAAAATGCAGATCAGTATATATATTAGATAAAAACAAATTGATCTTCGAAAAAATATTCCAGAAGGAGTGCTTATAAATAAATAAAATACAAATATATAATATTCTGCTAAAGTTCCTTCAGGCCAGATTTGTGAAGTTTTAAAATAAAATAATCAAAAATTTTATCAAATATATCTGACTTCATAGGACTAAGTATCATTTAAGCTATTAAAACTTTTAAAATGAAACTGGATATATTATGTTTGAATTTAGTAAAGCCTATCTTTTAGATATTTGAGACTAAATACTACATACTAACATATTTGGTTTGAATTTCAGTCACGATGAAAAACTCTGGTAAATCAAAAACCAATACGTGTTGAAATTAATCATGATATGGGTTAGGTAAGGAGTGGAGAAGTCGTACCTTTCTGACAATCATCCGAGTTTCATAACCCGGTTTTGAGATTAAGTTCACACGTGATTCAATCATAGTTTTCCCACTCTACTACATAATATTTTTTCGAGATCCTTATCTAATTATTCTTGAAACAATCCTTGTGAACTGCTATTTAATAATTAAGGTTATACCAAGAGATTAACTACACATATAAGTATTTTTAAAGTTGTTGTTTTCAGGAGCATTTATTAAAAGTTTAAGAATATGAATAATATTTTACAGATTAAATTACTTATTATGTAACAATTTATTTAAACAAGCAAAAACTTGCCGAAATCTTCGCCCAGACCATTGTATTTGTCATATTATTTTATGTGGTGTGTTAATATATATTGGCAATGTATTTCATGATCTATAATCGAAATCGTTGCATTTGCATGTTCCATTCAATAATATTAGCTACGACTTAAACCATTTTTAACTACTCCATTTTTTACTTCTGTCTGATCCGATAATTAAGAAGCAACTCGATTATTTACAATATCCTACACGAAATTTGGTATATCGGTTATGTTTGGGTACGTGTCCGGAGAGATCGTTTTGTAAGTTTAGTTTGCCTGTAACAATTATAAAGTAAAATTAATAAGTTTAAATAATAATTACGATGATTGCATATTTTTTTAAATATTTGACGGATTTAATTAATTGTTGTTGTTTCTTTGTTTAATGAATATTAGAAACTTAAAATTAATGAAGATTTTGTTCTTAATATTTTTTTTAAATATGATATTAATTCGATCTACAATAAATAGTTATTATAAAACTGTTTATTGGTTTTCTTAATATTATTTTTAGTTTTAATATTATTGTAACTGCTTTAGTCCTCCTTTAATAATTTGAAATTTCGGTAGATGTAGAAGTTTTTCATTTATTTTTGTAACAAATTTTGTAATATTATTTTACTTTTTTACTAATTAGTACTGAGATCAACTACAAACTTAACAAACTATGAGATCACACTTTGACACCCCTATTTCCTTATATGAATTAGCAGTTTTGTATTTGAGTTATGGATATTCATTTTTTTTATTTTGTGTGCTTTTATCACTGTTTAATTTATGTATATAAATAAAACTATTTTTAATTTATTTTTTATTTTATTTTATTTTTATTTTTCTTCCTTTTTGTGATAATATTTTTTGTTTTTATGTTTTAATTTTAAATATCGATTTCGGATGTCTCCTTCTTCAGTTTTTTAAAATTACTAATTGTTTCCTTAAAATTACATGGCTTTTATACTATTTTGGGGTTAGCTTTATTTGTTATTATTAGGTCGTAAATTTGGTTTGTTTTTGTGTTGATTTTGTTATTTAATATGTTGCTATTGTTTTTTTGTTTGTAAATTTCCAGTTCTTCCAGTCTGTCTAATTTTTGTCCTTTTTTGATTCTGTGCATTATGGTTAAGTTATTGTTTATGTCGGTGTAAGTGTTTTGTTTATGTCGGTGTAAGTTTTGTATTTGTCATACTTTTTTGTGTGGTGTGTTAATGCTTCATAAAAACTATTGAGAAATTCAACATTATTTAGAGATTAAAAATTATTGATTTATAATTTATACATATGTACATATATAGTATTTTCATGAAAGTTCCAGAATAAAGTATGTATAAAAAATTATTTAGCTAAATTGAATAAAATGCTTAAAAAAAACCATTTTTATTCATTATTTAAAATTTTCATGCGACAGAAATATCCTTTCAGGGGACGAATAACTTTTGAAATAACTAAGGGAATACGCAGTTTGTCACTTGAAACGACAATTGTCACTTCAACCGACTTGGAGAATACCAACATTTATCTGTCTGTACAAGTGACTCGCATACTGAATATATGTGTACGTTTTTGCCGTTCAGATTAAAATAAAAATTAAATTTGGGCGGATTACTCGAGCACTCAATGCCACTAAAGGGCCCACGGTGCAATACCCGGACAAACACATATACTTACACATTAAAAACACCCAACCGTGATTTTTGGTCACCACGGGGAATCGAACCCGAGACCCTCGAATAACAAAGCGAGCACGCTACTTACTGTACTAACGAGGGCGGTGCCATTCAGATTAGTTTTGGTTATCATGATATGAGCGTTGTTCGGTATAGGGACCAGAGCCCTATTGCACCAACTACTTATCATTTATTATACTTATCAACTTATCATAAGTAAGTTTTTTTAATTATGATAAGTGATAAGTGTTTCACCAAACATAACAGAATCTCACTCACTTATCAATTTGAAAACTGATTAAATTTTGATAATGATAAGTGATAAGGGTTGCACACCAGAATGTCTATAAACTTATCAATTGACAAATCATCAAAATATAAACTCGTATGTACCTGTATTGTAATTTAATGACAACAACAATTTTGGATGTTTATAATAATACATTAAAGAAACGTTATTCAATTGAGTGTTCTAATTTCAGTGTTTAGAATAAATTGTAATTTTTTTTTGTGAATTTTAAAATAAATTTTATTTTCTAACTTAAACGTAATCGCGCCCTCATTCACTAATACACCTATTATGGTTCTCACCTCCACCAAACGACTCACCTCTCCACTTCAAGTCCTATGAGTTCAAATTTATTATTATGATTCTTGCTTTAATTTTGATGAGAGTTGTGCGATGTTTATATGATTTTGATATATTCCATCTAATTAATGTATATAATTATATGGCCATTTTTGTTGGCCATATAATAAAATACATAAAACAATGAATAATTCAAAAGTAAGTTTCGGCTAATTATAGGAGCATGTGTGTAATACCTAATATATCGCAAAAATGTCTTAGGTTTTACCATAAAATGTTGAGACTGATAGTGGGTGGGGGTTTCATAACATTGCTGAATCTTATGACAAAGCTAATGGATGGGACAAAGGGGTATACATATTATGATGATTTCATAGTTGTAAATTCTACAATTTAATGAAAACATTTTAATTTATTTAGGAATTTTTTATTTTTGAAATAAAGTTCCTTCCTAATACTTGCCATTATATACTTAACCATTATCTACAAATTATTGTGTGTTGATTTGTTTCGTGCGAGAAATTTTTAAATTACAAATAGCACGCGAATAAGGTTCCAGATTTATGTACTTATATAAATCTGCTGGAAGCATAACTTTGCAAATATCCATGCTATCCAAAACTAGTAAAAATTATCGATCGTATCAAGAATGAACAATTTTTTTGATTCCTCCTATTGAAATTTCAATTCGAACCTCCGATCAAAGCGCCATAACTAAGTCACCACCAAATCGTTGGTGAGTATTTTTGACACTAGACTCTGCGCACCGCGAGAACGATAATACCAAAATTTTAAAGTACTCAGCACTTTTCAAGTCATATTTATGACGTATTTTTCGGTGAGGTGAGAACCATAATAGTGGCATATATACATATATATAAAGAAAAAAAAATTAGCGATTTTGCAATTAGGGAATGATACTTAATTTTGATAATTAATCATTGTTCCATCGACCTGAGGGAAACCACCCATCTCAATAAACTTCAGACATTTTCGGGCGAACACACAGTTTCCGCCATCATTTTATCGATGATGGTATCTGCTACCCGATGAATAACCCTACCATAGTGCGGACTCAAGTAGTAGTAGTTTCGGTTGCTTCCATGGTGCAGATTTCCTCGTATTTTTAAGCGCCGTCTTGCTGAAAATTAACTTCGTCCACATCAATAACTTCCAATTCCGGCCATAAAAAATCATTAATCATAGCTCGGTACCGCAATCCATTCACCGTAACAGTTTCACCAGCCTCATTTTCGAAAAAGTAAAGTTCATTCACACCGCCAACCCAAAAACCGCACCAAACAATGACACGTTGAGGATGGAGAGGCTTTTCAACAATCATTCTAGGATTTTCTGAGCACCAAATACGACAATTCCGCTTATTAATGTAGCCTCCGAGGTGAAAATGGGTCTCATCACTCAAGATGATTTTTCGATGAAAACCCGGATTATTTTTATGCATTTGAAGGACCCAATCAGCGAAGATACGACGTTTATGGTGATCGATCTGCTTGAGTTCTTGTGTTAACTGAACTTTAAGACCTAAGTCTTTATGCAAAATACGGTGTAAAGTCATTTGTGGAATGTCTAATTCCACAAAAAAGATCGAGGAGGAATCAGCAAACCTGGGTTTTCTTCAACACTACGGGCTACAGCAGCAATGTTATCAGTTGTTTACACGGTGTCGATTTTTCACATCACTAACTTGTCCCAACAAGGTGCTTCACGACGACCAAATTGTGCTTTAGTTTTGCGAATAATTTTTGTAGTGAATTTTCAAACAATTTCAATGCGTTGTTGAAGCGTGTATCGACCATTTTTAGTAATGGCATAGTTTTTACTTGTCAAATGTCAACAGATGACAGCTTCAAAATTGATAGCTGTCCAAATAGGAAGCTATTCGAAATGAAACCTCTTATTGGAAAACCATAAAGGGACAATGTAAAGAAACAGTGGAATATTATCATGAATGACGACAATAAGGGAATTGCTTAAATGTTTAATACATTTGTTTACAAATTCCTCATACTTTAAAACGCAATATCTACTCGAAATCCCAACTTAACTTTTTTTTACCATTTTAAAACATGTAGCGAAAAATTTGGGTGAAATATTAGTCTATTTATTAAATCAATGTTTCGATAAATTTCTTCAATAGCTCTAAAAACAGAATGAAATACCAAGTCACAAAAAGGGCTCGCAAAAAGCTTGTAACAACTGTAGACCACATTCTTTGATATCTGTCTTGTCTATCTTAGTATTTATCAGTTCGATTTTGAAAGAAAGAAACACACAGAAGATGTGTTACTGTGGTTTTTGAGATGTTTTAAAAATAATTTATTTAAGCGGTTTTCAAGTTAAATATATTTCTTATATGGTCTAGCATGATTAATTTCACACCTTTAAAACCGAATCCAATTACTCCTGTGCTAAAGCCACGCTACATTTTGACACTCAAGGTGATAAATTTTAAATTTATTTTCAGACGTGCCATAATCAAAGACCATCTTGATCAAACCATCATGAGAGTATAAAACGTTACATTTAAGTTTTTCACAAAATCACAGATTCCATATAGAATTGAGTAGATAAGTATACAATCTGATATGCATCATAGATGGCGAAATTATATATTTTTTTCGATAACTGAATTTCATGTCGAGATTATAACTTTCGTCCATATAACTTATTCCTCTTTTGATCGCATTAGTTCCAAAATTGTATGATACTATGCTATTTAGCGCCTTATTGCGTAAGCCATTTTGGGGATTGTGTTTTAACGTTATACGCTTAAATTAAAAAATTATTAATTAAATTTCGCATAGATGAAGCGGAACATTTTTAATGTAATAATTTAAACCACATTTCATAAAAAATATTTACAAATCGAACCATAAATTATTTATTTTTTTTCCATTCCCATTAATGAATCTTCCGTTAGAATATAATATATATTTTTAATTATCTGAAAAGCCCCCTCTTATTTTAACTGAAATTATTGTACATTAAAATCTCATATCGCGAACATTTCTATTGTTTTACAGTTCTTTATAAATAATTTAAAAAAAAAATATTTATAATTTTATTATATTTCAACAAATTAAATTTTATAAGAAATAAAACCGATGATTAATTTTTTTTATTATGTTCACATTAAAATTACATTTAGTAATAACTCAATGATGTTGCCCGGCTATTATACATACAGCTTTAAACAGTTACGCTACCCGAAACAGCACAAAATAACATTGACTAGCTTATATTACTCTAACTTTGCACGTGCAAAGTAAGTATCCTAAGTAAATTATGTAACATTCAACGTGCGACCACTATTGCATGACAATGTACCTACATAAACAAAAATGTTATTAATTACAAAAAAATGTTTTCGTCAAATTCTGTATCTGTTAGACGATAATGTACATATATACACAAATTATAAAGAACAACATTTTTTATAAATTTGTGTGTTAATTTTATCCTCTTGAAAAAGAAGGAAAAGCTTTATTTTTCGGTTTAATTTTTCTTTTTGTATTTGTTCATAAACTTTACACAATTTATTTTTTGCTTTTGTGTATTCGTTCGTTTGAGTTAATTAACATTTCAATGTAATTGAATAAAAATAAAAGGAATCAAACAAAACAATAATTTATATAAAAATGAGTATGAAAAGCTCGTGGAAATTTAAACCATCATATAATAATAATTACAACAAGAACAATAATAAATAAATAACGGAATACACATTTTTCTTCCGTTGCCTTGTTACGATTTTTTTGTTTTCTGTTTTCTAATTAAAATTGATACTTTTGTTTACAAAATAAACGAGAACACAAATGAAACAGGCACAACGGAGCCAAGATACAGCAAAAATAAGAAAACATTAAAATAATAATCTTTTTTACGTATTTTTTTTTAAATATAATAATATTAAATCGCCCGTGGGAATTTATCTTTCGGAATAAAGTTTTGTTGTTCGTTTTCGTCACGATTTTGCGCATTTTAGGACGAAAAGTTCAAAAAAATTTTGTTTTCATATAAATTCAACCAAAGTTTTTATTTATGATATTTAATTACTTACTGAATTTGAAATTGTTTCCGAATTTTTCGTAGAATGTTAACTATATTTTAATGAAATTAAACTAATTACGTTCTTTTCTTCTATTACAGGTAAACACCTTACCAAACCACTT
The DNA here is from genome assembly GCA_951394425.1 of Tipula unca. Taxonomy (NCBI): domain Eukaryota; kingdom Metazoa; phylum Arthropoda; class Insecta; order Diptera; family Tipulidae; genus Tipula; species Tipula unca. The sequence goes on from OX596380.1 coordinate 91,882,182, forward strand.
TAATTTTTCCAACTTTAATTAAATTACTGGAAAGGCTAAGTATTTTTCATAAAATGCCAATTTTGTTTTAAATATTGAAGTATTCGAATTTTACAAAATAATCTGTAATACAAATTAGCTTATTATTGTAATAGTTTAAAATCACTAAATCTGGTAACAAATTAAAAATCCAGAAACACACTACAATTATTTATTTATGACAAGATTGATGGTTCAGGTAAAAAACCAAAAACCCACATTTAAAATTTGAATTTTAAATCAGAAATATAATTCTAATTTACATTATTTTACTGGACCAACAACTAAACCTAACCACTAACGACCAAATAGTGCCAATAATTTGTTATGAAAAAGGGTTAGCGTGCAGTTTACGTCAAATAACAAAATATTGGTATGTGTTAAAAAAACAACTTTATAACATCTATATAGTAGGTTTAGCACAAATAATCATGAAATGTACATATATACAATATGATGGCATACTCAGAATTTGGAAGAAATTTTTACGATTATCTGTTATTGCCCATCAAACGCAAAATGACACTTTTCTTAGTGCTGAGTATTTTTGAAAATTCAACAAATCATTATTTGACGGGTCGCGCAAAAATTTGGTTTAGCACAAATAATCTTGAAATATATATATGTACAACATGATGGCATATCTAGAGTTCGGGAGCCATGTCTACGATTATCTAGCTATCAAACGCAAAATGCCATTTTCAACAAATTAAATTATAAGTTAACTTATTAATGAGTAAAAGTATTTTAATTTAAAATGACGAAGGCTTAACAATTTGGATATTTTAAACAAAAAAAATTTAATTTCAAGTAGTTTTTTAATTGAATTTAGCGAAATTATTTTAAACATTTTATTAATTTAAAAGTATAGTATGATGTTGTCAGGTTTTTGATTGCCAATACATATGCAATTTATATTTTCCGTCATTTTTTTTTTGTCATAAAGTTCAGGTGTTTGTTGATCTGTTGATAGCTCGCATTGTCGTGGTGGAGAATGATCTGCCGCCGGCGGTTTGTTTTTCTTATTACTTCTGCCAAACAAGTGGTTGTGTACCATTCAGAATTGACCGTTCTACGTTGCCCTAATGAAACGGTTGCGACCTATCCAGTTTTTCCGAAAAAACAGGCGACCACTTGTTCTTGCAATATTGAATGAATGCTGGTCCCACAAATGACCAAGATTGCCTTAATCTCACGATAAAGCCCATGACGCTTTTGCAGTATCTGTTCGTGCTCAGCATGAATGTTTTCCGGAACAACCGATTTAGGACGATCTTTACGAAATTCGTCGTTGAGCGAACTTCGGCCAATATTAAATTCTGTAAATCATCAATGAATACTGGTCCTTGAATTAAATTCATCAATGCACTCTGGTTGAGTTAATCTACATCGAAAGTTATATAAAAAATAATCGCAAGAAAAGGTTCTTTTAAGTTTTGAGCTCAGTAATAAACTCCTTTTGACGATCAAAAACAACATAACCATATGGGATGTAACCTATTATTGTTAGTTCTTTTATTAAAAGATTCAATATTCAAAAATTAAAATCAAGATTTAAGTGAATACTAATACCATTTAAGGCAATACAAGCATCGGATGAGTTCAACATGTATTGCGTGTTTTATTTATGCCTTTTTAACTCGAGGATATTTTTTTGTGATCACTCAACAAATAAATTTATGTCTAGATTGGCCATACAAAAGTACCAATACTGTCAATAATACTCAAAGAACTCCAAAAGCTAAAAACTTGTAAATCATCATCAAACAAATGATATTTAAAAAGTGTGTGTTCACTCTAGGGGAACTTCAGAAATTGTTACACTTGCACTAATTGCGTGCACAATGTGTTCAAACCTTGCGACAATGATGTTTTTCCTGCGGTTTATACAGGGTGTCCGCCGGGAAGGTATACTACTTTGTTTGTTTATAATTTTTGGTTAAATGAAAGAGAATGTCGGCAATTATGTATGAAATACAATATCAGATAAATGTCCGCCTCTGTCAGCCTCACAAATACGAGCCCTTTTGAGCACATTTTTCATTACATTCTCACACATTTCACGCGGTATTTCATTAATTTTTTCACGAATATTTTGTTTGAGTTGCTCAAGCGTTTCTGGTTGGTTTGCATAAGCCTTGCTTTTCAGTTATCCCCACAAAAAGAAGTCCGGAGCAGTCAAATCAGGCGACCGTGGAGGCCAATCAACATCACCATTTTTTGAAATAACTTGTTGTGGAAAGAGGTCTCGCAGTAATTCCATTGTAATCCTGGCTGTATGCGACGTGGCACCATCTTGTTGATACCACATGTTAATCCAGCCCAAAGCATGCACTTGTGGCGTTAAAAAGTTTTCAATCATATCACGATATCGCTCCCCATTCACAGTTACCGTTACGCCGTTTTCATTTTGAAAGAAGTAAGGTCCAATGATTCCTCCTGACCAAATTGCACACCAGACTGTCACTTTTAATGGACGTAAAGGTGACTGATGAATAATTTGAGGGTTTTTCATTGCCCAGAACCGACTATTCTGTTTATTCACATATCCATTCAAATGAAAATGTGCCTCGTCACTCATTATGATTTTTTCATGAAAATCGGGGTTGTCATGGGCGAGCTGTAACATCCTATTGGCATATGTACGGCGGCGTAAATGGTCTTGTGGAAGAAGCTCTTGTGTCAACTGAATCTTAAATGGAAACAATTGCAAATCTTTGTGGAAAATTGTGGCCAAACTTGTTCTTTGAAGACCAAGCTCCTGACGACGTCGAATTGAGGTTGATGGATTGTTTTGAACACTTTCTTGAGCAGCAGTAATGTTTTCAGCCGATCTTGCAGTACGTTGTGGCCCATGCTTGGGCCTATCACCTACAGACCCTCTTTCTTCGAAATCATTCACTACACGATAAATAGTGCGTTTTGTTGGGACGTTGTTTCTCCCAAAAATTTCATGTAACTTTCTCATCATCACAGTAATCGATGATTGATTTTGATAAAATGTTTTAACGATTAAAACACGTTGGTTTATCGAATATTTTTCCATAATAAATTTGCTACGTGTCTACTTCACGACTGCCAAATATGAACTGTCAAGACTACCGTTTACCAAAATGGCGGCAAAATAAAGTAGTATACCTTCCCGGCGGACACCCTGTACAATTTTTTGGTTAGATTCATTTTGTAAATGTGCTTTCAGATTTTAGTTCATTATTTACCATAATTTTTCAGGATTCACAAATTGCGCCCGATTTTACTTGTGGGTGGACAAAATGCTCAAAAATTATCACCAAGGTTTTAGCAAAGTAGAGTGAAAATCAAATTATCGCCGATAATGCTAATAACATTCCCTACCCTGTTGAAACTGATGCATCTAACACATTGTATAGCCCCATGTCAGAACGAACTGGCTTCTTAAGCTCAGGATCGAAACCGCTGGAGTCAGATCATTGACACAGTAATAGACCACTAATGGCCTTTAAAAACTATAATGATAATAACTGACAATAATTTGTTTAAAAAATACAATCGTGTTTTAATCCTAGATATCTGTGTGATCCGAGTAATAATTAAGAATAGTTTTCAATTACTGTGACTTCTACATTTTAAAACCAAATACACTTATATTAATAATTTTAGAAAAATGTTTCTAAAAATGCTTTTTTATCAAAATTTAATGTCTTTGGGGTTTTAAAAAAATATCAAATTTTCGTTGACACGAAAGAACGCGTAAGAAATTGATGTGAAATTGATGTTTTTTTTTTGTTTCTGTGTTAGTAAAGAGAGAAAGAGAGGTAAGTACTGATAGAATGAGAGGGAAATGTATTACTATGACGTCTTTCGTCGATTGTTTATGTGTATATTTATGAACGATATATGAACACGTGTTGGTGTTAGTTAAAATTCCAGAAAAAATTGATATTTTCAAAAAAACTTTAATAATTTTGATATAAATCAGTTTTTGTGATTCGATTAAATTCAACATTAATTTTATAAATACGTAATTAAAGAACAACAAGAGAAACACGAATGACTACAAATGACGTTTCGCTTTTTTTATGTTTATATTTTTGAATTGACGCATAATTTTGTGTTGGTGTCAGTTAAAATGGAAGAAAAAACCTACAATTCCAGTTTAAAATGTATTTTTTGCAATTTTTTGTGATGTATATCACTTTTGGTGGCACGAAAGAATTCGACACAACTATTCAAATTTAGGTACGTTCTAGGTTTAATGTTTTTTCTACATTAATTCTCGGTCCGACCCAGGTGTACGCCGACCCAAGTGCTAGGTCCGACCCCAGTGTCACTTTTAACAAATGTTCTTATTCCCAGGAAGTTCTGGTAGTAAAATCGAAATTTTTTAAATTTATTTTCTCAAATTGAAATGATAAACTTTATATTTTTGGTTTTTGGAATTGTCAAATTATAATAAATAATTATGAATATTTCATTTTTTCACAGAATTTAAACAAGTTTATTTCAGTATTAAGAATAACTAGCCGTAAGTATAGGGATAAACAAGGCAACATTTTTTGTCGAATTGTCTGTTATCAGGATTCCAAATAATTTAACATTATCTCATTAATTTAAATTTATTACTCGTTCTCATAACAAATTAATTTTTTAAATTAATATTATTGTTACTCTTGTTCTGTTCTCATTAAAACTATATAAATAATTGTTGTTGGGGTATTCTATTATTACGTTTAAACGAGTACATATTGTAATATAAAAACCGGAACTCAAAAGACATAACTTTTAAAAATAAATAAATTTTGTGAAATATTCTAAAATAGTATTTAATTTACGACTAGTTTTTATTAAAATTTGAATAATTTTTTTATTGAAGTTACTTTTATTGTTTGTTATTCATTAGCAAATTTAAAAACAATACTGAAAAAAAATTTTTGAATTTAAATGATGAAAATAGATAAAAAAATAAAACCATAACGAATACTTAGTTCTCGCTTTTGCCGTGTGTGCAAGATATCTTTATAGGGCTTTTTAGATATAGCGAAAAGAAACAAAAATAAAAAAAATTATATATTTTTGTTCTGTCGAATTAAATTAACGGGATGCGGCCCACATTAAATTAAAATTCATGGTTGTTATAAAGTAATAAAAAAAAATAAAACAAAAGAAAATCATTTGTACGAATGGAAAAATTATATTGGATGCAGAATCGTTAAAACCGAAAAAACCGTTATTATTTTTGCGGGATATTTTATTACGAATTTTTCCGAAATTAGAGACAAAATTATGGGTGAGGATTGATATCCATATATACGAGTAAGTATATGAAAAAAATGTTCCTTTCCAACATTTTGATATGTTTTTAACAATGTGATTTTTATTGCTCTGTTATATCAGTTGTCACATTGTTTCAATTAAAAATGATAATAACTAATTAAGATTTTCTTATTCTGCGTTTATTTATTTCGTTTTATGGGCAAACTATAAAAATAAAATTATATTTTTTATCTGAATGGTGCGGAACATGGAACATTTTTTATGTGAATGGTGCGATAAATTTTTATGTTTTTGATTTATATTTTATGGTGCCGTATGCTACAATTATTTTTGTTTTGCTTTTGATAAAAATAAAAATGCAAGATGGTCACCCATCATTTCAAATGATAATTTACATTATTATTAATGTATTTTGATTTTGGTACACAGCTTGCGGCCAATTGTGGATGTAATAAACATTCGAATTGGAACAACTTTTGGTTTTGAAATTAATAAAGCGTTCGACGATATTGCGCAGATTGGATAATATTTCAATAGTTAAGTATATAAATTTTTCGAACGACTAAAAATCAGAATTCAATGCCTATAAAAGTTGAAGTTTGAACGTATTCAAGCACTAAATTTTATACACAGTATAACAGGGCACAGTTGCATATAGTTTAGGTGATAGTAATTACAATTTACATAGGCAAAAGTCGGAAATAAAGAACCACAGCCAATAGAACACTAGAAATTTGGTAACGGAAAAATGAGTATTTCCACCTGCACGTTGCCATAGTAGACGATCAACAATTTTTAAGTGCTATCCACCATAGTAACTTAAAATGTTACAGCTGTTAGGGCGTGTCGACACGAGTATGTAGTAAATGATGTATCTTCCTCATTTTTTACTATGTTGGAGTAGGGATATTTATGTTGCATCATTATCAAGAAAAATATATGTGATGCACGAGTTGTTACGCATGGAAATATATTATTTTCTCTTCTGTATTTTCTACGCATCTTTTACTTCTGTAGTCAACACGAATTGACATTTTATTTAGACATGCATAAATAAGTGACAGCAATTGATGTATATTCGTGTGGATATGAGCTATTGTTGTGATGTGTTGTACTGCACACTAACAGAAATAAACCCAATAAACATTTTCGTTTTGCATATAAGCTGATTAGCTCTTGAATAATTAAAACCACAATTGGGAATTGGCCTGTATTTATACATATTATTACGAATTTCGGGCTCAAGTAAAAGATTTTGCATTAAACTATTTATTGACACCACAATTTATTAGAGAATAAATTATAAACAATTGTCTTCAGCACTTTCAGCTCTATACAATCATACTGGTTCACTTTTAGAGTTCTTTACTTTTCACTAGTTCACTATTTCACTTTATATCACATGTTCACTGATCACTGGTTGAATTTAAACAGATTTTACTCTGCAACCTGGTCTCGCGTTTATATACTCGTTCAATGCAACAACTCTCGAACGTTCCATATTGCATAGTTGCATGAAAATTGTTCAATTATGCGTGTATTTATTTGAGAAAATTGTGACGTTTTACTGAATAATAATGATCATTCTTGCCTGTGCGCAACTAATCGCAACAACCTCGGTCGCCGACTCAAATAAATATCCACCATAAAAGCTACAAATGCCCTAAGTGAGGATCGAACCATCGATCGGTACGAGACCATTCTCTATAGCTGTGACTCTAACCACCACACTAACGACGGTACTGATGCGATTGTCTTCAACATTAGGCATTTTATTATTATTATTGTATTAAAATTGGCTGGAACCCACGAGGATTTAGCACTCAATACTACAAAGGCCCATGGCGAAAACCCAGGAATCTATCCCAATTCGCAAACGCGCACTGCTGCCTTCGCAAACTGAACAAGTTTAGACCAAGGCAGAGAGGACAACTGATCTAAATTTAAAGACCTAAAGTTGAATACCTGAACTCGTATAGAACTGAACGCAGGACAACTGCTCACCAAGTGAAGCGAGTCATCATCCTCCTCAAGGCAGTCCTCGCAAATAACATCTTGAGCTAAACAAATACAATGTAGATGATCTTTAAAACGGTCATGTCCCGTAAGAATCGCCACCAAGATTCTTAACTGGTTCTTTAAAGATAAAGCATACTTCGTGGACCTCAAGTGGGCTCCTTAATGAAGTACTTCGCCTTACCACAACTTAAAGTCGCAAGCCACTTAGGTCTTTCAAAGCGTACTCGTAATCCTTTATAACTTTATTCCCGTAGTTGAAAGATATAGGAGCCGCTGGTTCAGGACCAATTAAAGTTAATTGGGAGTCAGCTTTGGCTAAACAATCCTCGATTTCATTGCCTACGATGTCACAATGAGCCGGTACGCACATGACCGTAACTTTATTGTTAGAACAAAGAAGGTTCATGAATTGTTTGCATTCCTTGGCGAGTTTAGAAACAGTCAAGGGATTTCTTAAAGAGTTAAATACAGCTTTACTATCTGTACACAGTAGAATACTTTTGTTTTTAACAGCAAAATTAAGTAATGTAACACTAAGTGTCAGCGCTATTAGTTCCACCTGAAAAAGAGTACAATGCGAACCAAGACTACCGAAAAGTCTCAGATCCGTCCAAGGACAGTAGATTCCAAAGCTTGCACTGAGGTTAGAACGAGAGCCATCAGAATAAAAGACAATAGACTCATCTAATTTATTAAGAAAAACCTGTGAACTCCACAAATCTCTCGAAGGATAAGCCACCGACAAAAGATTTGAGAAATGGAATTCGGGTAGTAGTCTGCCATTAACCATATCGATTTCTGGTAAACATGAAGAATAGTTACTAAAAATTTGCCGATGACCCACGATAGAACCAAAAAAATTCCATGCCCCAATGCACCTCAGACGATAAGCTGCATCACAGGCTGTTCCTAAAATAAAGGTGCGTAACTGAGGCAAGGAAAGAATGGATTCCATAGCAAGAAGTGGAGTTGAGGACATAGCCCCAGTTATTGCTCTGCAAGCAAGATTTCGTAGACCATTAAGCTTAGCTACAGAAGCCCTCAGGTCAACTACTGGCCACCACACAATAGAGGCGTACGAAAGTAGCGGCAGGACCAGTGATTTATAGATAAAAAAAGCATCCGCGGGCTTAAGCTCCAGGATTTCCCAAAAGCTCTTCTACCTTGCCAAAAAATGGCAGTAGCTTTTTGAAGTTTGTAGTCCAGATGATTCTTCCAGGAAAGTTTACTATCCAGGACAACACCAAGGTGCTTGACGTGGTCATATTTAGTGATCATTCTCCCAAAAAGGGAGGGAACAGAAAATTCTAGAGTATTCCACTTACTTGTAAAGACAATTAAATCAGTTTGAGAAGGGTTGACGTGAAGACCCTTCTCAACACACACACCATGCCTCCACAATATTTAAAGAATGCTGAGTTAGGTCGGATAAAACACTGAGATGTTTGCCTGAGTCTGTCAAAACAAGATCATCAGCGTAGCTCTGTGCAATTTAGCCAGATTGCTGCAGCTTTACAAGTAACTCGTCAATGACCAAAAGCCACGGCAGAGGTGAGGGCACACCTCCCTGAAGACAGTCTTTGGTAACCTTAACAGAAACTAACACCCATCCAGCTCCGCCTCTACAGTGACTTGAGCATGGATTCAATCCATAAGATAATGGTACGATTAATACCAAAATTGGTACAGGCAGTAGTGATCGTAGCAAACGAAGTGCTATCGAAAGCTCCCGCAATATCCAGGAAAGTACCCACAAGAAACTCCTTATTATTAAGGAATCTTTCAATCCTGGTTACAAGTTCATGTAGGGCGGTTTCACAAGACTTACCGACTCTATAAGCATGTTGCTTGTTACAGAGTGGGGAGGTGATTAGAAAATGATCTCTAATGGATCTATCGACAATTCTTTCCAGAGCTTTAAGAAAAGTTGAGGATAGACTAATAGGCCGAAAGGACTTAGGATCCGTATAATCGGACTTACCAGCTTTCGGGATAAAAACAACTCTACTTCTGCTCCAAGAATTTGGAACAGCGGTAAAAGCAATACACGCTTGAAAAAGATGGAGCAAATGATCCTGAGTTAGAGGAAAACCTTGCTGTAGTTCAGCAGGGAAAATTAGATCAGGGCCGCCAGCCTTATTAGATGCAAAGGAAAATAGGCTCCATCGCAAGACATCATGATTGATCAGCTTGTGAGCCAAACTCCAATCGGGACTTGCAACAGACGTCCTAGTGAGATCGGCATCCACATCATCCGAGTTGACGATATCACAACCAGGAAAATGAGCCGAAAGGAGCAGCTCACCTCCTTGTTGGAGGAGGTAATCTGACCTTCCGGTAGACGAAGAGAATCCAGTTTACACGTACTGTTCTTAGCTAAAACTTTATTGAGTCCAGCGACAACTGAAAGGCTGTTGATTTCCTCGCAGAAGTAATCTCAGTCAATCTGTTGCTTAGACTTTTTTGCTTTGTTCTTCAGTTTCCTAGTAGATTTCCTTAATTTTTTAAGGTCAGAGTTCCAAAAAGGTTTCTTCCGAATCTTTTGATTAGTGATAAGAGGACATGATTTTTCAAATGCTATCGTAATAGCCAATACAAGTGACGATGCTTGATCTTCAATGTCCTTTCTCGATCGAATAACCTTCGGTGGCGCAAGTAAAGAACCTAGCTCGAGAGAAAAGACCCCAATCGGTTAATTTTCGATTGCGGTAAGGTTTAAGAGGCGGTCGTTTAAGGTTGATATTAAACGAGATACACCTGTCATCCGTTACTCTTCAGTCTAAAATTAAATCAATAATGGACATGGAGCATAATTTATAATGTCAATCACCTCCTGCCGGATAGAGTTGACAAAAGTAGGCTCACTTCCAGTATTGAGAATCTCAAGCTCAGAGGAGCTTATATAGTTAAACAGAGAAGAACCTCTGTGATTAATGTTCGTACTACCCCAGATCGAGTGATGAGCATTAGAATCACAGCCAATCACCAAAGGGGTATGCTTATTCTTACACCATGTCACAAGATTAGTGAGTTCCTCAGAGGGAGGAGGTGAAGAAGAGTCATAAGGCAAACAAACTGAGGCGATGACATTAGGCATAATCGTCACAATATGTATGTTTTGCAGTTGGCTTGGCCTAAAAAATTCAGTTAATTTTTTTTGTATCTACCTTAGGCCAGTCATCACCTCTTAAGGATTTAAGTTTTTCTAAATACAGTATTGCTTATTTTATTCTTATTCCCACTAATAGTGTGAGAAAACACGGACACCCTTGGAAGAGCTCAGCATTACCAGGGAAAGGCTAGTGAAAACTTGGCATCGAAACCTTGGCGTCAGAGTTCGCATATTAGGGATTTGATTATCCACTACCATTGGCATATAAACTTTTCTTTCACCATCCAGTGGCATATAAACTTTTCCACCTCGGATTGAGAATTTTTTTGAATTTTACGTGTTTTGCGCCGTACTTTGGCTTAGTGGAAGAATTCTACCGCATCGTTAGAAATATGCTTTCACAGTTTGTTACACTCAACCCGTAAAACAGAGTCGTTCACAAAACATTCACAACACATTTTTGTATGTGTTGGAAGTCAGATACTGCAATTTAAATAAACTCAACGAATTAAGAATTTTACATCGTTTTATCGAATTTAATCAAAATTATTTGAATCTGTACTTTACTTTAATAATTTGCGTTATTTTGATGTTTTCTTTCAACTGAAAAACCAACAAATTAGCCGGTATTTCATTAAATGTACGAATCTCGTCTAATTTATTTTGATGTCATATTGCCATTTTTGTGTTTAACAAAAAATATTTGTTATAAAAATTCTTCGGTTTGTCTCGCATATATAAATGGCACTGCAGTCACATTAAACTGTTTATTAAATTTAAGTTTGACTTTAAAAACGATTTTCTAGAGGTTAATTTAAGTATTCTAGATATTAAATATTTTGATGATACTTGATAATAAGTTTCTAAATTTAGACTTACTCAATCAATCAGATATTTGTAACTGATTCGATGAAATCGGTTATTAATTTATTACTCGGAAATTTCGATAGTTAGATTAGTTTTGTAATCCTTTGTGACACAAACCAATTATAATTTGTCAGTCAAGTTATAGATATTAAGTCCGTTATGTTATTTATTTTTTTATGTAGTAAATAGAATAATTACTGTTAACCATGGTTAAATATGAAACATTGTATTGGAACTATAATTAAATCGAATTATCATTATGGGTGACATTATTATCGATTTTATTTTGATACATTTTTTATCTAACAAGTTTATTATTACAGCTTTTTTCGGCACCATGACAATATGATTTTTTTCCTATTTGACCTTGGCATTTATACTACTTATTTCCATTTTGTATATTTAGATTCGCAATGGAGCCAATTTGATAATATGTAATTTAAATTTATGGTTTTTGGTTGAATATGAAACATCCTAGTTTCCTTTTAATAACCTATCTTGACAGAATACACGATGATACACATCGTGTAACTACCTAACGTTTAATTTATTCACAGACTTGATGTTTTTTTTGTGTTTTTAATTCTCTATCTGATAAAGTTATTTCCTGTCATAAGAATTAATTAAATCTAGCTAGTAGACACATACATATAAACGTCATTACAGACAAAGTAAAAATATAATTTTTTTTTCGGACGACTAAGAAAAACTACTTTGAACTTTTAATCCGCAAGACAATAAATTTTGCAGTCGGATAATTGTCTTAGAGGCACATTATTCATATCTCTACAAGCATAATCTAGGTGTTTTCTAGGACAGAAAAAAAATCGTTTGACATTAAATTAAAATACGATTTTTTTGTTCATCTACTTTTGGTTTTTCTTTATAATTAAAATCAGTAAATCATTTTGATGAAGGAAATACGAATTAAGAAGCATAAAAAAAATTAAAATTCTTTTTAATTAAAATTGATAAATCTTTTTTTCTTAAAAAAAAAAATTAATAACTTTCTGTTTTTCGGTTGCTTTGGAGATACAATTTTTTTTTTTAGGTTCTATGAGTATACATCTCGTAATTTTTTGTTTTATAATCAAAAAAGGATTTTTCGTCTAAAGTTTATCTTTGTTTTGTTATAATTATTTACTTTTGTTAGTTTTTAAATAAAATATACACACGAGTATCATCGGTGTCTTTTCTTGTACTATATATATGTGTGTGTGTTTGTTATAATATGTTATCTTGGTTAATTAGAAATTTTAATTAAGAATATATATTGACAGGTGAAAAGGGAATATAAATGAATTACGACAAGATGGCAAAAAAGAAATGTTTTTAAAATAATGGAATTTGTAACATCAAGAAATTCTTGTTATATGTTACATGATGTATGCGTGTACGAGTAGGATTTGGGAATTTGTTTTTTATATAACCGTTTTTAAAATCTGTGTGTCAATTTGGTACATTAAGAAAATTGGTAGAGTGATACATATAATATTATACTGACAGATATGACGAAGGTTCTATTATATATTTAATTCATTTTTTATGTAATCGATTTCATTAATGTTGACATATGCAATGACTGATATAAGGATTTAAGTTCGTTTTAGTCTCAGGTTTGGTTTTTGTAGGTTAAAAATGTTTATATATTAGGTGAGAAAAATCGCTGACAAGATCCTGATATCGTTTCTTTTGATCTTCATTTATCAGACCTTCACAGTCGAAACGTACCATCGCAGTGTTCCCAGACTTGTACGAAAACTTTCATAGCTTTGCAGCGACCAAATGATGATCGCTGCCTACGTATTTGGCTGCTGACCGATAAGTTCTCACATCCTGCACAACCTGAGCCCGTCCTCTAGAAACTAATACATGGTCAATTTGGCTGCGAGAAGTTCCGCGAGGATGTGTCCATGTCTCTAGATCTATGTGTTTATGAGGGAAGAATGTGCTTGCTACTCTAAGATCATGAGCAACCGCAAAGTACATGATGCTCTCATCATTATCGGTCGCAGTTTCATGTCGGGAGTACGGACCTATATGTTTTCACACAAGTCGGTCTGATTTCTGCCAGCTCTAGCATTAAAGTCCCCAATTACCATTCTAACATCGTGTTCGGGTATAGATCCCATCAGATCGTCCAAGTCATTGTAAAATGAGTCTTTATCTTGGGGCTGGCTGACTTCTGTGGGCGCATGTACACAAATTATCGACAGGTTAGCTAACTTCATGCGCAAGCGAAGCTTACACAATCGGTTATTGACTGCTTGGAAATCCAAAACAGCGTTCTTTACCTGCGGCCCAAGAAGAAATCCAGCTCCAAGATTTCCGAGGTCATCTCCACTGTAGAACAACGTATAGCCCTGGGACACATGGTCTCCACTTTTAGGTCAGCGAGTTTCTTGAAGAGCAACGAGTTCCAGCCGATACTCCTTCATGTTACACGTTTTCTCTGCCAATCGATAAATTTGCACATTATGAAAATATTAACAAAAATTGTTTCAGCATTGGCATAAAAAATCATGTAACACCCCATTATGAATAAAAATAACAATATTCATGAAACATCGATTACAAAGAATCATAGAGTAAAATGCAAAAATTATTTAAAAGTGTAAACATATGATACACCAATAGTTTCTTTGAAAGCTTATTTACGCAATACTTAGAAATATACAAATAATATAGATCTATACTAATTAACCTAAATTTTAATTCAATTGATGAAACTATTTAATAATTCTTAACAAACCTCCCAATTTCCAGATACCATCACGTACTAAGGTTATCGATGTCCGCAAACTAATTAATTTTTAAAAGTAAACGATCAAAAATGTGGTATATAGGTCATGGTTATTGTAAATAAATTAGTACAAGTGATTTTAACCGACTAAGGTATGTTGACGTAAAAGGTAAAAAAGTCGCAATTTTAAATTCTTCAACTTCGACAGGGCCATAGCTTTTATTTTTCAAACATTGTAATATTTTGCAAATTATTCAAGAACTAAAACCTGTTTTAAGCGTGGAAAATACCGAAATTTTTTTTTGTTTTACTCCCTCTGAAATATTAATCCAGTCTTAATTCTATAAAATTTATGTTTAGTTTATTCCAATGAAATAATTCATTTTTTTTGAACTTCAAATATTTCAAAATATCAAATTCATCTGAATCACGAGAAATTATAAAACTTGAATTTACATCGATAAGAGTAAGAGATGTAGATGGCCAGAGTCATCAATTTGTCTTACACACAAGTTAGTAAAGTTTAATTAACAAAAACAAACAGTTTCAGAGAACAGCAGAGTCTGAACTGAATTGATGTATTCAGTAAATGGGTTAAATAATAAGAGAAAGGTAGAATTTTGCAAATTTTTGGGTTTTGTGAAAATTGGCGAAAATTTAACAAAAGTACTAATGAACATTTAAATGAAAGAATTACTCCAATTAACGCTTTTATTTTTCCAAACACGGAAATCGAGTATTGAGACTAACATTAAAAAATATGAACAATTTTTCTAAATATAATTTGTAACATGTTGGCATTATGTTGGTTATGTTTTTTTTGTTTGACTAAATCTAGGCCACTATTTCTACAAAGAAAGTTTTTTTAGAACATTACCTATTCGAATACAAAAACTTCTAAACTGACTTAATCGATGTTTTATCACGATGAAAACTTGTGATTAGGACGCTGCTTTTGTTGTTCCTTTTTTGAAAATTAACACTAAAACTAATACAAAATATTTATAATTGAAATTCAAAGTAATTATTGTATTAAATCAAAAATATTTGATATAAATGTTCGAGGTCATAATTAAACCGAATCTATATTTAATTTATTATCATAATTTTAAAAATAAATATTTTTCAATTATAAATATAAATAAACAAGTAAAGATGTGATGACTTAAAAAAAATATAAAAAATATAATTTCTCTTCCTTGTCGTAAAATAATTTTAATTGAAATGAAAAATTGAAAATTTATTCGGTTCATAACTAAATTTATGTTAAGTAATTAAAAAATATAATGATTTATAGTTTCATTTTCTTATTTATTCTTTTGCGTACATAATTGTGTTTTATTTGTGCCAGTGCCATTTTGAATTTAAATTCCATTGATTATATATATATATATATATATATATATATATATATATATATATATATATATATATATATATATATATATATATATATATATATATATATATATATATATATAATATATATATATATATATATATATATATATATATATATATATATAATCTATCATATATATATTTACAAACATATAATATATCACAAAATTTAAATTCATGTATGATTAGATTTAAATTAGAATTTGATTTTTACTTAATAGGAAATCAAGATTGTTATCTTAAATATGGGATGTTTATAGATTATAGGGTAAATCCATAACCACAATAGTTGCCCTAAAATAGTTTTTAAATAATAAAAATATAATCTAGATAAAATTGATAATTATTGTAGCCTCAGTAAAATTGTTAATTGATTTATGCATATTTAGATAGTCAAATATTACAAAATGTTAAACTTTATGGTATGCACTAATTTCTAATTAAAACATATTGTTTATTGTATAATTATGGTATAAATTACATCAATCAAATTGTTTTTGTATCGATTCCAAGAAAAACTATGACTTTCATATGCTATATTTGCAGTGATGCTAGATTTCTTAATTGTTAAACCAATTTCTCGCGAGCACTTATAAAATGTTCGGAGCCCGCAGTTTTCATTGGACACAAATCGCTTGGATTATCTAACCTCTCACAAAATGCATTGATTTTTTGCATGGATATATAATTTTGCTGTGACTTTAACATGCAGGTAAAATAGCTTCTATATTGCTTATTTGATCATTTTTAGCTCAAAACATACAGTCTTTAAGAAAATTATTTGTGCATCGCAAAAATTTAACAAATCGCTCGAGTAAATTTAAAATGTTAACCCAAAAATTAACTTAAACAAAAAAACAATTTATTTGTTATTCGAAATGACATATATTCAGTATTTGATGAAAAAAAATTCAAAAAATTATTTGTGCATCACCAGAAAAAATTTTCTCATAATGGGAATCCCGAATTTGTTTAATGTTTTAACATGAATGTTAACAAATTCAAAATTAAGAGCATCTTGAAAAATGTACAAGGGAGAGAGCGAAAACGAGCTGCAACCCCAAAAGAAGATAAAAAATAGTGAATCTCCTAAAACGCAACCCTCAGGAAAAATCAAACAAGTTCAGAATGTAATAAATATCAATTGAAAATTCAAAATCTGTTCAATGACTATACGAAGACGACTACACGAGGCAAATGTCAAAGCCTACCTATACTATGCAAAAGAAGCCGTTCATTAGCCAAACAAATAAGAGGAATCGAATTAAATTTGCGCA
Source organism: Tipula unca (assembly GCA_951394425.1). Taxonomy (NCBI): domain Eukaryota; kingdom Metazoa; phylum Arthropoda; class Insecta; order Diptera; family Tipulidae; genus Tipula; species Tipula unca. The sequence continues at coordinate 91,898,872 of OX596380.1, forward strand.
CACCTACCAGTCAAAGCCTGTGGGGTTCTGGCGTAATATTTTTTGGACAGACGAGCCATGTTTTAGTTTGGATGGAACCTACAGTAAAAAATATTTTTATTAAATATTTGAAAAAAATTGAACCGTTATTGTGCCAACTTGCCATAGTGGTAACGGTAAATAAAAGGTATGGGGTTCTTCTGCTACAATGGCATTGGTAATCTTATAATGCTATCTCAAAAGGTAACTTCAAGTACGTACTTGGAACTGTTGAACGAGCACGCATTAGTTTTTGGATGTGAATTGATCGGCCTTATATATTGCAGCAAGACAATGCTCCAATTCACAAAATTAAATTGATCACGAGGTTTCTAAGAGATTTGGATCAACAAACACTTGAGTGGCCACCGCAAAGTCCGGATTTAAACCCACATTTTTCATTTGAACCCACAGCTTCACATTTTTGTCGTGCGACTCTTAACTTATAAGGTGATTGACATTAGCTTATACTTCATGTCCATCATGTTATACTGGAGGGTGACGGATGATATTTCTCATCTCTGATCCTAAGCCATTTCGGCCAATTAATGTCTATCCTCAAATTTTCGTAAAGTTCTGGAAAGAACAGATCCATTAGAAACCGTTTTCTAATCACCTCCCTACTCAGTAACATGCAATATGCTTACAGAGTTGGTAATTTCTGTGAAACCGCCTTAATGAACTTGCAAGCATAATTGAAAAATCTCTTAATAATAAGGAGTTTCTTGTGAATACTTTCCTGGATGTTGCGGGATCTTTCGATAGAAATATTGATATTGATCGGACCATTAGCTTTTGGATTGAATCCTTGCTCAATCCTCGCATAGCGGAGGCAGTGCTGGATGGGGTGTTAGTTTCTGTCAAGGTGGTTCAAGGCTGTCCCCAGGTAGGTGTGCTCTCATCTCTACTGTGGCTTTTGATCATTGACGATTTACTTGTTAAATTATAGGAATTATGATCTTGTTTTCACAATTTTAGGCAGCAACTTAGTGTCTTATCAGAATTAACTCAGCATGCATCAACTATTGTGGAGGCATAGTGTGTTAAGAAAGATCTGCACGTCAATCCGTCTAAAACTGATTTAATTGTCTTTATTAGGCGTAGGAATACATACTTCCTCTCTTTTTGGGAAAACAATCACTAGATGTGACCACGTCAAGCACCTTTCTGTTGTCTTGAGCTGTAAATATTTCTGGAAAAATCACCTGGCCTACAAGATTTATAAAGCGATTGCCTTATTTTGGTAATGTAGAAGAGCTATTGGGAAATCCTGAGGTTTAAGCCCCGTCTTTCATTTATAAATCACTGGCCTTACTCATATTATCGAAGGCTTCTTTTTTGTGGCGGCCAGAGGCTAACCTGAAGTCTTTTTTAGCCAAGCTTAAGGTCATCAAAATAGTGCTTGTAGAGCCATTGCTTGGCTATATGTCCTCAACTCCACGCTATGGAATCCTTTCTTTCTTTGCCTCAGCTACACATCTTTATCCTGAGCACAGCTTGTTCTGCAGAGTTTCGTCTAAAGTGCATTGTGGCGTGAAATGTTCTTGGTTCTATCGTGGGATTAGACAACTTCTTAAAAATTATTCTTCATGTTTAAGATATTAAGAAGTCGATATTTTTAATGACAGATTACTGGCCAAATTCCACTTCTCCAATTTACTATCGCTGGGGCTTAGCATCGAGAGATTTGTTGATTTCTGGTCTGATCTGAGACTGTTCGGTAGTCTAGATTCGTATTGCACTGTTTTTCAGGGGGATTAATTGCGATGACGCGTAGTGTTATTGAGGCTTTGAAACTCTTTAAAAAATTCTTTGAGTACCTCGAAACTCAGCAAAGATTGCAAATATTTCTTGAACCTTCGTTGTTCTAACAATAAAATTTAAGGTCAAGTGGGTACCGGCTCATTTTGAGCCTCGTAGGAAATGAGATCGCGGATTGGTTAGCCAAAGCCGGTTCCCGCAATTGCCTTTAATTGGTTCTGAACCAGTTGTTCCTTTATTTTACTACTACGAAAAGAAAACTATAAGGTTTCTGTGGCTTTAGATTTCTAGTTGTCATAAGGCGAAGCACAACATTAAGGAGGTAACTAAGTAGGGAACAGTTGACAACCTTGGTAGTAGGTAGATATGTACATAGTTCATGATATAACAACATTTATTACGAGGACTATCTTATGGAGGGTGATGGCGCCTGAAGACGGTCACTTCGGGAGCAGTGTCCCAAAAAAAGTAAATGTGGATTTGGGCCCGAATAACTAGAAGCGTTTAATAATCTAAAGCCTATAAGCTGATTCTAGAATCAATTTCGCTAAGCTTTAGTACAACTCATTCACTTTATTGTTGTTTTATTTTTCACATCATTTTTGGTACAAATTCCAACTTAATAATTTACCCGTCACCTAAAGACGACAAAATTTGCTAAATCCGCAAATCTTTAGAAGGATAAATCGCATAATAAATTGGAGAATATGAATTCAAGCAATGATCTATTACTATAAACATATCGATTTCTTGTAACCATGAAGAATCATTTTAAAGAATTTGTCTATATTCTACTATAAAAACGAAAACATTCCGCACCTCGCCGAACCTCAAGCAAACGCTGTAGAACAAGCTGAACTTAAAATTACAGTGTGTACTTGACTGAACCAAGAATAGATTCTGTATCAAGAAGGGGAGTTGTGAAACATGATTTATTAGACCATTATATTGTAGCCGCCACACAATAGAAGCTTAAGGTAATATCGGCACGATCAGCGATCTACATATAAACAAAAGACAACAACCTAGCGCCAAAACTCTAAATGTTTCCAAAAGCTCCAGGTGATATTTCCAGGACAGTTTACTATCCTAGTCAACATCAGGGTGGTCCTGACGTGGTCATATCTTGTGCGATCGATCTCTCAAAAAGACACGGATCAAATAGGTCTTCGCCTATATCATAAAGACAATTGGATCGATTGTAGCCGGATAGACATGTATGCTTTTCTCAATGAACAAATCGCTCGAATCAAAGGTTCCCGGCGTGGCTTTCCTACCCACCTGTTGACCTCAACGTGTTAATATTGTGAATGATGTTTCGAGACAAAGAATCGACAGACGCAATCATGGATTTAGTTTAAATGTAATGTTTATACTTAACGAGTAATTGCCTGCAACAAAGGCCAGTTTCATTTTGGTTTCTGAACATACCTGAACATACTATTCCATACTTCTTCCAAAAGTATCTAGAGCCTGATATATGTATATCATTCAGTGATATTTGGGGTATTTGTATGGACACATTGTTGTTGTTCTCGCTTATTTGAATGTAATTATCGATGTCTTCCGGCTTGTATACTGATTGAAAGAATTTAGCAAACATATTAGAAATGACTTGCGCATCATAAGACTTTTGTTCTTCAAATGTCATATTTTCTGGGTAGCCGTTAATTCCTCGTTTCGATTTAAAGTAGCTCCAAAAGTATTTTGGATCATGCCTTATTTTTTCTTGAATACAATAGATGTAATCTTTGTACTATGTCAGGTAGTGGCTTTCGAAACGTTGGTTACAGGTTGTGTATTTATGTTTACTAGACTCAGAATAACATTTCAGTTTTTCTTTGTAAGCATTGTCCTTTTGATTTTTTAAGTTAATTAGTTTCCTATCGTACTAAAGGGGATATCGGTTAGGTTTAGATACGCCAGTAGGGACAAATTGTTGTATACCTTTCTAAATAATTATATAAAATTTGTCTACATTAACATCCAGATTACTGAATGTTCAATTCATCTTTCCAGTTGAAGCGTTCAAAATAGAGAGTCAAGTTTGTTGTGTCTGCTTTTCTGTAGTTGTGGTGAGTTATTTGGTTCTGGTGACTTTTTAGACTGATCTCGCTCTCCATAATTATTTCGATAGATTTATGGTGGATATCGTTGATACAGAATGGAGACAATGATTTGATGATTTTGAACATTCCAGGCGAGTTGGTAAAAATCAGATATACAATTTTATCTCGACCATTTACAATATCGCACATTTGGCTCATACTTCTATCGAATATCGATGAAAAGACACTCCCTATCCGATGTCACATTAAGGGGTAGAATTTCACCTATTTCTACATCAAATGTCCAATAATTAATGGTAAATTAAAATCACGCGTTATCAAAATGGAGTCAGTTGGGTTGGCTAAGTTTTAAAGTTCTACGATGGTATTGCAGCATGCAGTATACGATTATAATGGTGAGTCTAGTGGAATTTATGCAACGTACAAGTACATTGTCTTTTTGTTGATCGTTGTTTTAACACATTCTTGCTCGATGATGCTAGATTAATTTATTCACTTGATATTGATTTATTAATGGTGATGAGTACTCCATCGCCAGTCTTTACCAGTCGACAAAGACGTACGGTCAAATCTGTACACCACGTATTGCGATGGAAAGTATTCAGAACTGTGAATCTCTTTGTTAAGGGACGTCTCACATGTTATAGAAACTGGAAACAACGTTTTTTAACACACAGTTATGGAATTGTACTGCTTTAGATGACATTGTATTTACATTTTGAGAGTAAATAGTTAGATTCTTATTGTTATCAAGTTGTTCGTTGCTGGCGATAGTGGAACTTGGTTTTGCAAAAGTTCGCTGAATATTCTATATAAGTTAGCACAAATGGCTCATGAATGAAGTTCCAATTTTGTATCAAGTAATTTAGTCAGATTACATTTGATGAAGTTAGACCTTGTGCCTCTTGGATAGTCCATAATTCACTTGAATCTGAAACTCATTTTGCTTTTCAACTGTTTTTATCGGCTTTCATGAATGTTAGGTCCAATATGTGTCCGCTAAAACTGGGATATCCGTAATTGATACACTTTATGAAAACTAACAGGGTTTGTGGTGGTATTGGTAGTACGGAAATTGTGGTATATAGGCTGTAACGCATGCGCAACATCAGCCGGACATCTATAGGTTGTATTAAGATTATTAGATTTTGTTGTGTATTTGTTAGCATCAAAATAGCGCTTGTCGACATGCATTGTTCAGTCTATCAATATATGGTATTTGATTTTGGTCTCGCAGGATAAAGAACTTGCAACAATCACTTAACAGCGCTACTAGCCCTAGTAATTTCGCATGTACTATCATATACTTATCAATGTGAACGGTGTCATATTTTCTACAGCCATTTAAAAGGTATGATGAAATCGACCCATAATTGGTTTTGATATCATTAAAATTTATCCCTGTAGTCTTATACTGAGACTCCACTTTACTTTTGATATGCTTAATGCCATGTTTCGTAGCACTGAGGACCAGATCTTTCCCAATTGGGTGTGCATTTGGAATACACGTTGATTTACCACATCCTGGAACTCCGTGAATTGATATGATATCCGGTTTACTTTTATCCGCAGAGGTAAAGTAAGTTTATCAATTCTTCTAAAAATTGCTTGTTCCAGCATTACTTCTATAGCATTAGAACAAAACATGTATCTTTTGGTTGTTTTGAAACGGTTTTTATCTGAATCAAACTATCAAAGTGTCTCCATCGTACACCCAACGACTCTAAATATTCCGGGTTCCCGCATTGTCGTATACAAATATTTTAAGCGATGATAATCAGCTAGATGAGTAAGGCAGTGTATCAATTGATTTGAAATAAAGCTTTGACAATCATCAACAATAAAAGCGTTTGAAAACTTCCTGCACTGAGAAAATGTATAGGTAAAATACCATAGTTTTTACGTATTTTCTAACAATAATTTTAGTCTGTTTTGGGACAACAAGAATATATGGGTACTTATACTATACTTTAGCAATCAAAATAATACATAAGGGAGATTAACAAATAGATTATTGAATTTTCGCTAATATATAAGGACCATATTTCTATATTTTAGAAAGACTTCCTATAATTTCATCTCCTATACATTTTTTGCTTAGATCCAATACGTTTTTTTCTCAGTGTGTAATGCAGGATTTCTCTTATGGAGTTTTGATAGTAGCTCTTGGGTTCCCCTTGAGAATAGTAAAAAGGAATAGCTACTGCGTATGAAGGTTTATCATTGCTCCATGCCACGGTGCAGGTATATCCATAATCCAGCGCGATGATAAAGCTCGTTCAAATTTTACCGAATCATTAAACGGGAGGTTTAATACCCATTTTACATTTGAAGATTTTAGATTTGTAATAAAATTGAGTGCATGTTCTAGACGATCAATATTGCACGACAAATCCAGTATAATCTTGAATTGTTGAGGATGTCTGTGATGAAGTGAAGATTTGCTTGCACGAACTAAATGGATCAGATCACTGCATTTTGTTTTATATTGATTACTAATTATCACTTTTTATATTTTTGGTCGTCATCCTATGCTATCTATTGAGCTCAAATTAGTTTTTCTTTAGAAACGCTTTCAGCATCCAGTTGTCTAATTTGTCGCATGCGGCTACGGAAATCAATAGTGCCATATCCGGTAATGATTTAGCTGTTATCCATGTAATTAGTTGAGGTTCGGCTTGTTTAAACGATGCGTTATAAATTACATCTAAAAATTAGAACAGTTTTCTAGGTTTGTTTCTTTGGTGCCTGATTAACAAAGTATTGAAGTCGCTGTTGAAATAAATTTGGAAGAAGAGGAATGCTCCTGTTGATTCTGGATATCAGTCAGTACTTCACATTACACCAGTATACTATTGGGCAGTTTTTTTTTATGATTACGGGATTCGGTAGATGCATTTGTTTCATGTAGGGTACAAGTTTTCATCGTGGATTGTGCTTCATCCGGAGTTTTTGAAAAAAAGACTTCTTTTGGTCCCACTCAAATTGTTTTACCAACAGACCAGCAGGCCAGAGTTTAGAGTGTAAGGCGTTATTAAAAGAATCCCCTGGAATACTAATTTATACGAAACATAATCGTAGTGCATTCCATAAGATGATTTTTTAAATGACACATTAGTTACTGAGCTATGGATGCGGCTGACAAAGAGCCATTCTCTAGGTTGAACTACTCGAATATTCAAATCCACTGATATCTCTAATACGGGTTCAATAATCGATTCCGATACTTCTGATTGAATAGTTTTATTAATCCCCAATCCTAAATGGCTTGAATTAGATGGAATGTTTTCGGCTGATGGTCTTGAATTTTTAATTTTAAGTTGGTCATCAGATTTTTCGCTTTGTGTGAGAACAGTCGTAGGTTGCATTGGAATGAGAAGTACAGTTTCTTCAATTATTCCTGTGGGGATAGTGCAATTTACATAAAGATGAGACATTGTTTGAAGTTAATGTTGTGAATTAGTAGTTAACGATTCTGTCGATCGCTACAAGTTAATATTAGTTAGGCTGTTAGAAGTTGCAGTCTGGTGAATGTTCGGCTTAGATGATATTTCTGGCTTATTATTAATTGAATTAGAATTTGCCGCTCATTGTGCATCATTGGATCTGTTTCCGCCGTAATAATTGTATTTTTGATGGTTTCTTCGGTCCGCTCTAACCTTTGTAAAGTAGAGTTTATCATTCTTTCGTAGTCATACATGGGATCTAAGCATTTAGGAGAGAACCAATGTGACCCTGCCACACTATCCAAAACCAATTACCATTCCCTTCTTTACATCATTTGAAAATTTGTTAATTTTCACATTTGAGGCACATATGTAGCTAATGACTTTGCTCCACATGAAACCACTGCACGCAAAGAACCACTCATCTACTACGTACAACATTACATTAGTCTATACACTTTTTTTCGATTGAGATTATTACTATTTGTATTGGAACGTTTATGCTTATTTTGCAGAATGTTAATACAATTTTACGATTCTTGTGTGTCGATTATTATGCGTGATAATATGCGTGATTATATGCGTTATTTTCTAACATTTTTTGTAGACATTCAGAGCTACACGCAATAGAAAAAATGTATATGCGAAAAAAAGAGATAAAGCATAATACAAAAATGGCGTCATGCTATAATTTTTTGGCGGTGTAAAATTTACAATATAATTTTTGAGCGATAGTTTTGGTCACAACGCTCTTTCGTTTCTAAACCGAAAACAGTGAAATGGTTGCCGCTCATGGCTATTTCGATTTGTTTATTTGTTTTGCGCTATAAAAATTTGTCATTAAAAAAACATCGCCATTTTTATTGTGTTTGTTGTTGTTTGTTGCTATAAAATATACCCAGGTCGAGTACAACAAATTTTATTTTTATGGAAACAAATTTAAAAAAAAAAGAAATAAAAAATCCAACAATATTTTGTTTGTTTATATGTTTGTTCTTGTCTTTCAAATGAATTTCGCGATATACTGATCTCTTCAGTTTTTGTTCGCTAACATTGTTGGAACGTGTAAATCACCCATTACAGATAAACTCACATTTTTTTTTTTTTTTAATTTTTACAAATTAACACATAAAAATTACAGTAACAGTAAAACACATTACACAGCACTAATTCAGTTTTATCAATTAATTTAAAAATGAAAATAATTTTACGTAAAACTAAAGAAGTAATAAAAATTGCATTGTTATGTCACTGTAGTCGATATATGTGACCAAATATATTGTGGTTGTGTTTCTGCTTCGAAATGTCAAGGAATTGCTATAAAATAGCCGAGACAATTTATGTGTCTCATTCTATATATTAATGATTTTATATGTGCTATCTTGCTTCAATATAACTATAAAGTCTGATTTACATAAAGAAAAATGTTTGCCTTGCCAAAAAACAAGAAATTCGTTTATTACGGGTTTCGTTTGAATGATAAGAACAATAGCTAATGTTTATAAAAATGAAAATGTTACCATAAGATGTAGTATAAGATTAATTTGTGACTTATATACAATTTATATTAATGTATACATTTAACGATCGTATTTCGATCAATTAAACGATAAATTTATTTGAAATGTTAAAAATTAAAGCATCCAAGTAAAGGTAGCCACAAAATTATGACATCGCCGTTTTTGAAAAGAGGTATAATATATTCTTTTTCATTTTAACTAATGGATAATTTTAAATTGGGTCCAGTGCATGCAAACATAATGCAGGCGTTTTTGACATTTTTCGTCATCTAATTCGGGCTTAACTGTTCAGTATAATTAAAACTTGTTTTAACAAATATTAGTAAACTTTTAAAATCGATATTTATTGAACTGGTAGATTAAGATAGTTTAATTATAATCATAATAATCAATGGTAAACTTTAAAATATATAAATATAAAACTTTAACAATTTATATGTCTTGGAAGAATAGAGTTATTTTCAAAAAAAAAAAAACGGATATTCTATATGATATATGAAACTAACTCTATAACCCAGTACAAATACCAACTATATTCTTTAAAAACAACAATGGATACAAAAAAAATACTCAGTATGAAACTTTAAAGCACAGGAGAGACAGTAAAAGTGCATTGTAGTTTTTACCATCATCATACTATAAAGTTGTAACTTTAAATCTATATTATATACAATTTTGTCTTTATATTATAGATACACTATAGCACAGTGTTAGTTCTTTTTAACATAAAACTATTTTCATGTCCAAATTTATCTTCTTATTCCTTTCAACTTTTTTTTTTTTTTTTACTTGTTCGTTTCTCATTTTCCAGCGTAGTTTTATTTCTTAAGATGGCTAAAATCTTTGCTATATTTTTGTAGGATGAACTAAAAACTATTAACATTTATATTTATAAATTGAAACGATAAAATATTAAATAGCAACTCAATAGGATAAACTCAAAACATGGATAATAAAACTATATAATATGAAACTTGTAAAGATATAAACAACAACCACCGAGAAGACACATAGTGCAGTAGATATGTTTATTTTGGGTTTGTCCACCTTATCACCATTTTAGTTGGTGTATAGTTTTTTGTATGTGTATTTTCCAATTTTCCTCTTGTGTTTGTTTTGGGAAAAATGTTATAAAATTATAAATGACCATAATAATAGCATTTGGTGTTGCTCTAAATTAAGAAAAATTTGATAATGTTTTGTGTGTGTGTCGTGTTATTCTGGTTGGTCTTGTATATCTGGTCAAGTGATTCATGTTACCTGAAAATAAAATTTATAAAAATATTATTTTTAAGTTGAAATAATGTATATATGTACATATGTACAATGTATACAGCATATTCACTTGGTAAATGTATTTTTTTTTTCATTTTATATAGAGACTATGTGTACACAAAACGTATATACAAGTTCAACACGGGTCAAATTTAAACAATAGCGCAGGGAATTTAATTAAAAATCTATATATAACAATAAAGCGCGATATTGGTTAGCAATAAATGTGGGGTAGAAAAAAAAAAGTATTATTTTTATTGAAATTAATATTTCATCCGGCTGTGGTCATCAGGTAATTTATGGTTTTTTAATATCTCTCTGTCTATATACGCTTTTATTATTATTACCATTATATCATCGCTCTGTGATACCGGCAACATAATATAATATACAGTGATTTTAGGGTCGGTTGAGCTTTACCTGCGGTTATAACTCATAAATTATATAAAATCTGTCGCTGTATATCTATTCCTGGTAAATTTTTATTATAAAAATAGCTTGCTGCAAAAGTTTCATAAAAGTACCATAAGAAAACATGTTTTTATATTTGCTTTCAGATTTTACTGTTGGGATTCATCCGGAGCTTAGATCTTTTCTTATCGTATTCTGGTTTAATTTTATGTAGTTTGAATGTATGTAGAATAGTAATTAAAAAAATAATTTTAATTGATCTTATTTATTATATTTAAAAATAAAAATTTAACATCATTGTTTGTATAAAGAACATTTGGTACACCAACGTAGGGAACGAACAAATAATAGTAACAAAACAAGGAATTAATAAAAGTAGTTTATGTATGCTGATGGTAATTACAACAACAACTAACATACAATAATAATACAAAATAGTTATTGTTTGTACGTTTGTCCGAACCATACGAGCCAAGTAATTATTGTTGTTGGTGGAACAGATTTGGTTTAATTAAAAATAAAATACAAGAGGAAGATAGTACTTTTTTCTGTTCGGTTGAAAAGTTATTTTTTGTTGGTATTCTTTTCTGTAATATGTATGTATGTATAAAAATGTATGTATGTATAAAAATTAAATAAGCGAACAGAATGTCAACAACGTGAAGAATGTTGAATACTTTGAAATAAACCATTAATTCCTGGGAATGTTCTTGGGGATAATAGTTCAATATTAAATTGGTTAGATGAATCAGAAGATATCAACGCCAACATTTTCGAAATCCTATCACAACCAACAATCAACTATAACCCAGCATTTAATTTATCAACAATTAGCTGTACCCAACACTATCCATCCTTTAATTTCCATTCCGTCGAAAACTTAACACAATCAACAATTACATACCTGTAAACAACACTATCCAGTCCTTAATTTCCATAACATCCATTTCTAAAAACAGATATCCATCAGTAAAATGTAAGAAATCTGAGAAATTCACAATATAAAGGGTGTTTTTTTAGAGGTTCACAGCTTTGAGTTGGCAACACTGCTTTATTTGACAACTCATTTAACAGCTGAAAGTTGCGTTTTGTTTCGTTTGACATTTCATTATGGATAGACAGACTTACATCAGAGCAACGTTTGCAAATTGTTGAATTTTTTTATCAAAATAATGGTTCTGTTGGTCAAACTTATCGTGCACTTCGTCCATTTTATGTCGTACATAATCGTCCTGCAGAGAATAGTTTTCGGACCGCGGTTACTCTTAATGATAATGTGCATCCCGTGAGATGCTGAACAGTCGGCACTGAAGAAGCTGTAGCCGCTGTACAGGAAAGCATTGAAGAAGATCCAAATCAATCAATTCGACGCCTTTCTCAGCAACTGAGGTTGTGTCCTTCCACTTTATGGAAGATTTTACGAAAGAATCTTGACGTAAAAGCTTTCAAGATTCAACTTGTACAGGTATTAAAGCCAAACGACCATCGTATGCGCCGCCAATTCAGCGATTGGGCTGAAGCACAAATTGATATTGACGTTGAATTTTCATTCAAAATTTTGTTCTCCGATGAAACCCATTTATGGTTGAATGGGTAGGTAAATAAGCAGAATTGTCGCATTTGGAGTGAGGATAATCCACAAGCTTTTGTCGAAACACCATTACATCCACAGAAAATTACTGTATGGTGCGCTTTATGGGCTGGCGAATTCATTGTTCCATATGTGTCTTCAAAAACGATGATGGTCAGAATGTTACAGTCGATGGTGAGCGGTATAGGGACATGATTAGAAATTTTTTCGTACCTCGATTAGCTGGCATCAACCTTGCTGATATGTGGTTCCAACAGGATGGAGCCACATGTCACACAGCGCGCGCTACGATTGATTTACTCGAAGAAACTTTCGTTGACTTTCAATTAATTGGCCACCAAGATCGTGTGATTTAACCCAATTGGGTTATTTTCTTTGGGATTATGTAAAGTCACTTGTCTATGTCGATAAAGCAGAGACAATTGAACACCTGGAAATCAACATTCGAAGATTTATTGGCGAAATACGGCCGCAAATGCTGTGAAAAGTTTGTGAACATTGATGTTCCAGATTGCGCCGTGTACGCGCCAGCCGAAATCATGGCTGAAATATTTAAACATTAATGTCATAAAATTTTCTATCCAATAAAGCCCGTTTCATTGATATTAAAAATATTTTTCCTTGTTTTATTATGATTTAAACTTGTGTAACTCTATAAAAAACACCCTTTACTACCTGCAGAACGTGAACAACATTGCATCAAAAGCTTCAACATTTTTCAATTTTGTTCTAAAAAAGAATTATTTAATTTATGTAATTATGGTGAAAGCCCATTGAATCCAAACATTAACAGTGAGAAATATTTTGGTAATGATTACGCTGTTTATAGATGTAATCGTTGAAAACAATCAAGAGGCGGTGTACTTTTGCTCCACGAAATATTACAACCAACCCCAAACAATTCTGGAAATACTTTAAATCAAAACGAGTAAGTGATGGTTATCCAACTAATATGTATTCGAACGATATTAAGACTTCAGATCCTTGCTGCTGACATGTTTACGGATTTTTTTTCGATGTGTACGAAACGTAAAAACAGTAATGGGTTTACCCATTAAACAACCAACCGTAAATAATAATGTACTAATCGTTTATGAGTGATGAGTACATTTTATCAACACTTAATCAGTTTGGGGAGGGATGTGGGTCGGATAATATCCAACATATATTTTTTTTAAATATGCGAATATTTCCGTAAAACCATTACGAAATCTATACAATTTCTCGTTGACATTCAGAATATTCTCTGATACATGGAACATATCTAAAGTTACACATATATTCAAACCGAGTAAAAGAGAAGACATCACTTGTTATAGAGGGATATCATATTCGAACTGGTTGTATGCTACAGCTTTAAAGGAATCCTAGCCCGACATATATCATTCAATCAGCATGAGTTTATGCCTAGAAGATCTACATCTACTAACCTTGTTGAATTTATAAATTAAGTTATCAATGCAATTGAAAACTGCAACCAAGTAGACGTGTTGTTTACTGATTTTAGTAAAGCATTTAACTCCATCTACCATCACAGGGTTCTAGAAAGTTTTTATATCTTTGGCCTTGCATAATATTTGTTTAGTCAATATGTGGCAATTGGAAGTGAAAAATCTAAAGTAATCAAAGAGATGTCAGGAGGAGCTCCTCATGGATCTCACATTTGATCATGAAATTTTTCTCGTTTTCATAAATTGAATAACTAAAGTCATAAAATATTCAAATCTTCTCATGTTCGCATATGACATAAATATTACAAGAAGACATCAAGAGATTCAGTGAATGGAGCCACAAAAATTCTTTGCTGTTGAATATTGACAAATGCAAAGTAATGTTTTTTCAACGCGAGAGAAAACCGATTAAGAGTAAAAGGAAATAATCGAACTATATGAGTCACATTCACTGAAAATACGAGTTTTGGTATCCACATTGGCAAATTCTTTGCTACAGCAAATTCTATATATTTGTTTTGTTAAGCGGTGGACTGAAGAGTTTGCTAATTTACCAACTTCATTTGCACTATATATTGCATATATGTATAAGATTCCAAGTTGAATCCACATCAAAAGGATTGAAAGCATTCAAAAGTAATCTATGATCTTCATTTTAAAGAAAACTGACCGGGACCATGACCACAACTTACCGTGTTATACACGATAAGATGTTTGGAGAACAAAATTTGCACACAGTATATATTTGATCTAACCACCTATCTAAACACCTATCAAGTACCGTGAAGCTGAAGCTTTACAAAGCGCTGATCAGGCCCGTGGTTATATTTAGATGTGAAAGTTGGGAGTTGACGGATGAGTTCGAGAGATGGCTCCTAACATTTGAGGGAAGAATCATGCTAGTGATAAAAACGCGAACTGGATGGCAAATACCGAGCTCTGTACAATATCGAGACCAAAGATCTAATTAAGATCCGCAATATTGTACATGAAATAAGATCTCAGCAAATACGCTGGGTCGGTCACGTTCTGCAGATGATCTGGAACGAATTGTGCAGCGATCTCTGAAAGGAGATCCACCATATGATGACGCCATCTATTTTGAGTCACGTGTACGAGATAATAACATTAGACTCATAACTTCCCTAGGGAAATTATCAGTTATTATGGTTTTAATTGGAATATTTTGTACACGTGACTCGAAATAGACCTTTAATAGGCTTGCTGTTTTAGCAAAACATGCTCTGGCTACTACCTACATAAAAATAATTCATTGTTTTATTTTACAATAAATACTGTTCATAACTATTTTATGTAAAAAAAACAGAATAAAATAAAATTACAAAAAATATTCTCTTCAAATACTCCTCGAGCATTGATAAATACCACATAATTTTATTATATTTCCTCAAGCACGTAGCTTTTAGGTAACAGCCCGAGGCCGTTTCCTAAGCAACGTGGTTTCGAAAAATTTAATAAAATTATTTCGGGAAATGTTATAAATGATAATATCCCAATCAATAGACTAGCAAAACTTTGGTTTGCATGTTAGAAAAGACTGCTTTTTAGGTAGGTCTATTGAAGAACTGATCATGAATAGATATGATATTTACTTTAACAAAGTTTTTGTTTGTTTTGTTGTTAATTTTTATTCTTTGAAATTTTACATGCACTAAATTGGTTTCTTTAAATAATAAATAATGAATAAAACCCAAAGTTAGATCTTTTCTGAATGAGGTGGGATTGTTCTTCCCAGAGGTTGATTTGCTTCATTTTTTTTAATTAAATTTAAATAAAACACGGAAACGTCTATCCGAAAATGAGCAAGCTAATATAAGCAATACAAATTCTAGTCTAGGCAATACAATACAATTATACTAAGTATAAGCAATACAAATTACATCCAACCTAAACTGAGTAGTAAAATTCTAAAATTATAATCTAAGCAAAATGTCTAATTCTTATGAAAAATTAATGTTCGCAGTAAAAAGAAGTAGTAAAACTATTGAGGACTATATATACGAGTTTGGCTTAGAAGTTGAATTTGAATTGGTTGAGTATTTGATTATTTTCAATTTTAATAAGTAAAACATTTAAATAGGACCAATTATATGGCATTTTTAATAAAATTAGCATTCCAATTTTAAGTCATAACTAAAATATAAAGTTCACTTTCAATTTGTACCACGACAAGTTTGATAAGACAAGTTGTAAATTTAACGTATAGGTAAAACTGAAATGATGCAGCTAGATTATTTGTATTACGAGTTTCCAAATTTATAGGTGACAAATGCTTGTTTAAATATTATTTAATAAAAAATCCGTTTCTTGCTGTTGGGAAGAACCTTTTTCTAGCGACCAATTCTTTGAATTGCAAGAAATTTCATCAAATTATACAATTGGATCCAATTTATATAAAATAAAAATCTGAACCCTGAAATATTTTTAAAACTTGTATTTGTCTGTGTTGACAATTTTATTAAAATTTTTATTATATCATTTACTACGATTAAGTAGATTTTCAAACTAAAACTAATATTATTCTAATTAAAGGCAACTACAAAACGATTGCTTATTTTCTGATAAATAGTTGCCTCGAGTATGAAACGGTATTCATTGATGAGTACATGATGGTGCATGCTGGTTATATTGAACTTGTGGTTATTTTAAGTAAATGTACAAAGGTTTTCCTTCTGGGGGATACAAATCAAATACCGTACATTGACAGATTACACCATATCAATATGCGGTTTTCCGATGCAAATTCATTTTTAACAAACGTAGAACCGTTAAATGTAACATATAGATGTCCTGCAGATGTTACGTTTGCTCTAAAGGAATTTTATCCTAATATCATCTCTAAAAATTCCTTGGAAACCTCGGTTGAATTTCTTAATTTGCCACCCACATTATCGATGCTACCTGTCTTAGATAATACATATTATCTAACTTTCACAAAGGCGGATAAACAATTAGTTTCTCAACTCACCATACCATCAACTAGTAAAGTCATGACCAAATGTGATATGTGTAAGAACTAATCCGAAACCGTATGAATTATTTGACAGTGTGTGCCTCATGCTATAGTAGCTATATCACGAAACACACGTTCTTTTAAATATTTTTCACCAGTTAAGAATGACAGACTATACTCACTTGTGGCGAAGGCTCGATCTTACACAATTATAAATCAACACCAGCCTTTTATTTCCATGCCGTCGGAAATTTATCACAATCAACAATCAGCTAAATCAGTAAAACATAAGAAATCCGAGAAATTTACGATATACTTCCAGAACGTGGAATTTTGTTCTGAAAACTAATTATTTAATTTATGTAATTGGTGAAAGTTCATTGAATCCTAACATTAACAGTAAGGAATACTTTGGAAATGATTACGCTGTTTTTAGATGTGATCGTTCATCATCAACAAGTGAAAAAAAATCAGGAGGCGGTGTACTTATCGCAGTGCATTCAATGGTTTCCAGTATTGCCATAAATTTAACTCCATCATCTATCGAGCACGTGTGCGTAAAAATCAAAATAAATCAGACGAATCTGTTTATTTATACAGCCTACATTCCACCGAGTTCGTGTAGTGAAATATACGGCAGATGCAGTGATGCAGTTGACGAATTAATTAATCTCACAAAACCAAAAGACTTAGTCTTAGTACTAGGTGAATTTAGTCTTCCAAATGTAATGTGGAATTATGATCAAGATATGGATTCCTTTCTACCATGCAATATTACATCAGAATCGGAATATGTCTTTCTTGATGCTATAGTTTGGTTTTAACCTAAAGCAAATCAACAACATAGCCAATTCTCTTGAGAGAATATTAGATTTATTCTTCACAAATGATGCAGATATATTTAAAGTGACAGAATCACTCAATCCATTTGTTGTTAATGATGTTAACCACAAATCTATGGAAATAGTTTTTGATTCAAATGAAATTAAGTCAACAACATCCGGGCATCATATGCATACCACCGATAATTTAAAAAAAATAAACCACACTATGGACTTCAGCAGTACTTAGAAGGTATACAATGGGACGCTGCTTTAAATACTAATAATGTAAACCAAGTTGTTAACAAATTCTACCAAATTTTATTACACGGTTTTGAAACCCACATTCCATTGTGCCGGAAAAAACCTAATATTCATCCTCCTTGGTTTGACGACCATCTGATTAATCTGAAGAACCGTAAATCTAAAGCCTATGTCAAGATGATTAAAAGTGGTTTAGAATCGGATAGGACTGTGTTTCTCCAATCTAATGAAGAATTTGATACATCCTTGAATGAAAAGCACCTCTCATATATTGCAGATGAACAACGAAGCATTACAACCAACCCTAAACAATTCTGGAAATACTTTAGATCCAAACGAGTAATTGATGGTTATTCAACTAATATGTATTTGAATGATATTACAACATCAGATCCTAAAAAAATTGCTGACATGTTTGCGGATTTTTTTCAATATGTATACAAACCTAAAAACAGTAATTGCTTTACCACTCAATCAAACGTAAATAATAATGTACTTATCAGTTTACCGGTTATTAGTGATGAGGATATTTTATATGCACTTAATCAGTTTAGTGACGGATGTGGGCCGGATAATATTCCAACGTCTATATTAAAAAAATATGCTAATATTTTGGTAAAACCATTACGGAATATATACAATATCTCGTTAACATCCGGAATATTCCCTGATTCATGGAAAATATCTAAAGTTACACCTATATTTAAATCGGGTAAAAGAGAACACATCACCTGTTATAGAGGGATATCAACCACTTCAACCATAGCAAAATTATTCGAACAGGTTGTATGCAACAGCTTTAAAGGAATCCTATGCTCAACATATATCACTCAATCAGCATGGGTTTATGCCTAGAAGATCTACATCTACTAACCTTGTTGAATTTACCAACAAAGTTATTAATGAAATTGAAAACCGCAACCAAGTAGACCGATTACTGATTTTAGTAAAGCATTTGACTCAATCTGCCATCACAAGGCTCTAGAAAGTCTTTACAACTTTGGCTTTGCATCCAACTTCATTAAATGGTTCAACTCATATTTGTCTAGTTGCGTACAATATGTGTCAATTGGAAGCAAAAAATCTAAAATAATCAATGTAACGTCAGGAGTTCCCCAGGGTTCCCATATTGGACCATGGATTTTCTCGTTTTCATAAATGGTATAACAGAAGTCATAAAATACTCTAATCTTCTCATGTTCGCAGATGATATAAAAATCTATCATACAATTAAACATATACATGACACAAAAGTATTACAAGAAGACATCCAGAGATTCAGTGAATGGTGCCACAAAAATTCTTTGCTGTTGAATATTGACAAATGCAAAGTAATGCCTTTTTTTTCATCGCAAGAGAAAACCGATTAACTTTGCTTATAGCGTTAATAATACGGAATTGCAAAGAGTTAAAGAAGTAATCGATCTAGGTGTCATATTCGCTGAAAATATGAGTTTTAACAACCACATTGACAAATGCATTGCTAAAGCAAATTCTATGTTGGGTTTTGTTAAGCGTTGGACTGGTGAATTTACAAATTTGTCAACTTTATTTTCACTTTATTTTGCGTATATAAGATCGCAAGTTGAATACCGTATTATGCTAACCACATGAAAAGGATTGAAAGCATTCAAAAGAAATTTATGAACTTCATTTTAAAGAAAACTGACTGGGACAATGACCATAGCTTACCGTTTCATGAGAATATAGCCCGCCTTCCACCATACACGACAAGATGTTTAGAGTATAAAATTTGCACTCTGGAAAATAGACGCTTATTTTTAGACTCAGCTTTCATCGGTAACATCCTGCTTTGTTTTATTGATTCTCCCTACATATTGGAAAATACAGCCATCCATGTTCCAATCAAATCGCTGCGAAACCATCCGTTTTTGGAGATAGTATGAAAAAAAGTAAAATTGTCCAATCAATAGACTGGCAAAATCATTCAACATCGCTGAACAAAACTTTGACTTTCATCTCACAAAGGACTGCTTCAAAAGGAACTTGAAGAACTACTTTTTAAATTTTAAAACTTAATTTTTCATAAATTAGCTGGTAACATTTTTCCAGTTTATTTTTTGTAAAAAATATACTTTTTCAATCTAATTTTTTTGACAACTTCTAATCTGAAGTACTTAACTTTTAATTTTTAAAATTGTAAAATTTAAATTTTTTAATCTTGTGTGTAATAATCAATACTGAATTGATTATTTTTTTGCATATGAAATCATACTTGTAATGTACTAAATCGATTTCTTTAATATAAATAAATAAATAAATTAAAAGATTAATACTGTACAATTATTTAACATTCTTGAACATTATTAGGATTCTAAAACTGTTATTTAAAAATTAATAACTTACAAAATTTTAATGATTAAGAATTTAAAAAACACTAACTAATGCTAATAGTTTTTAAATATTTAAAAAAAATGTAAAGTCCTAAACAGTATATTATTTATACTTTAAAATTGATTGTTAAAATTTTAGAAATTATTAGTTTCAGAATTTTTACTTCCAAAAACTTTAAATTCTTAAAGGGCATACTAAATTAAATAATTTATTTGTTAAGATATTGAAAATTGTTAAATTTCATTAAAATGCTTAAATCATAAAAATTATATCAAATACTAGGAATACTTGAATACTGAAGTAATGAATTTTAAGTAAGTATTTAAATATTCGTGATTTTAATTATTTCTACATAAAGTTTATAAAGTTTTACAATAATTAAATAATTAAAATTAAAATGTAGAACCTCCAGAAATATTAAAAAATTATGTAAACATTTATTTGTTTAGTGACACAATTCGATTAACTGCATTTAACAGGCTTTTGTAGATCTTATCCGGTCCGAACAAGAAAATGATCATGAATTAACAACACGACACCAAAACTTAATTTTTAATTGTATAATTATTTATTGTTTATTAAAATTATTTATTACAATAATTGCTTATTTTTATATTATTATTATAATTATTTATTAAATGAAATGTTGATCACTTTATGGCTCACAAAATAAGTAAGTAATTCGCCATTGATTTTCTTCACCAAAAGAGAAATATCATCCGGAGGTATGCATTTGTGTGAACACTGTGCATAGCACGAAAACTTGTAAACGACTGATTTTGTTGTAATATATTGTGACGTCGCCTTCGTCTTCCGAAATACGTGTTGTATTTCGGAGAGGGGGCAGATGCGCCGGCGGCGGTCAATATTGCACTTATGTTTTGAGTGCAATGGATTTGCATCACCGAACTTTGTTAGTTCATAGTGATGTTGGTTGGATGGCGACATGCTTTACTATAAAGGTTTTATAGTAGTGGTTCGGCTATTGGATAGTGGTGGTTGGATAGATAGGGTTAGTGACGCTCAATTCAAATAAGTTGATTTATATTTGAATTTCACTAATTGTTTTGTTGTGGCAGTATCGAATATCGGTGAGTCGAATATTCGAGCTGCTACAATTTCTTCTATCAATGGAAAATTAATGTCGTGGTCTTTGGAATTTAGAAATGAATATTTCTTAAGATATTCCTAGAATTTACTTATGAAATTACAAGATGGAATTCCTGTAAAATGTAATCGAATTTGAAACATTACAGTATTTGTATATTTATTGACAATCGTAACTACATATATATTTCAAATATGTACCTATGTAAAATGTAATAAAATGTGTAAATACGTATACTAATAATTCTTCAAAATCATAATTCTTCGAAAAAATTTGTAATAATAATTAATTCATAAATATGTTTGTTAAATGCTATATACCGGGTGTTTTTTTAACCTGAAACTTTCAAATATCTCGGAAAATATGTCCTCTACGATAAAAATGGCTATAATCAAAATTAAATCAATCCGGTTGGGAAATACATTAGTGCTAAAATTAGGACCCATCGCCCCTCCTTGTAAGAGAGGTGGGTGGGGGGGGGGGGGCGTCAACTTTGAAACTAGGGGGATCCCCTATTTTTTTTATTGCAGATTCGGATTCTACGGCTTAAAGTACGTAGGATTTCCTTGACACATTTTTTTCGATTTATGATAGATAGCGCTGTAATAGACGATATTAAATTTTTTCGATTTCTCGTACTGAGAACATTATGCATACGATCTATCATGAATTGAAAAAAGCACCCGGTATATAGATTAAAATAGGCGCTAATATAGTTCAGACTGGTTGTTAAACGTACACGGTACTTTGCTATCGACACTATAAAAGTAGGAGAAATCGAAAAAAAATGAATATCGTCTATTACAGCGCCATCTATAATGAACCGAAAAAAATGTTTCAAGGAAATCCTATGTACTCGCTCTGCAGTAAAAAATAAGGGTTCCTATTTTAGTTTCCAAGTTGTCCACCACCCCCTCAAATTAGGACCCCCCGCCCCCCCCCAAGGAGGGGCGGGGGGTCCTAATTTGAGCACTTATGTATTTTCCTACCCGGATGATTTAATTTTGATAATGGACATTTTTATTGTAGAGGATATATTTTCCGAGAAATTTGAAAGTTTCAGCTTAAAAAAAACACCCGGTATAATTATATAAAATTACTTTTCAAGTAATGCAGATACTGAATGTAATTTTATATAAATATACTTTTGCATACAAATATTGTAAGGTTTGCAGTTGCAGATTCAACTGTTTTATTACATTTTTAATGACAGCTTTTTATGATACCTTTAATAGTGTTAAATCGAAATCAGTATTTTTATATAACATTTTTTATGAATCCAAAGGTAAATTAAATGTATAATCTTATTATAACCAACAATTTTATCTTTTACACAATTTAAACTTATACGATTCTTGAAATTGTCGTAAACTTAATGATAACATAATTTTTTTGGCGTTGATCCGCGATAATTATTCAAGCATTTTATGGCTTTGTTTTATTTTATACATATATGTACATAATTCGTATGCGCAAAATTCGTTTCGATAGCTAGACAGTTTCTGTCACACAAATAATTTTAATGCAAATTTGTGATTAATTTTTTATTGTGTTTTTCTATTTCCAGTTGATGGTGCTCAACGTGAAATATCCAAATCGAAAGATCAACAACAGCAGCAGAATACAGTAAATAGCGGAAATGTAATAAGCGGTGGTAGCAGTTCTGCAGGTAGTAGTAGCAGCAGCGTCAGCAACACCAACAGTGGCGGTAGTAGCATCAGCAGTAGTAGCAGTAGCAGTAGTAGTAATAGTAATAGTGCAACAACAGTTAATGTACAACAAACGGTATCAACAGGTGCAAAACAAAATAATATCGAAGTTGATGAACAAAGTAAAAATGGGCCATATTTTGATAAGGCAGCCTCAAAAAATGTTACAGCTTTATTAGGGAAAACAGCATATTTAAATTGTCGTGTTAAGAATATAGGAAATAAAACAGTAAGTACTTCCATAAAACTATAATTTACATGTGCGTATGTAACATATAATATTAGATATAGATCAAAGGCATATGCACCCAACATATGTTTATGTCTGCCTAATTGAAAACTTTAGATTTGTATAAACTCAACAAACATTTCATAAAATTTTACTGCAATCATAGAAACTTCAAGTAAAAAAATATTTTGTTGTACTTTCCAAAAAGGTTTAATTACAATTCTAAGCAAAAAATATTAAACATTTTTTTTATTTGTGTACTAACTACATGATACACTTCATAAACTACTAATATTTTCTGATTAGACATCTTTTGATTACACAAATTCAAGTTTTATGTACATGAGTTAGTTAAAACGGATTTTCTATTTAAACCGGAACTACGAGTATTTAAGCACAAATTCAACGAAGGAAATATAATTTTGGTAAAGTAATTTAAATACTTTAATTACTCGCTTCAATACTCGCTCTAGATATTCCTGTCGAGCTTTATATTCTTATGCGAGAAGTTTATAAATCGTATTTTAAATTCTTATTATCCCTTTACATACCAATAATGGATAGCGATGCTATGGATAGAACGCCCATGTAAGTGAGGTTCTTCACTGCTATTCATTATCATTAGCGGCCTTTGGATGGGCAATATTTCCATCAATATTGGATGTCAAAATCGAAAAATGAAATTCAGTTAATATGTATACTCTAATTTACTCACATCATCATTTACCAGTCATTAGAGCAATATAAAAATTTCAAAATCACAGAAATTTACTTATCAATTTTAAAATTCACATATGTACTTAAATTCAAAAACTGTCTATAGTATATCACCTTAAACGAATACAGTAGCCAAAACGATGAAAAAACATACAATTATCAGTGCTACAAAATTGTATTTTTTTTATTAAAACTCCATTCAAGATAAAATAAATGAATTCTCGATTTCAAAATTTAGTCGGCCGTTACAGCTCTCGCATAGCAAAACAAACGAAAAGTTGTCTTGCATAAGTGCAAAACCATTCTTGTATATTTCACTATTTGACTACTTAGCAAAGTGGTCTCAAATTTTTTTTTAATTTCTATTTTCTATGTCTAATTTATAAATAATAATTAAAAATAAAATGTATCCACGATACCAAATTTTAGTCGGCCTGGCCAAAGACTCACATAGTAAAACACATGCAAAGTTGTGTTGCATCAGTGCTAGACAGTTTTCTCTGTGTTTTACTACGTAAATGGTTGGAAAGATCGCCGAAAAAGTTTGGTATTAAAATTTTATTTGTTCGATACAACATTTTTGGTCGACCTTTCCGAGCAAGCTTACGTTTGTAATAGAACAAGCGAACATAAATATAATGTTATTCAAGTATAATATTAATAGAGAACTCGTCCAGTGGCTCCATTCTGGTTTTCCCCGGGAATTAGGGAAAAATATTTCAATAATTCCCAACTATACAATAATTTCCAACTTTTTATTTCATTTTTCCCCAAAGGATATTCTGCCAAATTGGAAAAAATGTCTGCAGTACAAATGTTTACCACTAAATTACAATTTGCGTAAATAAAAATAAAATTTGAAAAACAGAAAAATTAAATAAAACTTATTTAATGTGTCACAATTAATTCGCCTTTTGGATGATGACGAAGAAAACCGGTGCTATAATTTACGCATTAGGCATTAATATTTGCGGGATACCTCAAACCACTTCGAGATCCACGAAGCGGAGTTTATTAATATATAATATATAGGACGCCCTAGCATTTGGTTTTGGAATTAAAAGAAAAATTGATTCTTTTGTGGAGATGTCCACTATACCAAAAAAAATCGTATTCTAGTTGCGCTCAATTTCTTGGCTCAAGGTAAACTGCTGTACACGTTTTATGAACGTTATTTACACGCAAACCAATTAAACTTTGTTTCTATATGTATACGTACATCTATTATCAGGTACTTTCCAAAAGAGAGTGGGTATGAATTACCTAATTTGCGTATCGCAGAGTGTGGTAA
Organism: Tipula unca; assembly: GCA_951394425.1. Lineage (NCBI taxonomy): Eukaryota > Metazoa > Arthropoda > Insecta > Diptera > Tipulidae > Tipula > Tipula unca. The sequence goes on from OX596380.1 coordinate 91,923,882, forward strand.
GTCGATATGTATAATCGAATTTTGTAAAATTGTCGATGAAAATTTAATGCCGATTTACATAAAATTTCCACAATCGCTAACGTGAATTAATGAAGTCAAAATACAGTAAGTGTTTGTTTTAACTTTTTAATAAGTAAGTTTTTTTGAACTCTGATAACAATTCCATTTATTCTATGAAAAGTTCAATCTTGCCGGCGTAATCAGTTGTATCAATTGTACTCACGTCTCGATGTTCAGACCAGCCACTAGAGTCCAACATATATACCATAATCGGCATCAGTATCATTCAAAAAATGTCCAATTCGTAAGAACACATAGGTTCCATTATTTAAATTATTTGTTATGTACGACTATACGAGTATTCAAGATTCAAATTGTTTATAGATTTTTAATTCTAATTTAAAAATTTAAAACGATAATGCTTCATATAATCGTTGAAAATATTTTTAATTTCGATTTTGAACTATTCAAAACTCCCATTTAATTCCCCCAAATATATACAGGGAAAAATAAACGTCAAAACTGCAATAATATCGAATTATTATTTTCCCGATGAACAAAATTCGCAATCGCCAGAATTCACTTTGGGGAAAAATAATTCCAAACTGCTAGAAAAACGTCATAAATTCCCTATTCCCGGGCAAAACCAGAATAAGGCCGCAGGTTAGTAAGATCGTTATGTATAATAGGAATAAACTGATTGCATATTGGTCGGAAGATCGTTTCATGTTGTTATAGTTGTGGAGTAAAGCAGCAGATTCTTTTCAAACACGGTGTAATAATTTTCTGTTTTAGCTCTTCTAAAACACTGCTGAGTGAATAAACGAATTGACTTGTGTATAAAAAATAAATAATTTCTTGTAGTGTTCGATTTTCCATAGTTAAACAATTGAGAAATTATTGAATTAATTAAACTAATTTATTATTTTTAATATTTTAGGTAAGTCTAATAAAGTTTCTCTGCTCAAAATTTCCATTATGGTATTCATCAATCCTAATCCGATATTCATCTAAGTCAAGAAAGTTTAATTATTTTGACGAAAAAGTACTTTTACGCTCCATGAGATCGTAATGAATGAAGAGTCAAATAGAATTTTTTTTAGTGTCAAATAGAACTTAAATTCGTCATAACTTGCGCCCCTGAATATGATTCAATGAAATCTCGGTAAAATTTTCAGAACTGTACATAAACATTGAGTCATAATACGATTATAATCGCTCTCCCGCCCCAAAAGATGTAATAGACTGAAGTCTATGAAACAATAGGCACTATTATTGACCTTGATGTGTTTTATCATTGAAAAGTCACACTAGTAAATAAACCGAACATCGTCTCCTGTACTACGTATACAGTATATACAATCTGCATAAATTTCGCATTTAAATTTCATCATTTTTTACGTACAATCAATACCTCAAATCGAAACTCATTTATTTAAATCTCTCCAAAGTGTCACTCTTATTTTTTTGTGCTTTCGTATGGATACCAAAATAATTTAAGATTTAGAACATAGATTAGTCTTATTGTCACTAAAAATTCATTCATCTAGATCCGTTTATAAAATACGAAAAAAAAAAAAATTGAAAGCTTTTATTGATTGTCAAAATTTTGACAAAAATCCATTAATAATTTTGAAAATATTTATTGAAAAACAGAAAAAACGTCTTATCAAAATTATCGAAAATAAAACATAATTTTTTTAAAGTACAAAAAACGGAAAATGAAAAACGATAAGTAGTTGATTTCTTACATGAAGCTTTTAGATTTTTTTTTTTTTTGTAGTACGCTCTATACAATTTCTTATCATATACAGCATAAATTCAAAGAAGTTAGTTAATTTGCTGTAATCACGAATCATTATGTTCATTTCAAATTTTTTGGTATAATCGTGGATTTAATTTATGTAACCGCACGCAATTTGACATAATCGATATGTAAGTTTTTTTCAATAGTTTTATTATTGTTCTAAGGTTGACCATTTTATTATTGTTATTTGAATTGGTATCGTGGTTAAGATACATAAGTGAGATGGTGCGCCATTTGATGTGGAATAGGTTTAGTGTAGTGGTGATTTTACACATACCAACAACGTATGTTTGTTGGTTTTGTTTGGTGTGTTTTTAGCAAAACTATGTGAAATATTTCGATATCCTTGATCCTTGATTACTCAAATAACCCAAAACTAACACCAATCAAGAGCGTAGTATGTACATAGGTACCTAAGTTGGTAGTGCAAGATTAAGAATGAGAAGAGGAAGTCGATATGTATATTGCTTTGAACATTATAACGTAGCTATATACTTAAATGAAAAATTTTAACATTTTATTTTATTTGTTAATTCCCAAATGAAATACATAAAAGCTAAATCATTTTCTTTGAAGTAAGTACATACGTACATTTATATTTATATACAGAAATTGTTGTTGTATGGATTTATATATAAAATTAGCATGAATTTGAAATTCATATGGTGATCATAATAACATGAATTCGAATTTTTCTGTTTCTTATGGAAATACAACATTTATTTAAAAAAAAAACTTAGGTTGTTAAAATAAGGTTGATTTATATCCATATGTACATTATAAATTTATATATATATATATATATATATATATATATATATACATATATATATATATATATATATATATATATATATATATATATATATATATATATATGAGAACAGGTTATCGACAATTTTTGTAGTTAACTCGGGTGTTCGGCACCATGCTCGGGATCGAAACCGCTGGAGCCGAATTGTTGACTCAGTAAGGGGCCAGTAATGGCCTTTAAAACTGTTTTAATTAATATATATATATATATATATATATATATATATATATATATATATATATATATATATATATATATATATATATATATATATATATAATATATATATATATATATATATATATATATATATATATATATATATATATATATATATATATATATATATATATATATATACATATATATATATATATATATATATATATATCGCACTATTCATTCAAAATAACTCTAAGTCAAATTGAACGATTTTCATTATAACGACTTAAAGGTTTTTCAAAGAAAAAAAATGGAAATTGTTAACTAATTTTACTAAAAACTAATTTTGCTAAAATTAGGATTCTTGTAACATTTTTGACGTATTTTAAAAAATATTTATTTTTACCTTTTTAACTGTAAAGTTGTAACAAGTTATGATAATATGAATAAAAATAGTACTTTAAGTGTAAGTTAGATTTTTTTTGTATAGATGTTCTTGATGTTTCAATATTCCAGCTTTTAGATTAATTATAAAATAAATCAAAACCCAACTAAATAAATTATTCATTAATTCCTTTTACATAGTATAGAAAGTATAATGATCAAGAAAAACTTCGACCTCGAGAAAAATGATTGTGGGCTCTTTACAGACCAAACTGAATGGGCGATCGGAATGAAACTTCGTATTTAAGCTTTGTTCTTAAATGGGGCCACAAACAACACATCCCTCCATTTTTTTCTATATTTCACAAGAAATAAAGTAAAAAATTTAAAAACAAAACAGTAGTACTTTTAGTATTATTGATTAATTTTTCTATGAATTTTACAATCAATAAGTTTAGTTTAACCTACACAAGTTAATTATTTACTCATGAGGCAAATTCTCATAAAATGGTTTGTAATATAAAGGAATGAAGTTATTATTGCAAAGATACTTTAAATCTTTGTGCTAGTTAGATGACCAGGGAATCTTTGCACTGTAAAGCATAGAAATATCGTTGTTGGGTTGTCTTCTTTTCCTTCCTCTTTTTTTTTGGTATAAGATCGTACATAATAATATCAGAGAAATTATCACCAAAATCGGTCTTATAGTTATAAGAGTTTTTTTGGTTCTTCTTTTGAAATAAAAATTTCTCTAATTTCCAGAAATTGTACATTTTCTTTTTTAGAATTTGTTCTGAAATCAAACCTATCAGAATGAGTTTTAAAATCGTAAATTAATGTCTGATCCATTTCATGTACAATATAAGGGGCTCCTGTGCTTTTAGCATTTCTGATTAGGCTAAAATCATTTTTGGTTTTTGCGAATCTTCTCAGTTTTCGTGTGCATTGAGTCGCCCTCATTTTGTGTATGACCTTTCTCCAAATACTTGTGGATTATGTCAACGTTTAATTTTGCGGAGGCCCATCAATAAAATGAAATCAAAATTCGATTTTTGTTTTGTCCCGGGCAATTATCTGACAAGAAACATCATTTTTTTATATGCTCATTTTTGGTTTTTTCATATAACATGAACTGGTAGAAGCAGCTCAAAACTTCAGAAGAACCCTGATTTTCGGTTGTTTCATCCCACATAAAACAATGGTCATCATGAGTTCCCATATTGTAAACCGTAAAATTATAAATACCTAATTTACGTTTATAATACAAAATGCTTGTTTCTCTATAAAGGCACTGCACTGCACCTTCTGAAAGTCGAAACAAGCTGTTATTATATTCTTATTGAGCTTCTCTTGTCATTTCTATAGGTGTTATATCACCGTGAACAATTTTAGAATGTAATTTTTTGTTCTATCAGTATCATTTTAATGACAGTGTTACTTTTAGCCTCCATTGAGAAACTAAATTATGGGAATTTCAAAAAAATAGAACCAGTATTAGCCAGCTATTCGAAGGTATACTCTTATCGTAAACTTTTTGCGATTTGTATTAAACACGCTTAAAAATGAAAGTTTATAAAATAGGAGAAATGTATCTTTTCTGTACGGTGTGTACCCTCAAAATTAAATCTACACCTATAAAAAACTAATTTTGAGGGATGACAAAAAATTGTAGGACAAATTTTCAATTTTAATTTGTTTTTTCCATTACGCTTAAAAAAATTAACAAACACATCATTAAATTTGCTACGTTGAAGAAGTTTCATAAGCAAATATGATAAAATGTAAAAATGTAAATCGTGACTATAATCGAATAATTGGACATTATACATGGTAATTGTCCCTTGATAAAGTGGAGAAATTTGAAGCTTTTTTCTTTTAAATTTTACTGTACAAACTCAAACTGATCTTCTTAATATCATAAAGGTAATTGATGTAAAATTGTCTTTTTGTATCTTTCAATAAACTTAGTTATGTTTACGAATATTGAAGTGCTGGAATATTGGGAAACATAGATTGATGACTCCGTTTCCTTCTTATGTCTAACAATGTTGGTTTACATCTTGCATAACCTAATTTCAGTGAATAAAAAAATTGAATTTATTTTGCTTTTTCCGGTTTCTAACGTCATTATTTTCGATATTCGATAGACTTGGGTTTCTTGTACCATGAACACAATTGTACACTATTTCGTTTATTCATTTATAGAAATCTAAATACGAGTATATAGAAATAGAATACATTTTTGTTCGTGAAGAGTCATAAACCTCTATCGAACATCGAACTTGTTAAACCATAAATGTTACAACATCCCAGCACTGGGGAGAGAAAGGTTCGGCAATTAGGCATTATTAGGATTTGTTAACATCAACTTATTAGCGTGAAAGTCCTGTTATATAGAATTCTTCAGTTTCATAGTAAGACTAGGAAAATTGTATTTAAGTTGATAAGTTATTATTTTGGAAAATAATAAAAATGTTAACAAATAATTCTAGTCTTTACGCATAAAATTAAAATAATTAAAAATTTCAATAATTAATTTTCGACAGATTAAGTGGAAATCGAAATTTCCTAAATTTCCCTTAGTGAACGTTGGTTTTAAATAATTTAAAATTTAGGATTAGAGCGGCCGCTAATCATAGTAACCCCAGAAAAATTTAGGAAAATTTCGGTATCAATTTTTAAGATATACTTGTTTTCAAACATGCTCTATCCTAAGTATCTGTTCCCGCTCTTTTCGGAAAATTTAAGAGATTTTGTATTAGCAGCTGATATGGACATAATGTTTCTTTTATATGTGCAGTAGCTAAATTATATTAGTTTATGGTAGATTAATGAGAAGAGGCTAATCTATTGAAGCCCGTTTATCGTCTATGTTAACTATTTAGATAACTCTATATTTAATTTTTTATTACGCATGCATTAGCAAACATGGTAAATTTACTGACTGGCAACCATTTTGTATGAAACTGCAACTTAGTTGATAGATTAAATGTGTACAATTTAGCTGAAGAATAATTATTAGTGACACCGTAACCGTTCTGTATGGTTGCGTTGCAAAATGTTGAATCTTTATTTCAATCGATTTACGGCCTTTATTATGCCCATAATAACTGTGTCTCTATCAAACAAATAGTAGATAATGAAACTGTTGCGCCATAGTTTAATTCTGATATCGCTAAAACAATGTCAGTGAAGGACTAAGCTAAATATAAAAGAACACCGGCTTTAAAATACCTAAAATCATATCATAGGGCACGCAACAGAGTCCCCAGCTTGATAAGAAGTGCTAAACATAGGTACTTCATTGGAAATAGTAAATTAACGATGACACGTATTTGGAATAACGCACATCGTATTGAATTAGGAAAAGGTATACTGTATTAATGTATATTGTATCGTCTTTGTCTTACTTTATCAATAATTGCATAATGCGGTCTATATTGCTAGATATCTGGAAAATAAACATTGTTATTTCGATTGTGTATTGGGCTTTAGTTCTCGATCAGTGATGTCCTACATTATTTTCAGTGTGGTCACATGATAACATTATAAAATTCACTTTTGGCCACAAATTAAAAAAAAACATAGTCAGTAGTATACGTATACTTGATATTCAAATATTCAAATTAAATTAGTATTCCAGTGGTCACAATATTACGGGACGGTGGCCACAATTGGTCACTGGTTTGGACAACGTGGTACTAGATGGTCTACAATTGAATTATTAAATGATACTGAGACGATTATAAAATAATCAAGCAGTACGATTAAAGATTTATCTTATTGTTCGTTTGTATTTATATTTTTTAATCGTTTTAAGTGTTTCTTAAATACAGATTTTCCATATACGGTTGATGTTAAAAACATAATTTTTAAATAAATTATTATATGAGAAATGCCAATTTTTTGAATATTTTCGCGGTATTAACCAGATTTTGTCCCTTATAACTCGAATTCGCACGTAAAGTAACATAATTTATCGAGAAATGCTAATTTTTTTAAAATATTTTCGCGGTGTTATCCAAATTTTATCCCTTAACTCGAATTCAGCACAAAAAGTAACACGATTTCTCGAGAAATACCAATATTTTGAATATTTTTGCGTTTTTAATCAGATTTTGTCCCTTTTAACTCGAATACAGCACCGAAAGTAACATAATTTGTCTAGAAATGCTGCTAATTGGAATATTCTCGTGGCTTTAACCAGATTTTGTCCCTTTTAACTCGAATTCCTCAAAGAAAGTAACATAATTTATCGATGATTGCCAATTTTTTGAATAGTTTCGCGGTTTTAACCAAATTTTGTCTTTTTTATCCAATTTTATAATTTTCAATAAGTCCTTTAAAATAATTATTTTATGTAACATAAAATTATTCAGTTGAAACCTATATGTTTTAAGGTCTAAATGTATCGAACTAGCTATTAATTATTTATTGATTGTTATTAGTGTTTGTGAATATCTAAATTTAACTTCGACGGAAAGTATACGATTCTAATTATATTTTGATTGACTTTCAGTTTAAAGTGTACATACTATTGCAATAATTTAAAGTTACCAAATGGGATTAATTTTTATAGCACGTTTCAATATTACTAATCTATGAAGCTTATGCTGCAACACAATTTAAAAGTTAATTGAAAAATGGTATGGTTCCCACACAATATCTAGCACAGTATGTAAGAAGCTGACATTAATTTACTATTTACGGTTATACCTGATATATTTTAAATACAATCACAATGAACATTATTGATTTATTTAATTCTTAAACTAAATACAACTTTTCTTATTATCTACGACGAGTGTATGAATATATAGAAAACCACTAGAACAAATACATACAACATAACTTATAGAACAAAAAATAAAAATAAAAACTCCCGCACCACAAAAAAAAACCATAACAAACTAAACTATATAGTGGGTATATAAACTTAAATTTTCAGAATTTAATTTTTTATTTTGATTGAAAATCAACTAACAAAAAGAATCTAACAATACAATTCGTGTTATGTACAATTTTTTTCTTCTATGCTACTACATTTTGAATTTACTTCATCAACGTGAAACGAGTCAAGAAAAAAAAAATTAAAAAACTTTTTTTCATTTATAATGATTTCTTGAGAGATGAAAAGCAACAAAAACAGCGCCAAGCGACATAAAAAATTGAAGGCGAAAAACGAGCACACAAAAACTTTATTTTTATTGAAAAAGTTTTCTGTTGTGTTTTTATACTCGCTAAGCTGCTCGTATATGTACATTACACATCGATATATACGTACATCCTAACTAACACGGTGCATGGCGGTTTGTTTTTTTCACTTCGTCACTATAAGATATCTCTCGTATGAACGTACGTACATATCTATTCTCCATCTATTATGATTATCTATTCTCTATAAAATATAAATATTTATTATAGAAATAGATAGAAAATAATAGAAATAAGAAATTTATATCAAAACAAAAATGGTATTGATAAAGCGAATATGTAAGTTTTTTCCCCAGTTTTCTTGCTGTTTAAAAAAAAGTTAACAAGAAACTTAAAATAGATAAACTTTTGTCTTTGTTATAATATTCTTCTACTACACATATATTTGTTGTTGTTTTGGTTGATCCACTTCATCTGTGTAACAATCTTTTTATATTTATTAATAAGAAAAGTTCTTAACTTAAGATTTTCATTCTCTCGTGTTTTTTTTTATGCTTTTGTGATAAGAACGATTTTTATTCATCCAAAGTGATTTAATTTGATTTTTATTTGATTTTTTTTTTTTGACTAAGTTAAACGAACCCATTTAATTATTATTACATAGATATAAGAGATAATGAATAAAGTGGTTTTTTGTGTGGTAACAATGAAAAAACTTTCTTTTTTTTTTATTTATTTCTAGATGGTATTACAAGTGTCATGGGTACGACATCGTGATATACATTTATTAACCGTAGGACGATATACGTATACATCGGATCAACGATTCCGTGCCATTCATCATCCGCATAGTGAAGATTGGATATTGCAAATAAAATATCCGCAACATCGTGATTCGGGAATATATGAGTGTCAAGTGTCGACGCAACCGCATATAAGTCATTATGTACATTTAAATGTTGTTGGTAAGTGTAGATTTTTTTTATTCCATTTAAATACTTCGGGTAAAATTGATGTAATGACTACAGTTGATATATTATCGGAAGAGGAAAGAGCACAAAAGAATTTAGTCTCCTTTTTTATCGGTATGAACCTCTTGCCTAAGTTGCTTATTTATTTATTATTATTATTTTATGTTTTGTATGTTAAGAATGAAATAATGAGCGAAAGCGTAATGTTCTGAGTAAAACCAATTATTATCTGTTTTTTGGGTTTAACCATGTTTAGTTCGAAATTTTAATTATCAAACTTTAGATTTGAGAACTACGAGTACATATAATAGAAACAAAATAAAATATATTTATACGTTAAAACAATAAGAACACTAAATAACAGTCATCTGATCCACTGTAAGTTTATTTGCATTCAGTTGCGTTCATTAACAATTTTGATTTTTAGATTTTATCGATTGGTGCATATAGGAAACAAATTTCAATGAAAAACTTATAATGACAACAATGAATTTCTCATAAACAAACTCTGCTATATGAGAACTACTGTATGCGAATAGTAAACACATATCGTTAGCTCATTTGAAAGATTGCAACTTCGAACATCATACATTTTGTCCGTTTAGTTGAAGATGTTGAACAACTTAATGTGTATACACTGAATTGGTATCAATATGAATATCGGTATCCATTTAATTTATTCAACTAGTTTTCTAGCGCTTTAAAAACCGAAATAATCGAATCATTTATTTTTAATGCTGGGTTAGTTATCCTAAATTTGAATATTGTTTTATATTTATTTATATTGAAATTTTTAGTTTTAAATTGGACAAACAACAACGATACTTGACATTTCAAAAGAACAAAAATGTTTAAAATGCGTAAAACTGAAATTGAATTTTAAATACAAATTTTTAAAAAAATAAATACAAAATTGTCAAACTATAAATATACCTACCAGCTAGGTCTATATGTACCTAATATGTATTTGCAAAATTTGATTGAATTGAGCTGAAATTTTAAATTGTAAAAATGATTTGAAATTTGAATTTTCAAAACATACATATTTAAATATTCTAATTTTTTTTTAATTGACTAAAAACTATCAAACTATAAAATTCTAATTGAACTTTCAAAAACGGAATTTCATACAAAATTCTGAAAAATTTTAAATTACGAATTTTATACGTTAAAGTTATGGATGATTCGAAGGACAAAATATTAATTTATATGAAAATTTTGGAGGTGCGAATGTCTGAATTGTAAAACTGAGAATGGAAAAAATCGATTAGGTATTTGTATAAAAATACAACTCAATACAACTTTAAAAGCAAATTGGACCCAAATTTTTGGTTGCAATCCATAGTTTACCTGGCCTAAAGAACTACTTTAATAGAAAATGGAATGCAATAGATTACAAATTATCAATTGGTTTTGCATCCTTTGAGGGAAAATTAATTGTAACTACTATAGTATATATATGAGAATATTCGGATAACCGAAAAATAATTGCAAATTCATTGCAACCACTGACTGTATTAAAACTTTGTGTGCCTGTACTGTATCAAAGCCAATATTTGCATTCAGTAAACTATATTTAGCAACTTACAAACAAATCCGAATTGCAATTAAATGAATACAATTATTACGTATTTTATCGCTTTAGTTACCAGTTAGTCGATAGTCGAGTTGTGTACGAAAGAAAAGTGTACTGTTGTAACATTGTTCAGTAAGATTTACTATATCATTTTCCCGTAATAAAACGAAACCCTATAGTCAAATATCCTAAGTACACTCTATCAAATGTTTTAGATTAGGATCTAGATACCATAAAGTTAGTTTTGGGATAATTTAGAGCTAACTGCTTGAGCGATGTATTTCTGCAATTAAATAAATTAGTCTTCCATAACATTTTTCTTTAGTCAAGTTTTAAACAATAAAAAAAAAAAAATAAAATGTTTATATGATTTTTACAAATTTGTATATATATATATACATGAAACCTCTGTATATTGGGAACTTAAGGGACTGAGGAAACTGTCCAATTTATAGAAGTGTCCAATATACGAGAAATAATCTTTTACTAGAAATAAAACAAATATGTATGTACTACATATGTTTCTAAATTTCTTTATTCTAGTTTTTTATTTAGTAAATTTAAGCATTTAAATTCAAATATCTAAATTACATAATTACGTTGAGATTTACAACGTAAGAATGTATGTCAGTGCGCTTTTTACTGTCGATTACCATATAAAGATTGACCTAACATGATTTTATACTAAGGTTTTATATTAAGGAAATTCTTATAAAGGACATACATTTTGTTTGTACCTTTTCCAAAAATCCCACCCCATCATATTTTTTTACTTTTAACTTTGTACGATTAAATAGTGTCCAACTTTCAGAGGTAAAATTCAAAGAAATGTCCAATACTTAGAGGTTGTTTAATGTATAGAGGTTGTCCAATTTGTAGAGGTATTTGAGAAGTTTTTTTATAAAATTTGGTACTCAATTTGAAGGGGCTAAACGAAAGTGTCCAAAATAGAGGAGTGCCCAAAATACAGAGGTGTCCAATGAATTTACTGCGAAATAAAAATTAATTATCGAATAGTTATGATAGATGGCTCATTTTTTAGGTAAAAGTGTGCCAATTAAGAGAAAAGTATAAAAATTATATCGTCTTTAAACTTTTCGATCTAAAAATTCTCGGAAACATTTTGATTTTCAATTTTCTTCTTTTAATTTAATATTCTTACATATAGAAGAAAATCAGATCCCTTTTATTTTTGAGTTCTTGGAAAAGTAATCTAAGAACGATTGCGTTACTTTTTTCATATAGGGTGTTTTCAATTACTGGTATTTTATTTAATATACGTGTGGAGGATAAAATTCTAAAAAAAAATTAATGTTCGAAACTAATCAATGTACGAATTAATCTCAGAAAATAATTAATGTTTACTAATTGGCTCTGGAGGCGATGGAACTGGTGAAATAATTAAAAATAATGCAAAATATATGAAATGCTCACTCACGACCTTGGTAGTTTTTCGAAACGAACAGGATAAATTGGTGTTAGTATGCCAAACTTAAAAAACACCCGAGCTAGTCCGACACTAGCTCGGGTTTTTCGAAGTAGTTGTTTTTATTGGTCAAGTTTAAAAAACATCCGTTGGTTTCGAAATTCAAGATTATAGTGATTTCCTGGGATGATAGTTTTATGAAACTGTCGCGACATTAGGACATATTTTTCCTTGGATGTGACAAAATTATAGGATGATAGTTAATCTTGGGCTGATAGTTGATATAAAAGTGTCGCCATAGTTATGTTTTTGCCAATGCGTTTTCCTGGGTTGAATCAAGGGGTCGATTATGTAAGCATTACGAGTTACGAGTTTTTCGAAACTACGACCAAACGTGATTATGTAAAACATTTCGAGTTCTCTCGACAATGCCATTAACATTTGAAAACTATATCAGCCAAATGGCCGCCACGGCTACGCTTACAGCACCATATCGTTTTCATGAAATTGTCCATAACCAATTCGCACATTTGCGGCTGTATGTCCTCGATAACTTCACGAACTCCATCTTTAAGGTCTTGAATGGATTGTGGAGCATTAGCATAGACTTTATCTTTTACGTCGCCCCAAAGAAAAAGTCTAATGTTGTTAAATCACAAGATATCGGTGGCCAATATAGCTCGATAGCGCAATCCATTCACAAAATTCACCACGAAGTTAGCTAACAATATTCTCAACTCGAATAAAATTTCACCAGGACAGGAGTGTGTTCATAAACTCGACATTGTAACAATAAAATGTCCCCTTATTGTTACAAACGTCATTACCACCTCTACTCGGTACTGCCTTTCTATACGTCAAAATGACAGTCGTAACAATATTGTAACAATATTGTTACAATGTCGAGTTTATGAACACACTCAAGCCATATTAACAAAACTGAAAATTATACTTCTTTTGCTATTTTTTCGTCAATGAAACATATTTTGCCTAAAAAAATGTTCCTTTATCAGAAATTCAAAAATAGCATCTTGTGTTGTTGCTTGTTTATTTATAAATAAACAGAGAATTCTCATTTTGAGTATAGTTAAACAAAAGCTCTCACTCAAAAGTCATAATATTTTCGTTATTAACAAAGGCTATACTGATAAATTATATTTCGAGTAGTGAATATTTCAACTTCATACAGCTAACTTCGTGGTGCATTTTTGTGCATCAAAACTTTTTTTTGTATCATGTACGCGGCTCGAGCCCCAAATGCGACAATTATGCTCTTTAACGTAGTCTCCGAGGTGAAAATGGACCCCATCACTAAAGATAATTTTTCCATGAAAATCCGGGTCGTTTTGATTCATTTAAAGGATCTAATCAGCCGGCTTCAAGTTCTTGTGTTAACTGAACTTTAAAAGCCTTTAGTCTTTATGCAAAATACGGTGTAATGTCGTTTGTGGCATGTCTAATTCCAAAGATCGACGAGGAATCGACAAACCTGGGTTTTCTTCAACACTAGGGACTACAGCAGCAATATTCTCAGTTGTTCTTGAGCGACGCATTCGGTTTCGATTCTTCCCAGCACTAACTTATCCCAACAACTCAAATTTTTCCACCAGTTTCACTATTGCCGGCCGAGAAGGTGCTTCTCGACAACCAAAAAGTGCTTTAGTTTTGCGAACTGTGACTGCAAAATGTTCACCATTTTTGTTGTTAATTTTAAAAATGTCAATGCGTTGTTGAAGCGTGCATCGTACCATTTTTAGTAATGGCGTAGTTTTAACTTTTCAAATGTCAAAAGATGACAGCTTCAAAATTGACAGCTGCCCAAATAGCAGGCTATTCAAAATGAAACCTCTTATTGGAAATCCCTATATAAATATGATAAATTCATATATAATTTGGAAGATATGTGCTTCTTCAAGCCACTCTCATGCAAATGCATCTTAGGTTTTTTTGAGCTGATCTCGTAACGAAGGCAACATAACAAAAATAAATTATTGAAATATTTCATAGTGAGATGGAAATAATTTAACTTTATTATGATGACTTATAGTCACGAGTTCAGCTCAAAAAAAACCATAGACTCATTTGAATGAGAGCGGCTTCAATATAGAAGAAATTCAATAAAGTGATTTTCGAAATGGAAACTTTAACTTTCCATTGATGAAAGTAAATTCGAAAATGCTCATTTTTACATTGATTCTTATGGTATAATGCAAAAGGAAGTTCCTCGAGAAACTGCTCGACAAAAACATGGCTGATCCTTACGGGTCGTTATGGATAGGTGGTCTGATTATATTCGTTGTGCTATAATTAGAGCCATTGTATCGAGTTTATCATTAATATGTTGCTCAGTATAATGATATTTCGGCCTAACATTTTATTTTGTTCAAGAACAACTGTGATTGAACTAAATTTTGTACAATTTTGCACTTTAAATTCTGTGTGGTATTTTATCGAAACATTAAACAAATTTAGAAAAAATGAAGTTAATTAAACTTAGTGGTCGTACTTCAAAAGTTTGTTAAACTTAATTGGTAATATTTTATTAAGAAAATAAATATCATACACATCGAATTTCATTTTTTCAATACGGTTGATTTCTATTTAACATGCTACTCCAACGTCTAAGGGTTCTGTTTACTATGCGTATAGAAAATTTTACTTTTGAAGTTTTATGATTTCAGATGTTGACAACATCCAATAATCACAAATTAATGCACTTCAATGAACATCGATAGAATCGACGTCGATTTTTAATTTTGTGAGCAAAGGAAAATTTTTTCTTGACGACGATAAAGTCTGAGCTACTATGCATCTATGGAACCGTTATTTTGTTGGAATATTGCACAAAGTTTCAATTTTATAAGTTAGTTATATTTAATTTTGATTTAATTTAAGGAACGGATGTGTTTGTCGTTGACAAAGATTTTATTCAAGGGTTACGGTGGCGGTGCCAAATAAACATTTCACTTTATGTGTATGTAATCTTTCACAAATAACACGTCATAACGGATAAATTATAATCTGAAATCGATTTTTGTGATTTCTTCTCAGAAAACTTGACATAAAATATTTGATTCCTTTTAAACATTAAAAAATTAAATTATCTTTTCTCTATATACTTAAAAATTCTCGAAATTTTTGAACACGACACCATACTTGCACCTACAAGAGAATTTTTTTTTCAAAATATATTTTATATCCTCATAAATATTTGAAAAATTTATTTTGAAGTTTATTAAAATCTGTTATAAAAACAAATTGGTAACAGAGAAGCACATTGTAGGTATTTGTTGTTTATGTTATATAGTGTTAGGTTTCAAGGATGGTATATAAAAGGAGTCATGGTATTTTTCCTTCATCTTCATGCCTTTGCTATTTATACAAAAAAAAATACATATGTACATACATATGTAGCTATGTACTTTGAAAAATGAGAAAGTAATTGCGTGTTTCAGTTGTTGTCTTGCTGTTTTATTACCTGTTGATGATTTTGTACAGATAGATATACAAAACAACATTTGAAACCATTTTATTTTCTAGAAAATTTAACGATCAAGAGTTATTGGATCATAATAATAAACAAAAAAAAAGTCAAGCACATGCAGAAAAGTTAAGCTATTCTAATGAAACTCATTTATTTATAGGAGTTTGCGAACCATCGTGTGAAGTTTTAGAATTGCAAAACAAAAAATTAAAAGCTGGTAACCGAATTATTAACAGCACACTACCGTATCAGGTACCTAATTGTACCTTAAATTTAGGCGTGAATTACTCCGTTCAACAATGCGGTGAATTTTAATTTATAATCCCTTTTTAAAACTATTAGTGGTAGAATTAACAAAAATGTAATTGCTGATGAACCATTATCGGCCTATTGAATATTTTTAATAATAGTTTTCTATAGAAGAAAATTTCTGCAAATAAAAAAAAATACTGAAAATCGAAATAAATTTGGTTTAAATAAATTAACGACCGTATGTTTATTGAGGATCTTGGATATTCCGTTATAAACTATTGCGCTTTATCAATCATTTTTTACAAATATATTTTAGCTTATTTGAAATATTGTGTATTCTTCAGTTTATAAAATTATTATCTAGCTGACATTTTAGTTAGCATAATAACCTCACAATCACACAAATTATCTTTAGATTCTTGATATGTAAATAGTAAGTAGCAAACCAAATACAAAACGAAGTCGATCGATTTCAATAGTAGGTGGCCAGAGCCCCGTTACCTTACTCTTATGGTTTCGATTTTCAAAATTCCAATTCAATAAAACTGATATTTTCAAGAATCGTTCGCAACAAATAATAAATTCAAAATTGATGGTACCTAAATTCTAAATTTATTTTATAGTAACTAGTAAGTATAGTAGATTATAGTAACGCAGGAAAGCAACTGCAAGACTTAGTTTGTTACTCGTATGATCCATTGTAATCACAGGGAATTTACGTAGTCCTGGCTATCTCACTAAGAATCAAAACCAATTTTAGAACTCCGTCCTCCTGAAAACGAATAACTACAGCATTGAACTGGGCAAAGCACAAACATTTCAACATAATCAGAGCCTTTTGTGGTTCTTATATTGGATAAAGCCATTCAAAGATGAATGGAGAAAATGTATGGTGCCGTAGTTTGTTAATTCTCGCTAGAATTAAATAAATCAATTTTAATTAATTATTCCACCGTCTAGAGAAATAAATATTACTACATTGTGATGACCGATGAGCTACTTTACTCCTTCTGTATTTTATCGCCGAGTGCAACAATTACAGTTGTCCGATTATAGTCTCGGAAGAGCTTGTTAAGGCACACAAAAACGGTTGCCGCAGAGCAATAAAATTGAATACAAGAATTGGAACCGATGCAGAAATTGACAAAATTAGCTGATACATCAAAAGAGTTTCATAGCCAATCATTTACAGTTGTATGTTTAGGTAACCGAAAGTTCAGAAGCCAGAACGGTAACTCAATATTTTTCTCGCATCGGTCACGAACGTCAACTTTATTTTGAGCTCGGCATAGTGTCTACAAATTGTTCAGCTTTATTGCAAAAATCAGCGTTCTGTGAGTAATGTGTTTCGTGCGCTTAGGCCAAGGTACTGTTAACATAATCGGCCTGTCGAGACCACTATTTGGAATACCATCGAAAAGTTTGAATACCAGTTTACAGTATTGGATGAATGAAAAGTTTATGGGTCTGTAAAATCATCGGTCCATATTTCTTCAAAAAAGAAGATGGCTGTGAATAGTGCTCGTTATTGCGCCATGATAACGGAATATTTGCTTCCTGAAATTGAAGCCCGACCTCGACGACATTTGGTTCCAAGAAGTCGCAGTTATTTGCTATAAAATCACGCTCATGTTGTTAGATGATCCCTGTTTCTGGCATAACTACCGGTGTGACTTTTGCACTTCAGCACTATTTCCACTATAGCCCGAAAACCTGTGGACGCTTTGAGATAACATTGATTTGATTAATCTCGTGCAAATTTATTGCTTCTGTTAGAGTTAGAGTCATGTGAACGAGTTATGTGGCCCAAATTTTACTGATGAATCGTGATGAAGAATTAGCGGCAAAATACTTCGTTAGAAAGATGTGACAAAAAACTGGCTCCACAACTGCAAATTGCTGGCAAAATCATACAGTTTTTAGCAAATGTATTTAACTTGAAGTGTTTCAAAACCAACTTCCTATACGTTTCGTCATTCATCAAAACACATCCACTAAATTTTGTGAAAATTTTGTCAACAGTCTGGCAAATATTTTATCGAACAAATATAAAAGATTTGTATAGCATGGTGGTCCAGTAAGCAGAGTTGTTGCACTTGGAATTGTGAACTTGAGTTCAAGCCTCGGTTTGGCATTAAATAATTTTTAATTGAATTTATTTAATTTCTCCCTTCAATTGGCAAATATAAAGGATAAGTAGAGCGGCTATATAAGGAAATGGTGAGGTGGTAAAGTAAGCAGTGTTATAGGATTTAGAATCGTGGATGTTGTGCAGTGTTCGAACCTCGATTAAGGGTAAACAAATGTAGCCGTCATCCACACATTTCTCATAAAATTTAAAAAAAATAACTTTTTGGTTTAAAAGTGTCCAATTTGCTAATAATCAGATTAAAAATATATATTGAGGCTTGAACCATGATTAATATCCAATCATACAGCTTCTTTTACCACCTAGCCACCACCATATATAAATAGCGATAATCCTATCGGTTATAGCTAAATACGTTCTATAGGTTCAATAAAAAAATTGAAAATTTTAGCAACGGCAATGAATTCTGCTTATTTGACCATCGCCGTACAATTTCACTAACGCACTATACCCATACCCATCTTTTATACTTGCCACTTTTACATGGAGAATATTAAAATTTTGAAAAGAAGCTGAGTTGAATTTGAGTAATTTTATTTCACCATCACCAGTTTGACAGGAGAAATTAAATCAAAAAATGTTTGGTTCGATCGATCGAACTTAGATCCACAGATAAATTCAAAGTCACTGACTTTGGTTAAAGGACCTGCACCGTATTTCATGCTATACAAATCTTTTATATCTGTCATTTGAATAGAAAAAATTGAATTTTTTTGCAAAGGCAATGAACTCTTCGTTTATTTCACCATCGCTAAATACCCATCTTGTATACATGCCACTACTGGAAAAATATGAAAATGTTTAACAGAAGCTGTGGGTTGAACCAATTTGAACCCAGAAGAAATTAAATTAAAATAATACCGTCGCTAATGCGACTCGAACCTTGGTTCACAAATCCAAAGTCAATCACTCTACTACCTCGCCCACCACCGTATATATATTTGGTGTTATGCAAATCTTTTATACTTTCCAATTGAATTGAGAAACTTGGGGAAATTTTTTAACATAAGCTGAGTTGAACTAAAAATGTCCCAACATTAATATCGTTTGAAACTTAACTGAACTGCATAGTGCCAGGTGCAACATTTAATGCGATGACATTCCAAGCAGTGTATTTCGAAGAAGTTAAAAATCTGACAAGCTATTCCTCCTTATGTTCTTAAAAATTATAATACTTCCGTTCCAGTCAAAGATGCTTGATTCGATTTTCTAGGCGGGCCACAATATTAACCACTGACCGTACAAGTTTTAAGTTTAAGTCAGAACATGAATAACGTTCAAACAAAATATTTCCCTATACCAATCGAAAGTATAACAAATAGGTATCTGAGTTTAAGTCTCGATTAGTGCTAAAAAAAATTTAATTTAATTTCTTTCAAATCAATTCAATTCAGATTCTGTTAAATTTTCATTTTTCTCTGTTCAAACGATTAGTATATAAAAGATGGATTTATCAGTAATGAAATTGTATGGCAGTGGTCAAGTAAGCAAAGTAATGGGGTCTGATTAGTGGACGTGAGTTCAAGCGGAATTCGGGCTTAGGCCGTTTTTTTAATTTAATTTTATCTTACAAATTAGTTCAACTCAGCTTCTATTAAAATTGTTCAATTTTTCCAATTAATTGCCAAGTAGATAAGAGGGATGTAGACAACAATGAAAATGTACAGCGATGATCAAATAAGTAGAGTCCAAAAATACTTTTGGTTATAAAAAAAATCGATCAGGTCAGGTATTTTTCCTGGGTCAGTTGGCCAATATGTTGGTTTTCCAGTTGAAATGGACTCACATCCCTTTTGGCAATCAGTAATCCTTTTCCTTTAGTTGTAGTTAATCTAGAACCCCAGTGAGTATTCTTCGCATTGAAGTCACCACCTACTATGAACCTTTTTCCCAGACGCTTGAAGAACTCTGAGTATTGTTTGTTTTTAATACAATGTCTTGGTGAACAGTACAATTCTGCCACAATAATAGGAAAGTTGTTGGTTTTTATATACATGAACAAGTGTTGGTTAGCTGAACGATTTGGCTTTTTAATAACTCGGTAACACTTATAGCCTTCCTGAACTCGAATTCGTTTTACCATGGAGTGGGATGGGCTAAATTTTATGGCACGATCATAGTTAAAGTTCCTCGGATTATTTTTTATGAAAGTTGTGCAATGTTTCTGATTTTTGTGAGCCGTTTTTTCCTATTTTTCTACGATCTGTTCTATACCGTTCCACCGTTATAAAGAGGGCCCCACTCTATTTATAACGCTATATATATCGTTGTTTTGGGTCAATTTAATAATTTTGTATTGGATAAACATGACACTGAAGTAGATTCATGGTATTTGAACACTATTAGTTTTAAATGTCATCTAAGAAATCTTTACTTCTAAGTAGGTATTAATTTACGACTTGTAAGCCGTACTATTAGCCATAAACTATTTCCTGTAGATGCTACCTAAGGCACCACATACCCTTATATTTCGTTGATACTTTACAGCCGTCAAACTGTTGGTATATCTCGGTGAATACTATGAGAAGTTTAATTCTTCCTTCTTTCAACAACTGACATAGAAGTTACACATTCTTCTCTTAGAAACATAATACTGTGATACTCAGCAGAAATGCAAATAGTATAATAAAATTCAGTATAGAAAACAAATGAATATTTGAAAACAAAAGATGATGCACCGAAGTCTTCGTATATTGAAATTGAATTTCACGAATTTTTCGACTTTCAACTTGCTCTTCCAAAAAACATTTTTTATCGCATCCTATACAAAGCAATACAATTCTATAACATAGCAAATTAACAATTGGAGATTACTTATTACTTATTTTATTAAATAACAGATGGAAATTTAATACAAATGGAGTAGAAAATTTAAACACGAATGTCTTGTCGTTTTTCGAGATGGTTGATTTTTTCTTGCCACCGTCCACCAAAAAATTGTTTTCTCCTGAACTGATATACTGATTGACATATAGCAAAGAAAGTACTTAAATACATGTTCGCCCTCCCAACTTCATATCTCAGCGAAGTTGCTTTCTTAGGACTTGCAGATAGAAAAAATGAGAAGACGCTTCTTGGTATGGAACCACATACAAAATTAAAATTCTAATAACTACGGAATCAAATTTGTATCAGATGCTAATATAATTATTATAATATTATTACCATGAAATCGTCATAACTGATAGTTATTTGAAAAAATCAGAGAATTTAAATGCAGATTAACAAAAAATTCGACATGCCTCATTTTGATTTCGGATCACAGCGCTATTGTGCCTAAAATTGTTGTGAGCGCGATAATATAGTTTATTGCATAAAGGAAAATTTATTTTTTGAACATGTAAACATTGTAACCCAAAAAAAAATAATTTAAGTTTAATTAAAATAAATGAAAATCACCGATAATTTATTTTCTATTTTTACTATCTAAATTTTTAATTTATATATACTTTTAACAAGCCTTAAGTATAATTAAATACAAAACCATAAAGATAGCATGTATTTTAAGAAAAAGAACCACAACATTTTTTTATTATCCACCCAAGAACATACTAAACCCCGTTCTTGTTTCACTTTACAGAATAAAAATTATAATAGTAATAACAATAATAATAATAATAATAATGGTAATAAATTTAATTGGAAATACAATAAAAATCGTAAACAGGACAAAGAACAAGAAAAAAGCTTTAAAGAAATAAAAATGTACGGAGTATCTTCCATTTGGTAACATTTTTTTTTTTTTTTGGTAGATTTTTATATTTCCCATCTCGTTTTCATCGAATTGAGGAAATAGCAAATAAATAAGAAATAGAATTAAATAAAATAAAAAATAAAAATTTAATTTAATTTCTAATTGGTTCATTTATTTAAAGAAAATTAAATTTATGGTAAAAAATAATTATATTCTTATGTATATTGAAATTTTCAAATAAACCAATTTAGTTTTACACTTGATTAAATTTAAATTAATATTTTATTATTATTTTTAATGTAAATTTTTTGTTTTTATATTTATAAAATTTATTTGGGATATTATTATTTTATTTATTGTTTTTAATTTTATTAGATGCTTTTCTTCCTTTTTTTCTATTCTATACATTACATGTATGGTTATAATAGAAAAGTTTTGTTTTTGAATTTTTTATTTATTTAGTTATTTATTTACTCTTCTTAGAAAATAATTTTTTTTTATTATCTGAAAATGATATTGGAAATTTAAAGTTTTATTTTTTTATATAAGATTTATGAAAAAATTGTTTTGGAAAATGTAGACAATAAAATACAATTTTTGGTGTACATACATACATATATCACAACATTGAGCTTTTAAGGATAATAAATTATTTTATTGTATGTCGTTTTTAGTATAAACTAAGCGTATAATAGTTGGCAAGTTCACAGGCATGCACTTATGGAATTATAAAAGCAAGCTTATATTCTAGCAACAATGATTAATAGTATAGCAAGTTAACATGTTACGTATGTGTTATAGAATTTTTAATGGGTACTTATATTAATCAGAATTTGATTAAATTGTTATAAAATGTTTTATATAAAACTTAAATGCAAAATAGCAAACAAAATGGACTAAACAATCTACTACATCGATTGCACAATACATAGTAGCAGCCGCGTATATACGACGACATAGTTTATTTTTTTATTATTATTGGAATGCCATTTTGATCAGCGATGAGTGTATCGATTATTACATTATCGACTGCACTCATTTGTAATTTCCAAAATGGCTTAGGTGTACGCAATTTCATTGATAATAATCAGTGATGTTCCAAATGTTTGATTAAATATACCATTAAAAATTTTAATTAGTTGTGAGGTTTACCTTACTATTGTAAAAAAAAAAAAGATTTCTTAAGGAAAAACATCATGCGTTTGTACAAACACGTAAAGTTTATCCTAAATCCTAAATATGATTATGTGTGTGAAGTTAGCCCGACAATTATCCCGAAAAAATACGATGCCAGCACTAACATACCAATATCACGCTATTTTTTAATATCTTAATATCTTCCCGAAAAAAATATTTCTCTCACGAATATTAAGTTTCTGTAACGATAGTTTTGAATATTACCACCAAAAATAATTGATTATTAGTATCAACTATTTAAAATTTCACATAAAATACACAGATGTATAAAAATTTAATAAAAATTGCTTAAGCTTCACATGATATGAAATTTTTAGATAACAGATATATCTTTCTTATGGTAAAGCAAGAAAAAATTATGGTATTTGATGGGTTGTCCTATAATTTGAGCTCTTGCTTATCAAAAAGGGATAAACTCAAAGAGATTTTTGACGATGGTATTCGATCGGTAATGTTTTACAAATAATTGATTGGTAGGTCTTTGAAATAGTAGTATTTGACGTATCCGTATATTAATTTTATTTGCAAATTTTAATATTTATTTGCAATAAAATAATATATGTGGCTCACGTTGAGTAAGTTTAGGATTCCTTACTTTTATGACATATGTTGATAAATCGTCATATTTCTCCCAGTAATTATTTCTTTTACAGAATGATGCGTAGTGTTTTGTTGTTGACCCGTAATTGATTATTCCATTTAGTTTGTATTTGAAATTGGCAATTTTTAAGGTTTGCGGTATTTCATTAATTGAAATTTTTGTATGACTCGTTAGACACGTGTATTCATAATTAATCGCAATCCGACTTGTGGTTACATTCATATTTGTATTGCAGCAAATCTTTGAATGCGTAATTTTGTAGGTAGACAAACATTTTTGTATGTTGTGAAGACGAACTTTTTGTGGGTAATGTTCGATTCACAATCGAAATTATTGTTAAAAATTTCGTGCAAACCGTCAAAACGAATCTGCTTGGCTACTAAATGATTTCCTTCAACTAACGAATCTACGATTGCTGATAGATGACTAGGCTTTTCAAATATAGTCTCTTGGAATAATGTCTGTAATTTCATTGCAGTATCTAAATTTCTGCAGTATCTAAATTTCCATTGAGCAAAAATGGGAAATGCGATAAATTATTATTTAACCATTCTTTTATGATGGATCTTTTTGGAGTTGTTTGGTCTAAAATATGTACAGGCTTTATTTGTAGTTTGGATGAAATGTCCAACTGTTCTTTTTGTGACTTCAAGTTAAATTCTTAAATATTATTTACCTTGAAATTGTTTATTTTTCGCTTTAATACCGATTTTTTGTAGGACCCAAATTTTCTTTTGTTTTTAAAAATTTTTGATAATGTTAATTTTTTACTAGTAGATGGTCCAAGCATAATGGATTTTAATGACCTTTTAGGTATTTTTAATTCAAGTTTTTTATACAAACACTTATTTCGCTGATTTATTTCAGTTAGAAATCTTAAACATTTGGTAGGTAATCCTCCCAAATGTGGTGCGTTGCGGCAACGTCTTTTGATGGTTACAAAATAGTTTTCGACACGGCTGTTACTTAACCTGTGCTCTTGATTCAAAATTAAAGACCACATACATATATGTTTCTTAAATATTTTATGCAAAATATAACATATAAAAGCAATTCATATCTAGTATGACTTCAGTCGACTATAACGAGGATTCGGGTAATAGAATTTTTTTCTTGCTTTACCATAAGAATGAAATATCCATTACCTAAAAATTCCATATCAAGCGATCTTTGGTAATCCATATCTAGTATGACTTCAGAAGACTATAACGAGAATTCGGCTAATAGAATTTGTTTCATGCTTTGCCATAAGAAAGATATATCCATTACCTAAAAATTCCATATCAAGCGATCTTTGGTGATCCATATCTAGTATGACTTCAGACAACTATAACGAGAATTCGGCTAATAGAATTTGTTTCTTGCTTTGCCATAAGAAAGATATATCCATTACCTAAAAATCCGTATCTAGTATGACTTCAGACAACTATAACGAGGATTCGGATAATAGAATTATTTTTTTGTTTGCCTTAAGAAAGATATATCCATTACCTAAAAATTCCATATCAAACGATCTTTGGTAATCTATATCTAGTATAACTTCAGACAACTATAACGAGAATTCGGCTAGTAGAATTTGTTTCTTGCTTTGCCATAAGAAAGATATATCCATTACCTAAAAATTCCATATCAAGCGATCTTTGGTAATCCGTATCTAGTATGACTTCAGACAACTATAACGAGGATTCGGATAATAGAATTATTTTTGTGCTTTGCCCTAAGAAAGATATATCCATTACCTAAAAATTCCATATCAAGCGATCTTTGGTAATCCATATCTAGTATGACTTCAGACGACTATAACGAGGATTCGGATAATAGAATTTGTTTCTTGCTTTACCATAAGAAAGATATATCCATTAACTAAAAATTCCATATCAAGCGATCTTTGGTAATACATATCTAGTATGACTACAGACGGCTATAACGTATGTTTCGTATATATTTTTTTTAAACATACGAGTTCCTTTTTATTTATAAACGTAGAAGAATTATATTTAATATTTTTAATCGACATACAGTTTTAAAAGATGCTATAGTTACATTTTCTAGATATTTTTTATAAATATTACCACAGTGTTACCACATTTAACTATAATCATTTTTCGGAAAATATTTTCGGGCTAATTTCACAGAGGTAATATGATTGTATATACTTTAATCGGATTAACCGATGAACAAAAGATTTAGCCATTTACAAGAATTTTGACAAAATAATAAATGCATTTTCTAAGTAAATAAAGTACAATGTTTTGAATAAAATTTGTGCCAAAACAATGGTGCGGAATACCACTATTGATTTTTCCAAAAATATGGCACATGCATTAGTTTAATTCAAACAAATATTGTTTCTAAACTATCCACATCCTATTCCAACTGAAAATAGCTCTATCATAATTAATGTATTTGTAAATATCATTTCAAGCGATTTTCGTTTCGGTTACCAAAAACTAAAAGTAAACTTAAGTGATTTTGAACCTAGACTAATAATAGAACACCATGATTCGAAAATGTATTGGGTCTGAATGTGTTTTTTATGCAAAACTCGTGATATAGATACTTATGTTAAATATTCATGTCAAGCGAATTGCCAAATTGTTCCCGATGCTGAGATTTGGATGATTTTGAACCTGGACTTATAGTAAATTGTAGGGACTGACGGTGTTTTGTTTTGGAAATAAACTAATAAAAAATCACCACTATTTCAAAAGTTATCTAATAAATTAGTTCACTTTTGCGTGGTTTACTTCATCCTATCCGCTCCTTCCCCCCTCTTTGTATCCATTTATGTATATGACCGCGTTGAAGTTAGACTGTCTTTCTGATCCCAGACTGTTTTGTTATGTATGTATAAAGTTAACAGTTGGTATAATATACAATTTTTCAAATAGCGGTGTTCTTCTATTAGTATAGGTCCAAAATAACTCAAAAATATTTTTAGTTTTTGGTTACCATTGCATTGGGAAAAATTAAAGAAATTCGCGTGATATGAATTTTTAACATATATCAGGAAATTTGCATAAAAATCACCCTCAGCAAATATATATTTTCAAATAGTGGTGGTTTCTATTAGCCATAGACCCAAGACATCCCTCCCTCACGCAATAAAATTTTGGAAATTGTCAATTACTTTTGCTCAGACTCTTTGAATTGTTTTCATTACTTTTTATTCGATAACACGTAGTTACACATACATTCAGAAATATAAGAATGTTTGAAACAATTTGGCATTCAGATTTTGGCGATAACCACAAATTTGATCTGGTATAAAATAATTTTACATACCAGGAAAATCAGGAAAATTTGTATTGAGAATTTTCTTTTTAAAATGTTGAAATGTTCGTTATTAAACATATTTTCACAACTACATACATATATCATTTAATGGCTTTGAGGCGACTTTATGGTTTTGTTCAATCGTTCGTTCTGTTTAAATTTTAGCCAATCATATTCTGCAAAAATTACATTTTTTACTGTCTATTGGTTCTGTTTTCTATATAAATTAGTGATTGAATATGTTATTTGAGTATATACAATTAAATATAGTGGTCTAATCGTGTGAAAATTGTGAAATTGTAATTCAATTTCATCAATTTTAATCGGCATTCATACAATATATTCATAAATTACTACCAATATCCAAATCATCATTCAGCGGTTTATAAATCCCATGTCGTTCATATTAAAACTATCAACCACTTTTTATGTGAAATGGAGAAATTACAATTACGATAAATTTAATCAGAATTTAATCAAAATTTATAGCTTACAATATGTTAATTTATACAGCACATTATTCAAATCATGGGTTGAATGCACGTAAGTTCAACCATTTGCATCGCATTCAATGTTCAAACGTCCAATACAATATCGATATTAATGATTGTCGATGTGAATGGTTACCATTCCATGCTAGAATTTAACGTGATATTTTGCACGTAAAATTATCACCAACTCTCCGTGATAATTGATAAATTACTATTACAACAAAGCAATTGGTGAAGAGTATATCATCTAAGGATTCATTCATTCTCCAAGAAACCAGCAGGATTATAGTTTCAGAGGTGTTAAACAAAATTTCTGCTGTTCTTCAACAGAACAATTACAGATATATCATATTTAACCTATCTTTTAAACATGTGCAAATTATTAAAAGCGTGTTTCTGGAATTGCTGAAGCATAACAACATCCTAATGTTGTAGATAGTTAAAAGAGAGTAGAAATAGTTCAAACTATGTACAATTCTAACTTTATATATATTAGATAGTATTCATATTACTGAAAATGAGGTAGTGGCGTGAAGATAACATACATTTTTACCGTCGTTCAACACTAAGTCAAAAAAGAATAGATATTCAAATCAAGTCAAACCACGACACAGACAATGAGGATGTTTCTTGCTTAACTTGTATTTTCCGTCAAATCATACTTCTTTTACAAGAACAAATAAATGATGGACTCTCGATCTGGTTGGTTAATAACTTGCAAATCTATACACATTAAATTAAAAACAACTTCGCAGATCATTTACCCATAGTATTTGATTTACCCAACTCTATAGCCAGGTAGAGATTCAATTAAGCAATCGAATTAACGTTCAGGGTATTCACTCTTCTGAAATCTATGATCGAGAAGCTGATATGATAAAATTATCCACTCAAAAAAACTTTTGAAATTCGTTGACGAATCAAAAATAATCCCAAGCGAACAATTCAATTTCCGAAATCACTATTCAACCAACCACCAGATCCTCGAAGTATCAAATATAATCTCAGGAAGTTTTAACAATGGAAACTCAACCGATGTTTTAATGTTGGATTTTGAAAAGACATTCGACATTATTTGGCAAAATCTTGACACCAGCAGAATTGATATATTATCAGATATTTTTGGTATGTCCAATTGTCGATTATACATTAAAGGTCACCGATTTTTAGATGTCCTTAAAATATCATCAACACAGATATTTTTTAGAGATAGTGAATATTTCAATATACTTTCAATTAACACATTTCATTAACACGTTGTAAATTTCATGAATTGATTTAGTTTTATTAGGTTAGTTTTTAGTGTTTATAACTATAATGTTTTGTGCAGCGATAAGTTATCTTTATCTATTATTTTTCTTATATTAATTAATGGTATTCTTAAACCTTTCCGAAACATACTGGAATGTTGGATGATTCAATTGGGAATTACTTCATATGCTTCCTCCTCACTGGTGAATAATGTGGTTCTCAAGTCGTCGCTTAATAGGTACGACGGTTTAAACAATTGATTTATCGAGTGAAACTTGATATATTCTGCTTCGTTCAGACCTGGCTTCATGATGGCATTCCTGATGTATCAATTAGTCTTCCAGGATTCAGCGTAATACGATCTGACCGAAAACTTGATGTTCGAAAGAATGGGGGCGGAATTTGTGTTTTCCTAAGATCTGATATAAGGTACAATCTGTTCTGTAACACCAATACTGCGCTCCAAATTTAGAAGTATAGCTCTCGTTGAGTTGTTATTCGATTCTGCTAAAGTTTTGTTGGTTGTTGTCTATAAACCGCCAAAACAAACAATTCTACAATGATCTCAAGATTATGATGGAGAATTTTACTGTTAACTATAATGACATCATTGTGTGCGGGGATGTCAATTGTGACCTCAGTGTGCTTAATTCAAAATAAGTTTTGCCTCAAACCGATTAATAACGAACCAACACATTTCACAACACATGCATCGTCTTTGTTAGATTGGGTTATTTCAAATACATACTGACAAAATTTATATTTCTCAATCAGGTCTCGGCTGGATTTAGTGATCACGATTTTCTTTATTTTTCGTATGATATTAAATATAAGAGAACTAATCCGACTTTTTCATTTCGGGATTTCAATAATATTAACCCTGCATCACTAACGCTATTTTATGGAACATGAAAACTAACCTTAGGTCCATTGGACACATGTCTTTTTAAACTCGATTTACAGAGAAATCTTGGTATTCAAACGGTAAATTTATAAATTTTTAGTAAATTTATAAATACTACAATATAAAAAAAATAAAAATATCATTCAAATTTATTTCCAAAAACTTACAATAAAAAATTTAAATTATAGTTCATTTTATCACAAAAAAATCAAATAAAAAATAAGTATTTCGTAAAATATTTCATTTTGCGTAATTATAGTAGTGTCAAATTTCAAACCATTGATTTTTAAATCTAAAACGATAATAAAACCAAATTTAGCAACTTATTTTATGCATTAGTGTGTTTTCATTTATATATAAATTTTCAATTACCTTGTTTTAATGGTTCGTAGAATTACATATTTTTATCAGAATCTGAGCTTTCTTGAATCATTATAGTTTTTTCGGCTGGTTACAATTTATACAAATTGTAACTAAATGACTGCCGCAAATATATTTGTTACATTTATGACAAGTAGTTCTAGTTTTACGATCGGCGGTATATTTACATATTTGATAGCGACCTTTGACGTCTGATTTCCTTTTTTTCTAAAGGTTCAGAATATTCTGGGATTTCGTTTGATGAGTCATCTTCCTTGGGCCGTATATTAGTAAGGTTCTTACTAACGAATTTTTGGCAAATTGATTTAAGATGTGAGCTCTTATTTGATTTTAACCTCCGATCAATTTGTTCTTGAATAACGGCCATTGCAAGATGCTTTATAAAAAGTGACCGTTTTTTATACATTGTTGGTGGATTATCCGTTAACAACAAAATAATTCGGGCTTTTCTACTAGCCAAATTCACTAATGAGAAAAATACTACTAAAGGCCACCGATACGAATTCCGAGCAACATTGTAAGTACAACATAGTTGGTCGATAGTATCAACTCCTCCTTTTGTTTTGTTGTAAAATTCGATAATTTCTGGTAATAACTTTGGACCCTCAATAATATTACCATCCCTATGCATTGTTGAAAGTAGTAACACGCATTTATTCTTTTTGGGTATGTATGAGAGTATTGTCTTTTTTTTTTGATATCCAAAAATTGTTGATTTTACAGATCTATGTTTGGATATTGAAAATGATGCACGTAATAGTCTTTTGTTTTTCCTTAAAGTACCCACAAATGTGTTTTTTTTTCTAGCAAATCTGTGGCCAATTATCACAAGTAATATTTTTTCCAGCATTCTGGAGATGTTCTGTAATGCGTTTAATAATAGCTTTAGGTTTATTGGACAAGTTATAAGGCCCGGGCGGTTGTTGGCCACAATAAACCTCCAAATGGGATGTACAATACGTGATTGAGTAAACTGCTGAAAATATTTTAAAGCCATATTTGGCCGGTTTGTTTGGTATGTACCGATATACTTTTTGTCTCTACCGACATAATTGTTCTCATTAAAATTTATCAACGCAAGATTTTCATTGTCTGAAGTCGCCTATTGCTTCGGTTGCGAATCAT
Source organism: Tipula unca (assembly GCA_951394425.1). Taxonomy (NCBI): domain Eukaryota; kingdom Metazoa; phylum Arthropoda; class Insecta; order Diptera; family Tipulidae; genus Tipula; species Tipula unca. The sequence continues at coordinate 91,954,981 of OX596380.1, forward strand.
GATTTCTATTTCATTGTGCACCTCATTGTCACTTATTTCTCCACCAATATCCTCTTCTTCACTATCGAGCTCGGCAAGAATCGCACGTAACCTTTCTTGCTCTCTTTCAAAGCTACACTAAGTGGTTAAATAGAAAATAAAATTACAATATTAGTAATTAAAAAACACACAAAGATATATTTAATTAAATTAAATAAATTACCTGAATAATAACGTGGGTCCAAATAACCCAAATATATTCTATCCTCAATAGTAACGTGGGTCCGAATGACCCAAACACTTTTCAATGCTCTACTGTTCACTAAATCACTGACAAAACAAAACTGAAATGTATAATTAAAAGTGGGGGAAATACTTAAATATAGATTACATTTTGGTATGAAGTTTGTTTCAATTAAAGAACATGTATTTTTCTTAACGTCGTTCTTAATTGGGTCTACTATCATAAATGTTTGGTAGATGTGATCATTTAAATTGTAATCTGCTTTATTCCCTTAAAAACCCCACTGAAAAAGTTGAATATCTTACTCAATTAATGACAAATGTATTCGAGGAATTTGTTCCAATCAGAACTGTATCAATCAACAAAACATCCACCTTGGTTTAATGACGAGATTCGGCGGATGATTAATATTAGAAATTTTATTTTTCGGCGGGGGAAGCGCACAAAAAATGTTGCTTTGTACCAGGAATACATTGCTACCAAAAACCGAACTACCAATATTATAAAGCGCGCCAAGATTAAATATTTTTCTGTTATTTTAAATCCATCTCTACCTGCTAAAGTATTTTGGAAAAATTTAAAATCTGTTGGCGATTTTTAATCATCGAAAGTCAAACCATCAGCCCAATTTTCACCGAATGATTTTAACGATCATTTTTCGGGTAACAGTGCAAGTAATGCGGAGCCAGTCAGTTTTGATGAACTGATTGGTCATAGTTCTTTGGAGGGTAACTTTAGTTTTAACAATATTGATATAGTTGGCCTTACGGATGCTTTTGACTCAATTAAATCGAATGCTACTGGTATTGACGAAATACCTTTAAAGTTTGTAAAACTAATTTTACCCCGCATTGATTGTTATTTATTGCATGGGTCTAATAGTTTAATTACGTTTTCTATTTTCCCATCGATATGGAAGCACTCTGTGATAGTGCCCATTCCCAAGAAGAAAACTCCAACATCTTTATCGGATTTTTGACCTATCAGCCTACTTCCGGCTTTGTCTAAAGTATTCGAAAGAATATTCCTGTCCTTTCTGTCAGATCGTTCACAATCAGTTAAAATACATTTACAAGTATCCAACTTTTGCAGTACTCAACATAGTATTCCACAAAGATCAGTGCAAGATCCTTTTCTGTTTATGATTTATATAAATGATCTCCCACAGTTATCACTAGTTGTAAATATCATCTTTTTGCGGATAACTTACAAATTTATAAATTTTGCAAATCTAAGGACATTTCCAATAGGATCGAAACTATTAATTCCGACATGGACCTGATTTCAACGTGGTCACTAAACAACATAATGGAACTCAACAGTGGGAAAACGCAGTGCATCGTTATATCTTCTACAGCTCGCAGTACACAACATATACCAAAAATAGTGGTGCGAGGGATTGAAATTGATTTCTCGGATTCCGTGAATAATTTAGGATTGACTTTTGATAAATCACTTTGTTGGAATTATCACATTGAGCCATTTGTAATAAGGTAATATTTCTATTAAGAATGTTGTGGTCAACTACGAAATGCTTTAATTCTAAACTTAGACTGCAACTTGTCAAATCGTATATCCCACATTTTCTGTATGAAGATATAGTTTTCTTTGAATTAAAAAGAAAGTATTTCAATGTACTTCAAATGATATACAATTCTTGTTTCAGATATATTTATGGGTTGAGAAAATATGATCACATCTCTTATTTTGCTAGTTCATTGTTTGGTTGTACTCTTGCGCAGTTCTACGTGTTTCGGATATGTTTATACATTTTTAAATTATTAAAGCTTCAACAGCTTACTTATATATTATTGATAAATTTGTCATTTCCTGTAACTATCGTAATCAACGCTTGACACCCGCTATAAACAGGACTAGACTCATGAACTCTTCGTTTTTCGTAAGAGGAGTTAGCATATGGAATTCACTGAACGTTAATACCAGGAATTCTAAATCTCTAATTATGTTTCGGAGAGCATATTTTTCAAATATTTAAATTTTAATTAATAATTTTCCTTTAGTATATGTATTTAGATTACGATACTGATGTAGTAAGTTCGAATGAACTTAAATCATATATTTGATAAATAAATAAATAAATATATGTAAAATAATCTATCTCACAACTATTAAAAACAACTGACCTTCCTCATCGCCAGTATAATCATAAATCGAATTAAAATTTGTCTGAGTGTTTCTGTTTTTTTTTTGTTGCAATTTCATGATAAATTTTACGAAATTGATATGGCATATTTGGGAAACCCGAAATTCTAAACTTTTTGTTAGCTTCTAAAATCGTTTAGGAATATTTTGAATTATTATATTTAAGATTCCATAGTTAGAATGTGCCTTCTTAGGCCTCCACGTGGCGACCAACCATACTGCTTACCAGACTCGTAATTATATGGCGCTATGACAATATTATAACCAGACAAAAATGTTGTTTAAAAATTAAAATAACAATCAATAGAATACAACGTCCTTGACTGTGACATTAATATTAAATAGTTCTCATAATAATATCGAACACATATATTAATATCTCCTCCATAATTGATCAAATAATTTCCAATCTAATTACATTGGTTTTTTAAATAATTAGTTTCCAATCAAATTACGATAAAATTAAATTTAAATCTATTACTAAATATTGTTTGTTCTTTATTTCTAGAACCATCAACGGAAATTATAGGTTCACCAGATTTATATATAGAAAGTGGATCAACAATAAATTTAACATGTGTCGTTTTAAATTCACCGGAACCACCTGCCTACATATTTTGGAATCATAATAATGCTGTAAGTGTACATTGTATTGAAATTTAAAAAAAATTGTTTATTTTGTAGGCAAGTAATAACAAAGTTATTTTGAATTCAAAATATTGTAATTCAGCTAAATTTTTTTTTAATAAATTTACATAATTATTTTATTATATATTATCATTAAATAAATAAATAATTGAATAAATTTGGATTATATTATGTAATTGTTATTAATATCTCCATGAGATATAATAAATACAATTTTGATGAGTATTTTTTGTTGTTGTTGTTTTTTGTCAGTACATAATTTATTACAAATATTTTTGTCGAAAAATATAATTTATTTAATTTTTAATTATTGTTTCGATAATAAAATATAGATAATTATTTTAATTCGAAATCAATATTTTGTTGCTGTTGTTGTGGCTCTGTTATATTATAATATTATGGAGGGGATACATTTTATATATACGAGATGAAGAAGCAATACGATTAAATATTAAGGGATTTATGAAGCACCCGACGAGCGCCACTAAAAGGTTTGAGACTTACAATGAACATTGTATTTTATTTGGTTTTTTGAACTTAAACCAATCTATAGTGGGATCTAAATCAATTAGGTTGATTACAAAATTACAAATTCATTTAGTAGAATGGTTGGTAATTTATTCTATGTGGTATATAGAATTCGATAGATTAAATTAATAGTTTTTGAAACTGTGTAGATTAAATACGATATTTTACAATAAAATATTTTAGCTATCGCATAATGAAATCTATAATATACCTTCCAATCTTACTAAGTATGAACTCAAAGTTTTATGATGCCTATGCATTTAAAAAAAAAATCACTAAAATTGGAGAAAAGTTTGATTAGAACTTAAAAGTAGAATTGATTTAGAGCAAATTCTTTTTTAACTCAAGTTTAATTTATAATAAATAACAAACAATGTCTTTGTTATGTTGTTATAGGATTTCAACTCAATTGTGAATTGCAATAGAAAATACAAAGCTACATAAATATTCATATCAGGCATGAGAATAATTATTAGCGTGTGGATCGATTAATAATAAAATAAAAACAGTCGAATTAATGTTAACAGCAAAATCAAATGTTTGTCTATTTATCAGACAAAAACTAATAGTTGATAAGGACATTGTATGTTAAAAAAAACATAGCCAATATGAAAATATTGCGTATGATAGGGGTTAGGGTTAGGTCAAGTGGCTGCTACGGCCACTTATACCGATGACGGTCCGTTCTGATACCACAGATCTTACTTCCCTATTACCCTTATGTAAACTAGTTTGAGCTACTTTTGAAGCTTGATTTATCTCGCACCTTACAGTTTTTGAGATCAGAGAGACAGTCCATTAAGAATCTACCCATATATTTATATCTTTTGTGTGCCAAAGCCGGACATGAGCAAAGGAGGTGGACTACCGTCTCTTCCTTTTCCTCGTCCATACAGCTTCTGCAGAAATTTACATTTACTTCTAGACCTAGCCTCCTCGCATGGTCTTCAAGTAGGCTGTGTCCTGTGAGTATCCCCACGACCGTTTTTAATTCACTGCGTAGGGAGATAAGTGTCTTTGAACGTTTCAAGTTCAGCTTTGGCTAGACTTGCCTTGCTACACTACATGAGAGAGTTTTGGTCCACCTTTCATTCGCTGAGGCTACTGCCTCCTTTTTAAGCATTGTCTTGAGTGCTTTAATAGGCCTCCCCAAATTTGCCCTTTCCGGTAGCAGGTGGAGTATTGTAGCATGCTTAGCTAGTTCGTTCGCTCTGTTGAAATGCTCACTCATCTCATTCAGAGATAAGTGGCAACCCAACACCACCCTAGATGTCTGAGAAACTGAATCCAGCGACTTGATTGCCGCCCTGACTGTCCACATAAATTGCGATATCCCAACCATTTCAAGACCTCCTCAATCGCTATCACCTCTGGTACACGCTGCAGTGATCAGAGAGATGAACTGATATATCTACTTCCTATATATTACAGAAGACTCCAGCTCCTTTTTTACTGTGTAGCTTGGAGCCGTTCGTAAAGAACTACAATGCTTCTGTTTCCGAACTCGACCTGCTCTTCCAAGATTCTCTTGAGGAGCAGGAACGTTTTATCGAAGCATAATGTTGGTGTAACTTAATCTAGATTCGCCAGTTCCTTCTTTAGCGATCTAATTATCGTCGAGTGTCCTGTCTGAAGACATTTCCACTGAGATATGGCTGATAGTCAGGTGCCCGTAATTGCCGCCATCTGCTAACCATAATATAAATAAATGAAACATAACCTCCAAGGCACGTGTTGGTGTTGTCACCTTCTCCATCCCCTTCTTTTAGGTTACTATATCAAGAGCTAGCCACCGCACGCTCACCTCATCCATAAGTACAGGTCTACGGCAGTGAATATCCAGTGTACCAGCTCCGGTTTCAAGCCCCATTTCTTTCCGATGGCGTTTCTGCACGAGTACATGGCTATATTAGCCTTGTTTACTCTTTACAAAATATACTACCGGGATTTTATATTTCCTAGTAAAGAGTACCAGTTCAGTTTTGGACGAGCTGATTGCCAGTCCACATCTGATGGCCCACCTCGTAATGATTAGCGGGGCATTTTGTGTTTACCTTTACCGTGTTTAAATATTTACCATAGGCAGCTATCGCTACGTCATCTGCATAAGCAATCACTCCGATCCCCTCTCTCTCTCCAGCTCTAACAGCAACCCATTGGATGCTATGTTCCAAAGAAGAGACAGGACATCTTCCTGCGGGGTTCCCTTAGCCACCCGCCTCCTAAAGGTGGCTCCGAGTCAACCATCTTGCTCCCCAACATGTGATTGATTAACCCACTTACAGGGTAGTCCACCCCAAGGAACGACAATCCCTCCAGAAATGCCTCGGTCTTTGCATTGTTAAATGCGCCCTCAATATCAAGAAACGCCACCATACAATACTTTTGCGAGAATATTGATTTCTCAATTATACTTACCAGGGCATGCAGAGCTCTGTCCATAGATTTCTCTTTACAGTAATCATGCTGAGACTGGGCCCAGTCACTAGGCTTTATTTTTGATCGTTTATATTTATATAGATATCTCTCAACCTTTCGAAGGTTTTCAATAGAAAGGATGATAAAGTTATGGGTCTTAAGTGCTTTGGATAGCTATGTGAGCATTTACCCGCTTTCGGAATAAAGATCACTCTGACCGTCGCTCACCTCCGCGAAATACAGACCAATTTTAAACACCCTTTTGATGATTACTTTCAGCCATAGAGGAGAATAATCGACGAGTTGTTTTGAATCTTTGCCGGTATCATTCGGTCAGGACCAGCCGAATTATAAGGAAACCTTCAAGTGACCATACTCGTATCTTCTATGCGCAGTGAATGTGTTTCTCGATGAGTACTAGTCTCGAGTCGTCAACGCTTCCTGGAAAGTGGGTTTCGATGAGAAGTTTCAAATATTCCTCACTAGAAGCTGTCTCCACGACCTCCTTTGTGCCTTCCTCAATTCTTTTTGTATACTTTTAAGTCCTCCTTATAGGAGTTCCAATCTTGAGCCTCTCTCGTACTTTTCGCTCAATTAAAGGCTTTCCTACATGCCTTTCGGTAGGTCCCCAGTTTCTTGGACCATCATGCTGGTTTTTACTTGCCCCTGGGCTTAACTATTGGACAAGCAGCATTGAAGGACCGGTTGCAGCCACTAGTGATTATGTCCACTACGCATTTCAAAGGTTTGTATTTTATAAGCAATCAAAATATAACTCACGCCTTTCGTTGATATCAGTGCTGCCCCAAATTGTGTGACGCGCATTAGAATTAGCAATTATATTTTGAATTGAAAATTAATTTACAATATTACAATATTCACTATTTAATGGGAATGGAAAACAAAAGCAAAAAATATTTTCTAATTATATTAATTAATTTAATTATAGCAAATTAATAATTTGTTTAACAACTAAATTGCACTGAAGTTTACATTTTGTTTAGGTTGTGTTACGCACCAGCCACTCGCGTTTTCTCTTTTGTCCTTTCGTCCTTTAAAAAAAATCACAAAACACAAAATAGTGTGGTGCATATTTTTGGTTCAAATTATGTTATTAAACATCTTTCACAAAATAATTTTTATCTGTATAGTTGAGCTGACAAAAAAGTTTGACATTTTATGCAGGGTTTTATTAAAACTACTAAAATTCAATAAAAATAAAATTTAAACAAAGAAAACAACATAAAACATAAAAAAATATTTGTTATTTTAGAAACATTTTTCTAATCGTCTTTCAAAATTTCTGAAACTTTTTTTAATTCTTTGTTTCATATGTTCTGCAGTGGTAACCCGATCAAAGATCAAGAAGTAGGGCTCTGCTTCCGATCTATTTGTTCGGAAACATTAAATCTCATTATTCCGTTAAAAATTCCACAAATTTTTCGGTTCCATCAAAGAAAAATGGTCCGGTTAGGCGAGAGCCAAACATTTCAGTACTAACATTTAAAGTCCACCGATGTTTATTATTAACAGTACGCATCCAATGTCGATTCCCGTCGCTCCAATTCCGAAAGTTATGTTTGTTCACACTACCGTCACATGTTGAATGAAGATTAAATTTTTCCCAATTCGTTGCCTGGCCCAACGACAAAATTGAATTCTGTTTATAAAATCATTTGCTGATAATTCCTGTTTCCTGTTGCAATGATATGTGGAATGCACAGAACATGTTTTCTCTCAAAATGCGAGAGACAGTTGTTTGAGATGTTCCTCTGTCTCGAATAATATTTCGAGTTGATGTGTGTGGGTCTTGTGATACTGCAGCTAGCACATCTATAACAATTACCTCTTGAGTCTCTCGTTTGATGTCCTATGGTTCCAGTAGTGCGGAATTTACAAAAATTACAACAGAATTGGTACAACAAGAATTGTTTTATATTGATTTATAATTAGAAATTATGGAGATAATTGTAATGTAAAATCAAGACTAGTTAAATTAATTAAATTAGAAAATGAATTTTTTGATTTAATTTGCTTAATAAGTCAAAGTAGAATTGATTTTATTGATTTATATTTGTAGTTACCACGAAACAGTGTTAGAAATAACTAAGAGAAAATTCAATTCTGGTTTTCTGAAACCATACACTTTACGAAATTTAAAAAAACAGTATTTAACAAAAAGGATTTATTTTTAACCGTTTATTCAAAACTGAAAAGTATAGGTTCAAATTTTAAAAAAAATTATCTTTTGTTAATGTATCAGAAACATGAGTTTCAAGGTCATTCATTTATCTTGCACCGTTTCCGGAATAAAAGCCCGGCATTTATTAAAAAACTCAGCCTGCATACTATAAATTTATTAAAAAAATGAAATTTACTAACTGGAAATTGAATAACCTTCAAGTTTAATTTGATTTAAAATAGATTTAAAAGAAGGTGATTTGAGTTTGGATCGGATCGTAAATCAATTTGACGGATTATAATTTCAATATTTTTGAGTTCAACTAAAATTGGATAGTTCAAAATTACAGAGTGCATTCGGAATGCGAGTTAAATGTAAATGTCAAAAATGCGTATTTATCGAAAAATAAAATGTAAAATTAAAAAAATGTATTAAACTTATTAGCAAAACATTCAAAAATTTAGTATAGAAATAAATTTACTAAATTACATCTAAGAAAATGAATATTTCGAGACTACCGAAAGACTTTAGAGAGTTCACTAATGTTTATTATTATTCCAAGACTGCGACGACAGCATTCTAAATTTATAACGAAACACGCAGCTTCTTCTCTGAAATCATTCCAAATTGTAATTAGAGTTTCTCACTTGGAAGAATTTCACACTTGGAATTCTAAGATCTATTGTTTGAAAATACAACACACAATCTTTTGTATTTTTTTTTTAAATATTACGTTTTGAATCGAAATGGAATTTATGACATATTTGCGATTTTATAATTCTGAATATTGCATGAGAAGTAAGTCTCAGCCGGCTAATGAAACTAAACTAGACATATTCAAATATAAATAATAGTCTTCGATTTTATTATATTTAATAATTGACGAATTGACATTTAATATTGGTATTGGAACAGTCAATTGAAAATATTTATTCAACTGCATGGAAATAAATGGCAAACTGAATAAATATAAATAATATACAGGATCTGCTGTTTTCGCGACTTCAAGAAAAATCTTATCCATATTATTATATTGCATTGCATTGATATTGGTTAGATAACGTAAATGTGGCTTAAGTTATATGTACAAATAAAATAATTAAAATAAATAACCTTCTAAAATAATTAAATATTCGCAATTATGACTTGGCAAAATATAATATGATTTGTTTTAACTAATATGTACATATATATAGTATCACTCTAAAGCTAACAAACACTTTCTTTCAATAATAAAACGTTACTAAAAATAATAATTTTACCATTACCTTGCAAAATCTAAAAAATTTCAGCAAAATAATGAAATGTCCTTGACCTACTATTTAACATTATAACACTCATACTCTAGATACGTATTTATTCGTATAAAATTATATCATTTGAGTGTTACAATAATATACCCCCAAATAATTTTCCATTTTACCATTCTAAACACAACATCCCATATCAAGTAAAATGAAAATCGAGAAATATTTTTCATCAAATTAAACACAAATCATAATTACATTATCAAATAAAATAAAATAAAAAATATATATAATAAAAAAGGCTTATCGAAAGGCAGCCAAATCACTATGAAATTTCTTACATAAATTCAATGATAGAAATAATAATAATAACAATAATAAAAGAAAATTATTATTATTATTATTTTCATTTTCCACTCAAATACGTTTGAACAGCGAATCATTTTTGGGGCGCATTTTTTTTTTTGTTGGTTGTCTATTTGGGATTTATATTTTTCAATCGATTAGTCAAATCAAATAAATATGTTCCAATTTTTAAAGTGGTTTTAAGATATACGTGATAAGAGCTAATTGGTCCATTGGATATTTTTATATGTACAAATGTACTTACGTTTGTATCGGCTGAACTACCGAATAGCTGATGTATTATCTTAAACTTTCTTTGTTCAACTAAAACAAAATAGAAACATTTTTTGTCAAAGTTAGCTCTAGAACAAATGAAAATTAGTTACGAATAAAATATATAGCGCATTTTACGGCATTACCAAGCACCTAGTTTAATATATTAACTCTAGACAATTGTCTGTTGTCAACCATTGAGGTATTAGATGACTGATAAAAATAACCGAATTTTATAATAAAAATGTAAAATGATAGTTTATAGATCCGGCAGCTTGTTAAGAAATTTTAATAGTCTTAGTCTGATTAAGAAATTTTAATGATTTTAGTTATCAAAAGTTTAACCCAATTGTAACAATCAATTTTGTATCCGCAGTTTTTACATTCTAAACCGATATGTTGCTTGCTTTGGCAACAAATCTTATCTTTTTGATCGACTTGCATTATAAACTGCGCGCAGCATCTGAATTTTAAACCGCAGCCATTAATCAATAATACTATACTCACTGCACCACTGCAAATTGAAAAATTAAATAATATTGTCAATCGGTTTAATAAGTATGTGCATTTAAAAACGATCAATATATAATACATATTTAAATTTATACAATTATAAAAGTTAAAAAAATTAATATATGTAATAAAAATGAGTAACAATCAATTTAAAAAAATATATATATAATTTCAACGTAAATTTAATGGTATCGTACAAACATAATATTCAACCCCATAACACCATTTAAGCGGAACGTTGATGACTTAATTTAAAAAATATTAATTAAGATTGATGCCCGGTTTCACGAAAACATTGATTAACCGGCTGTTAAGCTAACCAACGGTTAACTTTTCCATATAAAATTGCATTTTTGACAAAAAATTTTGCATCAAAATTGGGCGACTAAATATTTATACGTCGGTGAGTATAAAAAGGTATAGTATATATAGTATAAATGTTTATATATAAAAAAAGAATTGTAATCAGACTGCTGTGACAGAAATGGTGTCCAAAATACAATTTTACATGGAAAAGTTAACCGTTGGTTAGCTTAACAGCCGGTTAACCAATGTTTTCGTGAAACCGGGCATAGCTATATCAATTAAATTTTAGGTATTGCCTGAAACGCAAAGAAAACAAATCGAAATAATTCATATAGAGTACATTTGAAATGAAAGTTTTAATGTACAATTTCACAAAAATCATAAATTTGAAAATTTAGTGTGCGAAGATGTAGTTTTCGATGTGTCATGGCTAAATGTACATTTGAAGGAAAATCCACGTTTCGAATAGCCCAACATGCTATTCCGTATTGAAGGTAAGAACCTACTAAACCAAAATAAAAACATTTTTAAAATTCTGAGGCACATATATTTCGCAAATAAACAAATATTCTGAATGGCTGGCGAAGTTTTTTCTTTAAAATGCTTAGTAGGACTTCTAAATTCAGTCCAAGATATTTAAAAGAGACAATTTCAATCGGTATACAAAATCAATTACAGCTCATCTCATCCATTTTATCCTAGCGAATGATATAACAATGGAGTAGGATGTTGAAATTCATTACTTTGATCTTACAGCTTATTATGTTGAAATTCATTACTTTGGTCTTACAGCTTACAATGTATCATGCGACAATATTACCATGCAATTCAAGATCAAAAATCGAATTACAGTAAATCAAAAACCATAATGGCCCGAATAAAGATCACTATGGAACCCCAACATTAACTAGTTTTTCGTCACTATGAATGTTATTAATGCAGACACTTTGTGCTCGGTTCCGTTGAAACGTCTCAAAAATATTTAATACAACACTCCTTTCGAGATATCAATAAGTAAAGCGGATCCCCTTTTAAGCAAACCTGGTTTAACACCATTTAACAAACCCATATTAAATATGTATGTTTCAAAAAATATTAGCAATAGCTAAAACAACTTGTTTAATTACAATATTAGATATATCATCAATGCCACTTGAACTACTAACTGTTATGTCTCCAACGACATCTATAATTTCATTTTCACATTACACTCGGCATCTAATTCTCATTTACCCTTGTCTCATAGTATTAATAATTTGTATTATATATGCATTAAGTTAATTGAACGAGTTGAAATATTCTACCAAAATATTTATTTGTAAACCTAAACCTTCACCTACACTATCTTTTTTTACACTGCAGTCAATTGAGTGATACGATATTACCACTGCAATATCGAAATGAAATAAATCTTTGCTCGTTTAATAATCTAAAGTTTTAATTTTAAGAACTCAGAATTCTTGTATCAGCAACATTTAAACTTCACTAACTAAAAGTCCTAATTTAGAATAGTTTAATCGATGAGACTGTAATAATATTTCTTCTTTCCTTAAACTATACAGATAGAACTTGACATAGAACAAGTATCTTGCAAAAACTACTTCATCACATATTACGATATCTATTTGTTTTAAGTGATCGTGTTTCGATTGGAACAATTTTGGAAATAGTTTCGATTTTAAGTCTAAGGGCAGAAATGTAGCATGGCAAGTAAGTCCTCCAGCCGATAAATTAAATAGTTTTCCTTAGCGATACTAAGTTTTGTAATCATCAATAACATTGTTTGCAATACAAATTGATCGCTGCTTAAGTCATTCCACAAGACGAATATGGAAGGCAATATCCCTGACGTACTGTCATTAAAAAAATTGAAAAGCCTGACAAAATCAAATAGGTCATGGAAGGTTCCATTCGTTTTTTCAATTACTAATCTTCGTTCACGAACAACCTCTATATATTAAACGTTTTTTCATTTTTTTCCCCTATATGTATTAATAGAATTCCGCAACTCGTTTCTACAACTGGTTGAAACTGCAGCTATACGTGCAATTGTGTTTCTGCCGTGTGCGATTCTGATCGCTTAGCCTACATTTTAGTACTAACATCAAATAACTTATAATACTATAAGGGAAATGACTGCAGATTTCCATAGTAAACTCGCGTGACTTCATATGTTATCGACAAAAATTAATAAAGTCATCCTCAACAGGTGGCGCCCCAATCATTTTTTAACAAGAATTTTTACGTTACCTGTTATTTTAGCCGTTGTCAATTTGGTTTTGTTTTTGTTTTGTTTTTAGATATATTTACATTATTTTTCAAAATTTCGTTAAAAAAATTGGAACATTTGTTTGTTTGTTTGTCGGTGGTGCCATCTACACTGAAAAAAATATTACAGTAATATGAACGATTTCTGGTGTAACATGTTGGTGTCGAAGTTGGTGTCTATATTGAGCCGACGATTTTTACGTACATGGAACATCATTTGAATAATCAAATATCAAAAATTAATTTAATTATACGTTAGTTAATTCAACGCATATTATGCATAACCGTTTTTTAACTTTTAACGATTTTACATTAATGCTACTCATCGTTAATATATATTGCAGTTCTAACGATTAACACAATTCTGATAATACAAAGAATCCTCCTAGCAATGTTTTTTTCAGAAAAACTAACTTTCGTTGTCAGTCGGATATTTTAATTGTTATTACGATCGATACTTTAAACTTGAAATATGAATTGTACGAAAAATTCGTTAATGTTAGAAATTTTTGTTAAATTATTTTAGATATTAATGTAAAATATTAATTTGATTAAAGAAATTTTAATTAACAACTACTATCAATTTTTAAGAAAATTACTAGATTTAAAGACATATTGTTAACCAATATTACGTTTAACAACGAAAATTCATAAGACATTGGAATTCATAACAACGAAAATTAATTGTCTTTCGAAAATATGGGTCCAATAAAACTAGTAAAAACTATTTTGTTGGAAAATAATAAATTTTATTTTTTTTATATATTTCATTATCACAAAATTGTATAAAAATTTTAATTTGGTTTCCAAAAATATTGTACAAATAATATGAAAATTTATTCTTCTTATGCAACAGATGAAAAATGATAAAATGTTTTGAATCTGAAAAAATAAAAAATTATTTAAATAATCAGAAAATAGAAAATGTTATTTATTTCAAAAAATTTACCTGTGGTAGTATTTCTCTGTTGCTGGAATTCTTTTAATAGCTTTTTACTTGGAGGATCGGTCAATTTCTCGTTTAATATATGTATTTAAAACTTCATTGACAAACTTGTCGACAATAAGTAAAAAAAATTAGTTGCTTCGGGGTACAGATAGTCGAAGTCGATGTAAATAAACTTTGGCCCATATGATTGGAAAATAAGCCAGCCGCTCCTCTAAAACATGTTTAATGTTTGCTTCTTGATTTTCCCCAATTGTTTTTTATTTTCAACATATCACTGATAACTTCCACATTTCGATTATTGTGTTCTCGTCATTATCGTCTCTTTTGTATTTTACAAATTGGCCAATTTCTGGTGCGTCCTCTTCTGGTATAATTATGTCCACTATAAAATAAGAGAAAATTCACGAATTACTACTTATTTTTCGAAATAATTTTATTTTCTTAATTTTGTTTACTTACTAATACATGATTCGCCACTCTTAAATCGTTTCACTTTTGGCAGGAAATTACAGCTGCCCTTTTGGTTTTGGTTTTGTACGTCATTGGAAATACACACCCTACAAAAATAAATAATAAATATTTTACGTTAATTGAGTTATATTTTAGTCGTTATCGCAGTCTCTTCAGCGAAAATTTTCTTGATCTGATTGGAAATTGGTTCGCATTCCGTTACACCCATTCGTAAATTTTTTTGTATGTATAAATTCACTAGTTCACTACTAAATTTATTAAAATTTATCGGCTAGTGTCAGTTAATATTTTTTGTCTTTTGATATGGTTGGCAAAAAACCCTTCCAAAGACAATTCTAAAATTTCCTGTAGTGTCACCTGAAATAACAAAAATAAATATACAATATCATTTATTAATTAAATCTACTCTTATCAAATAACATAAAAAAATGTTTTTGTTCATAGTTTTTTACTTACGACTGAATTTTCGTATTATAGGTTCCCTTAAACCAAATAAATTTGATTAGCTAGCTAGTATTTAAATAATATTATATATTATATACATATATATATATATATATATATGGCCCCTGTGGTCGGGGGGCACTCAGATGTCTCGTAAATCTAAATTGCACGAACATGTTTCCTAAGAATACCACCACAGTATCCTTTGCTTGTCGTAGGAGGCGACTAAACGGTTGGATCGCTGGGCTGACGACCCGCATCCATAAAAAAATCAACTGTTTATAAAATCAACAAAAAGAAAAATGGATACCGCCAAAACAACACCGGACCCCCGCTCAATTACCCGGATACGAGATTTAGAATCGGCACGTGGAACGTGCAATCACTTAGAAAACCAGGAGCGTTGGAGGGTCTAATCACGTGCATGAAAGAGTATCGGCTGGAACTCGTTGCTCTTCAAGAAACTCGCTGGCCTCAAAGTGGAGACCATGTGTCCCAGGGCTATACGTTGTTCTACAGTGGAGATGACCTCGGAAATCTTGGAGCTGGATTTCTTCTTGGGCCGCAGGTAAAGAAGTCTGTTTTGGATTTTCAAGCAGTCAATAACCGATTGTGTATGCTTCGCCTGCGCATGAAGTTAGCCAACCTGTCGATAATTTGTGTACATGCGCCCACAGAAGTCAGCCAGCCCCAAGATAAAGACTCATTTTACAATGACTTGGACGATCTGATGGGATCTATACCCGAACACGATGTTAGAATGGTAATTGGGGACTTTAATGCTAGAGCTGGCAGAAATCAGGCCGACTTGTGTGAAAACATAGGTCCGTACTCCCGACACGAAACTGCGACCGATAATGGTGAGAGAATGATGTACTTTGCAATTGCTCATGATCTTAGAGTAGCAAGCACATTCTTCCCTCACAAACAGATACACCTAGAGACATGGACACATCCTCGCAAAACATCCCGGAGCCAAATTGACCACGTGTTAATTTCAAAAGGGCGAGCTCGGGTTGTGCAGGATGTGAGAACTTATCGGTCAGCAACCAAATACGTAGGCAGCGATCATTATTTGGTCGCTGCAAAGCTACGGTGGAAGTTTTCGTACAGGTCAGGGAACACAGCGAAACGGATGGAACGTTTCGACTGTGAAGGTCTGATAAATGAAGATCAAAAGAAACGATATCAGGATCTTGTCAGCGACAACATTGAGGGAGCTAATTACCAGTCTGACTGCGTGAACTCTGTCTGGGAGGTACTGAAAACTTCGGTTGTCAGTGCTGCTCAACAGACTTTAGGTATAGTGAAAGTCAAACCCAAGAATGATTGGTTTGATGACGAGTGTCGTCTTGCAGTTGAGCAACAAAATATAGCCCATAATGAAGTGCAACAACGTCTCACAATCGCAAGGAAAAACAAGGCAGCTCTTGCAAGAAGGGCAGCTAAGCGGATTTGTAGACGGAAGAAGCGAGAATGGTGGAAGGCCGAGGTTCTGAAAGTACAACAACTCAGCAATGAGCGCAGTTCACGTAATTTCTTTAATGGAATTACTGGATTGCACCATACTTTCAGGCCTTCGTCAACCGCCATTCGGGACCGGGATGGAAACCTCTGTGTCAACATCGACGCAGTACTTGTCGCATGGAGTGGACACTTTACTGAGCTGCTTGATGTTCATCATGCGTCACAGACTGTTGTTGAGCCACCTCTAAAACAGTCTGCGGAGATTTGCACTGAGGAGCCATCCCATGAGGAATTCACTAAGGCCATGCAGAGAATGAAACGAAACCGCTCACCTGGTGTGGACTGCATTAATTCGGAGCTCTTGATATTCGGAGGGGATACTTTGTGGAACTGTCTTTTCGACCTTATTCGATTAGTATGGCGAACCGAAGTTATGCCTGATGAATGGAAAGTGGCCGCGATATGCCCCATCTTCAAGAAGGGAGACCGCTTGAAGTGTGAGAATTATCGCGGTATAGCTCTCCTTTGCACAGCATACAAGTTACTGTCATACATTTTATTGGATAGAATCACTCCTCTGGCGGAGGGCTTGGTTGGTGACTATCAGGGAGGATTTCGTCCGAATCGATCAGTCACTGATCAGGTCTTTTCGCTGCGGATGATTCTATCTAAATATTATGAGACATCCATCTCCGTACATCAGGTTTTCCTGGATTTCCGGCAGGCCTACGACTCGATCAATCGAGAGAGTTTGTGGTCTGCCCTGGAATACCTAGGAATGCCAACAAAATTGGTACGAGTGTGTAGGATGACAGTGACGCAGTCTCAATGCTGTGTTAAAGTTGAGAACAGGCTATCGACAATTTTTGCAGTTACTCGGGTGTTCGGCAGGGAGATGCTCTGTCCCCGATACTCTTTAATCTCATGTTGGAGTACATCTTTCGTAAAACTGAAACACCTCAGCGCAACATCTTATATCGCCAGTCCAATCAAGTGCTTGCATATGCAGATGACATATGCGTGATTGGACTGAATAGCAACGGAGTGAAAGAAATACTTGATCCGCTTGTAGAGTTTTCAGCTTCTGTTGGACTCCAGATCAATGAGTCCAAAACGAAATACCTGATCTCTGGTTTTAGAGACAATGGCACAATAGATTTTAGTAGTGGCCACCACACGTTTGAGGGAGTGAGGAGGTTCAAATATTTGGGCTCTCTTATCACTCACGTTTTGAAACTCCCATCGAGCAAGTATATTAGGAGTCTCTTCACATGATTTTTGCGCATATGTTTTAACACCCAAGGTCAACATCATTTTCTAGAGAAATATAACAAATTAAACATTACTATTGATCAATTTTAAATCGCTTAGTCTTTTTCCACTCAAACAGTTTATGTTCAAATCTAATCTGTTCACCATGTGATTCTTCTTTTAATAGATGTGCGATTTGCTCAGGAGTTATGAAGTACAAAGCGTTTTCATAAATTTGATTTTCTGAAATCAGAAATTTGGATGTTACGCATATAGAAATTACACAAGATTCACAAATAACTAAACTTATTACGTTTACCTACCATGCAAGGTCTGAATAATTTTATCAGAAACCTTCCACTGTTTTAAAATTGCGCTCATTTTTTGAGACATTTGATATAATTTCACGAAAACTAGAAAATGTGTTTAAATAATTTATACTTATTAAGTTTTTATTTATATTTATTCAGGCACTTTACTCAGCAAAACTTACCAATGAAATGAAATATATTATGCATCTAAAAACTAAAATGGAAGAAAACCATAGCGTCTATTTTAACGAATTTTCGTTGGAATAACTAATGATTAATACTTATAATAGAATTTTGTTATATTAAAAAACGTTTCTTATATTTATTAAATATTACTTTTTCTATGCAATATTTCATGTACGAACAATAATTCACCCAACACAATTTGGATTATGCAATTAAATTTAAAAGATTTTACGAAATGTTATAGGACATGAAACAGTACAGTTTTAACCCTTTTTTTATTTCTTGTTTTTTTTATAATACATACATATATTTATTGATCTATTTAATTGGAAATAAGGAAATTTTTTTTGATTTACATTAGCTAATATATGGAGCTTGGGGAACTATAGGTTTCTCCTATCGTACTAATACATTTTACCCAGAACGATTGTTTTATATAGATTTTCAGGATTACATCTCTGCACATCAAAAATTAAGAAATATACGTATGTAGTTCATATCGTTTAATACATACTTTGATACATACATTAACGACCAAAATGGTTTTTGAATTATATGAGCATTACTTTCGATTTAATTTTAAAAAAATATTTAACTGAGATCGACGTACGCTTTGTGTTAATGCTATATTTAATTGGAGCATACTGCACAACCAAACTATGATGTGTAATTTGATAATTTAGTATTATAATTCATTGTAAACTCATATATGCAAATATATTGAAAAGTTAGATTATACGTTAGGGTTCATAACGTCGCGACAGAAAATTCAAATTATATTTTGATGTTGTGTACTATAATTAATTATATCTTCAAGACCAGAATTTATCTTTTTACACAAACAGACATGGTTTAAAATAAACTGTAATAAATGTTGATATCATACATCTTAACTCATTTTTCGGTAATGTTCTTAAATAACAAAAAACTGCAGAATTTGTACTTTAAGTATCAATAAATTAATGAATTAGCTGAGAGAAAAACCTCATATTGAAAATCCATTTACCTAACTCCATTTCTATTAAGTAAAAAGTCTGGTACAGAATTAAAGTTCTCACAGAAGCTTATTACTTTTAAATAAAAATTTCACAACAGAGTGTTTTTTTGCAAGATCAAATGAAATTTGTAAATTATGTATATTGATTGTTACAACAAATTTGGACAACTGATTAAAGTTAACGATGACTTAATTTTGCTGTAACACTATAGTAAAATGTACTGTGTTTAAACATACAATTTGTTAGACGTTCTTTTAAATGTTTTCTTTGTTCGACGCATATTAAAATATTAATATTGTTAAATGGTTTTCTTGTGACCACAGAATACATATATAGGTGTAACATTTTGCAGAACATATAATCCAAACCAACAGAGATTTCACCTACCATTTTTTCGCACATTAAAGGATATTTTTGTAAACTTTGATCGGTATCTAGAGTAAGAGGATCAAAAATGAAAAATAATGATGCAATAAATGGTTTTTCTTTATATCGTAACATTTCTCCATTTAATTTGTTCGTTATTAAAATATTTCATCTTTCATTATTTTATTGTTCAATGTATTATTTATCTTAAATGCAAATATAATTCATTATTATAGATTTATTTGCAGAACAAAATTCATTTTATTTTAATGATATGTTAATTTCACTTTTTTTTAAGTATATACGAAAATAACATAATGTGTCAAATATACACGATGAAGACTAGTTTGTTAATAGAGGACCATTTTCCTTCTTTATATAAAACCATAATAATGAATCATAATTGCATTAAAAATAAAATAATATAATGAACAACACAATAATTAAAACTTAAATGTATTTTAACTTTGTACTGCTTTTCATACATTATAAAGACACGTTTGTTAAAATAAAATCGTTTTCGTTATTCACACAAATTTATTTTAAGAAACTATTATTGCATTAACGATAAACCAGTACATTAAACAATAAAATAGTTAAACATGAAATACCTTAATAACGAATTTAAATAGGTTAAAATAACAAAATGTATTTAAACATTTTTTTTTAAATTAATAAACTTAATGATTTTATGTTAAATGAAAGGAAAATGATATTATATTAATAATAATTCATTATATCTATAAAAAAAATCGTTAAAATTTAACGGAAAATCTTTCGTTAATATTACCGGATTAGTTTTTTCAGTGTAGTTAACATAACTTAACTACAATAAACTGCGATATCTTGATACTCAAATCTGCAGTCATTTTCCTTATAGTATTATAAGTTATTTGACTAACATTAAATGTATACAAACTCTGATTGTGTTGGTATCGGTTGCATTACTCTTAAGACAAATTCCTACTGATTCGGACATTAAAAACACCAAGCAAATCTAAAAAAAACTTTCTCAAAATAGAAGGCTTCTGTTATATGGTTAGAAATATGGAATGGAGAATAATATTCAAATTTAGTGACGTTTCATTTGACCAAGGAATTGGAATTGGAATTCAATTTTGGTCAAAAGAAATAACCAACCAATTCTCGTGATTTAGTTTTAACATGTACAAGAAGTTGGTAGTGTGTCACTAATACGAAAACTCTGGTGACAAACACAGTAACTACAAAATGGAATTGGAATTGTAATACCATCAATTCAGAAAGAATTCAATGAATTCCAAATATGAATTCATTATACAGCATTGTTGTTGTAAATTGGCAAATGAATCATTTTATCATACTTGTCAGTTGCCATGACAAATTAATACTAGCCTAGTTAATGGTTTTGTGTCTGTGTGTTGAAATATGTTAAAAACACAAAACATTGACAATAAAATTCTTAAAAATTGTGTATTTTAATATAATTAAATAATAATAATAATGTTGCCGTTTCTGAGTATAAAAATGTTAGGTGAAGCGTTGTTATAATTTTTTAATTATGTGGATCATAGTGGTATATTTCACATAGTAACTAGGTCCTCGGTTCGTATGAGTATATTCATTTATAATAATTCATTTATTGTTAACAATTATTTATTTCGTGTTTCCAGTGAAATAATATAAAAAGAAAAAGAAAAACTAAACGACTTCTTTAAAAATTGAACTGTTACATTTACAATTCTCTCAAAAAAATTTAATAAATTACGTTGGCTGAATGACTTCAGCAATCAATGCCACCGACGAGTCCACGGTAAAATACCCGGACAAACACACATATTTACACATGAAAAACACCCAACCAATATAAATGGTCACCACCGTGAATCGGAATCTACTTACTGTGCTAACGATGGCGGCTATAATTCCCTTAGTAAAAATAAAAATTTTGTTTTAAAAATTTCACTGAAACAAAATCTCCGGTCTTAATAACATTACTGTGGCACAGTTTAGCAAATCTACAGGCAATTTTGTATACTCAGAATTCGAGAAATCCATGAAAAAATTATTTATAATATAATTTGATTATAAGTTAATTCAATAATTAAATATAATATATTCTGTTGTATTGAATTTACAAGATAAGTTACTATGATTAAATCTCAAAATGATAACACACAACACAGCAAATTAAATGTGAACTGTGTAGTTGTGCCGATTGGAATTTTAGGAGTGACTTAGAAAATAGCTCCACAAATAAACCACAATTAAAATTTCTTATTGTATAAATATATTAAATATTCCTTCGAAGACTAATATGAACTATTTAATAAATATGATATAGTTCTATAAAATTCGATAATATTGTTTTTGAAAGAATCTATATTTGCACAATATCGAATTTTAAAATTAATTGATAAACCAATTTAAAAAAATTAAATAAACATTTTGTTTTTAATAAATTATTGTTTCGTGAAAAAGCCACACAACTGAAATTTAAATTATGAATTTCAATGATAAAATAAATTCTTTTGAAAATTATTATGTTTTAAAATTACTATAGTTTCTACCCTCTGGGTGTGGCAATAAATCATTTTCAATCTGTATATTTCATACTAATTTCTATATTTTGGATCTTGCAGCGAGATAAATTGAAAAGTGATGATTCGTTTTATTATAATATAAATATAAATTATATATGTATAAAACATGTATTATGAAATATTGTAATGGTTACGACATGTGATAATAATTATTGTAATTTTAAATCTGTTTTATATTATATATGATTGTATGTATATTGTAACGAAAAACATTATGTATTATGGGTGTACTATATAGTATATAACAAAAGGAAGAGCATATATAATACTATACATAACGAACAGATCCAAGATAAATTTTAATTTCACAATTTTATGGTTGGAAAACATGTAATTAAAACTGCTGCTGCGGAAAAACCAAATTAATATTATTAAAAATATTGTGTATATACAAACTCGTATATTAATAAATAGATAAAATTAATTTTTATTGAAAGAATGTTACTTAATTTTAATTATATATATGTATATATATATATATATATATATATATATATGTATATATATATATATATATATATATATATATATATATATATATATATATGTATATATATATATATATATATATATATATATATATATATATATATATATATATATATATATATATATATATATGTATATATATACGTATATATACGTATATATATATACATATATACAGTAAAACTCGCTTGCAATGTACGGTCAAGGGGCCATATGGTGCGTACGTTACAGACAAGGTGTACGTTAAATTGGCTTTGGTTAAATCCATAGTAGAGGAGAAATTGGAAAAATCAAAAAAATAAATCTCATTTCAAACGTTTATTTGTGAATAAATAAACTATCGGAACTTTATATTCGTGTACCATGTATGTATCTATAATTTATTAGCCATGGCCCTTTTAGTTTGTACTTAAATATTTGGTAATCTTTTGTTGCTTCTGAGAAGATTGGATATGTTTTTCAACGTTGACTTCAATTTGGTGAAGTTTTTTTAATTCTTCATCCATTCCTTCAGAGCAATATAAAAAGTTTTCAATGCATCTAAATGCTGTAGCAACTTCGGTATTTGATGGCATCGATTTTTCGATGTCCTGATGTTCCTCATCTGATTCTTCTTCCTCAATATCTGATCTTACATTTAAAATTTCATTCACAATAGTCGATTCGGTTATAGGAGCATACGTATCAAGATGATCATCGATATTTAAATAATCCTCAATTCCTACATTTGAATTTGGAAAAGAATCTTGTACATGCGGGTTGCACCATAAACTATCGAGTAAGATTTCATCCAATATTTTTCGATCTCATAAATTTAAGCAATTTCAGCGTTTTCGACGTTATGAAATTTCCCAGGCTTAATTTTCTTTCGTTTTGAGGAACAAGATGCTTGTTCAATTTTTTCTCGATTCTGTACAATGGTTGCCACTGTGGTTTTAGATAATCCAAATAACTCACCAATTTCCGAAAAACTTTTTGTATTTTTTGTCACTTCTGCTAAAATTTCCAATTTCCTTTGGAGGGTTATTGATGTTCGCTTCTGAGAAGACATTTTCATAAAATAACCGCCTGCAAAATTAATACAATACATACGTACATAAATATTAAACAAATGTGCGTTTGAATACAAAATTAAATCAAGTTACGTACCTTGTTTTTATTAAAAATTCTCTAAAAATGTTTGTATGCAAAGCACCAATAAAATGTAACTTTGGGAGTTTACCGAACTACATAAATAAAATTACAACTTGGACTACTCGCATTAAAATTCATAGACAAACTAAACGTGTAAAACCAAAAATGCATAAACATAAACACCTGTAACGATTTGACGAATGGAAATAAAAACTCAAACGCCGAATAAAAATAAAAAACGCCTGCGACGAACGTTTTAAAAATTCCTGAATACGTTATAAGCCAAGTCAATTTAAACAAAATTTGTTTGAGGGGACCAGAAAGACGTACGTTATATTCTTAAAAGCGAGGTAATCCAATTCAAAATACATAAAAAAAAGTTTGATATTCTATGGACAGGATAGAAAGTACGTTATTTACCGGGTATACGTTGTAACCAGGGTACGTTAAAACCGGGTTTGACTGTATATATATATATATATATATATATATATATATATATATATATATATATATATATATATATATATATATATATATTATATATATATATATATATATATATATATATATATATATATATATATATATATATATATATATATATATATATGTATATATATATATATATATATACGTATATATATATTTGTTATATTATTATTGCATGGTGTTCGAAGAGAAACAAAAAAAATTAATTATTGTTGGTCAAAACAAAATGTTTTTTTTTTGTATAGTAACGCATTCGCGGACACTTTTTTCACCAGAAGTTTTACAGAATGACACATAAATTGCAACTTCCGAGATATGAAAGGTAAAATTAACGGATAATGATCAAATTACTAGAAATGTGATTCTTAGTTCTTTTAGACAAGTTTTACCGTTGTTTTTAAATGACGGTATTTCCCGTCTTGAAAAAAATTGATCTCAAATGACATGACGGCAAAGGCGACTAGTCGGCTAATCCCGTCTTGTCCTGTAAGATAGAAAATATGTCAGGCGTTTACAAGACGGCATATGCCGACACGGCAATTTACAGAAAAAAAACCTTTTTATTTCAAAAACTTATATTTTAATAACATTAAAAGTAATTTAAAATACCTTCATTTGTAGTAAAACTGGGTAAAAATTGAAAATAATATAAACAACGTATAATTCAGGCAAATGATACTTTGCAAAATATCAAATTTTTGTGACTACTTAGTTTGCATGAAATTTTTCGAAGCAATTACCAGCACAAAGTGCAGGGAATGAAGATCAATTCGTACATCGATAAGATGTCTCTTTGCGAATTTTTGTTTTTGCGCATTCCTTCCATCTTAAATAAAACGCTTTACGTTTTCGATTTTCCTGAACTGGTATTTTTTCCATAAAATGATTGGATGTCGCAGCAAAATTTGTTGCTGTGTTTCTGGAGGCACCATGAAGCGGCCTATTAATTACAACTAAATCTTGCCCTTTTGTAACCGTTTTAGGGAGGCGTATCATGGTTTTAATTAGTAGATCTCGAAATTGTAGGAAGCTTTGATTTGAGCCAGTGGTTTTCCTGTACAAAATGTAGGAGTTCCAGGTGGCTATACTCAATAAGTGAAACATCACTTTTTTATACCAGCGAATGTTTTTTTTTTGTTTATGAGTAATATGATACCATCTGGTAACTTCTATCCACTCCCAGCATGTATTTGGTGTAGGGGGCTATTTGTTAAGGTTTTATAAACCCTGTACCATGTCTATTTCGGACTTCAATCATTTTGGAATGATTGGCTGTTGTGATACAAAGAACGTCGCGTTTATCCTTCCATTTCGAAACGTATCCGATTCCCCTTCGTTTCCAAATAAATCCTCCTCTTGTGAGCTTTTTGCTTACTACTTCAACAGGATTTTCATGGAGTGGGT
The DNA here is from genome assembly GCA_951394425.1 of Tipula unca. Classification (NCBI taxonomy): domain Eukaryota; kingdom Metazoa; phylum Arthropoda; class Insecta; order Diptera; family Tipulidae; genus Tipula; species Tipula unca. The sequence goes on from OX596380.1 coordinate 91,980,639, forward strand.
TTTCATGGATAACAGTGTGTTGCAAAGTTCTATGCTGTTATAGTAGTTATCCATAAAAACATAATGTCCTTTTTGTAAAAATGGGTCCATAAGCCGACTTACTATAGAACTCACTTTGGGACAAGTAGAAACATCATTTATCCCTGATAAATTTTAATATTTAAAACGTAACCACTACTGGTTAGCTCGTAAAACTTGATTCCAAACTTAGCTTTCTTGCCCTTCCAGGAAACAATGGATAATGGGTAATAAAGAAGATCATTTGAAAAAAGCGACCATATTGTTGGAGCTTTGACTTGTGATTGCAACATACAAAGTCCCAAAAACTTAAACAATTCTTCAAAATCGGTAGGTCTAAATTTAGCAATACGACAGTTCCTTGTTGCTGGACAGTTAATTTCAAAAAGTTGTTTACCATAAGCGTTTGTTGATTCGACGAGCGTTTCCAAAAAAGAAAAATGCGGTATTTCTTTAACGTCATCCATCCATTCTTCACCCGATTCATCGACAATAGGTACACCTAAATTTTCATCAACAATAGGTACACCTAAATTTTCATCTCGGAAATTTCGTCCCCTCAATCCGAATGATTTAGTTCAATATTTGGATTTTCCATACTACTCATTACGTTACTATCGCATATTGATGGTTTATATGTCGGATCATCTCCAAATTCACCATCATCACAAAAAGGATCGATGTCTGAACCATCATAATCGCTTGGGCAATCGTCGTGTAATTTCCTTAACCTTTCTCTGGATGCTTCATTCTCTTCTGTCATCTTGGACATTTTAAATTATATCTACAATATTTCATCCTTTTTAAAATGTATTACCAAATAGTTAACCTAATTTTATTACTTACTATGAAGAATTTACCTAGCCGGTATTAACACTTTCAAAATAAAAATAACAGTATTTTACACTTTTTGATAAAACAAAGTTGTTGATCGTACCACAATATTTTTACTACTGATAACTATATGGATCATTGACGGTATATGCCGTCTTGTTTTTCCCCAAAAATAAAAATACATAAAAAAAACTACGAGACATTTATTTATGTGGTTTCCCTATTTCTTTGAAAAAGTTGCATTTCTAGTATTATTTATATTTTTTATTTACTATTAATTTTTTTTTTTTTTTAAGCGATTTATAACATTTTGTATACTTTTCTGACAATATTATAAAATAATAAATTTAACACGTCTCAGTGTTTTTGAATTATTCACCGAAAATAATCGATTTCAGCTAGATCTGGTAAGAGATATTTTTTTAAATTTAGCCATATAATTTGATTTAAACATTTCTAGAATACATAAAACTTATGAAACTGCCCTTACCGAGCAAATAGCGCTGTGGTTAAAGCTGCGACGTTTGGATCGGGAGGTACCGGGTTCGAATCCCAACAGAGGCGGGATGCAAAAAGGATTTTGCATCTCCCGATTACGATCGGTGATTAAATTGAAGACATCTGTGACCCTCTGTTGGAATGTAGAACTCATGGGCCGACCCATCTTCCATGTCACTGTACAGGGTGACATGGAGCTATGCAATGCGCAGGTGGTATACTGTACTTGTGTGTGAATGGGATGATGGAATGGATTGAGTGAATGTTGTGTGTGAATGTAAGGTAAGGCTATGGACCATAAAAGTGTCTATGCCAAGTCCTTTTAAAAAAAAATGAAACTGCCCAAATTCAGAAATTGTTAATTCTATAAATGTGGTTAATTACAAAATTTTAACTTTTCTCAATTCGCCTTAGTTAGTTATAGGTATAGTTAGTAGGTTAGTTATAGTTAAAAATGTGTTTGGACGTTAAACAAATTAAAAATCTATAAATTTTTGGTATCAATGATTCTATCAACCAACCATAGTTGTTCACACATTATGCACACATTCTGAAGTTACGAGTTACTTGGGTAATACCGCACTCAAAATATTATGGGAATAATATTTTATTTTCTTCTACGATCAAAATTATTTTATTTTAACTAGAACATAATAACTGGGATATTAGTACCGCAATGCCACCAACTATCATATTTTTTGGCAATTGTCCTGACATATGCCAAATTATAGGTTGATTAGAAAATTACATATCTTAAAAAAAAGCGATTGTCGGATCAATTACCTGTCATCATGATTCTCAGAGCAACGGTTGTTCATAAAACAATATTGACCAGGTTAATAAACAATAAAATAAACTGGGAACAATTCCGGAAGCTAATTGAAGACAACACCGATTGACAATTTCCAATTAAAACTTCGATACAGTTAGAAGATGAATTAGACCTCCTAAGTAATAATATTTTGAGCGCAGCGTGGAATATTTCCCATTAGCCAAACGAAAATTAACAAAAAATCTATTCACTGAACTTGACGTTCGAATTAGTTAAAGAAAAACTGAATCACGAAAAACCTGGCAAAGGAATTGAGCTCCACAAAGCAAAAGAATACTTAATATTTTCTGCAATAAATAAAAAATGTTCTCAAAGAAGTTAAAAAATCAAATCAATTAACAAATCAATTAATAAACTAGGTAGCTTTACTAGTCAAAAAGACTCCGCTAAATCTCTTTAGAAAGCGAAAAATGCATTAAAAAATGACTATGAAACCTGGGCTAGAAGTGCCAAACTGTCTTGTTCGCAGCATACATTTATAAAATACTTTAACAAATTAAGTACAAAATGATCAACAGCTTAAATACATGACAACCGAGCAAATAGCGCAGTGGTTAAAGCTGCGACGTTTGGATCGGGAGGTACCGGGTTCGAATCCCAACAGAGGCGGGATGCAAAAGGAATTTTTCATCTCCCGATTACGATAGGTGATTAAATTGAAAACATCTATGACCCTCTGTTGGAATGTAGAACTCATGGGCCGACCCATCTTTCATGTCGTACAGGGTGACATGGAGCTATGCAACGCGCAGATGGTATACTGTACTTGTGTGAATGGGATGAATGAATGGGATGAATGAATGGATTGAATGAATGTTGTGTGAATGTAAGGTAAGGCTATGGACCAAAAGAGTATCTATGCCAAGTCCTTTTAAAAAAAATAAAAAAAAAAAAATAAAAAACCCTTACAAATAATTAAGATGCTATCTAAGAAAGGTTTACAAAAACTACTTCATACATATAATCAACGTAATTCTGACTAAAATATGTTCCACATCAATAGCAAATCCAAATAAACCACCTAATGACAGAAAACTGTATAGGCCGATTTCGTTGCTTCCTACAAATAAATATCAAAAATATTTCAAAACTTCACGAGATTCAAACCAATAATAAGAAAGAAATCTTATGCCTCCTCACCAATTTGGTTTTAGAGAAAATCATTCGCTATATAGAGCAAATGCACAGAATTACAAATATAATTGAAGATATCTTTGAAAATAAAAAAATGTTCTAGTATCTTCTGAAGGATAGCAATTGGAAATAACATAAATGAAATAACAGCCAAACTGCATATGGCCACATACACAGGAAGTAACCGGACGAAGAGATACTCGACTAAGCTCAACGAGACGAAATCAATACATGTTCATTTTACCAATCGAAGAGTTAACTGGGTACCAGTTATGCTTAAAATACTGGAAACGCCCTATGCAAATACGGCGAAATATCTAGACATGACTTTTGATGCTAAGCTCAAGTGGAAAGAGCACGTGAAAAAGAAAAAAGAAGAATTAAATAGTAAATATAGAAAAATGCACTGGCCCCTAGGAAGGAACTCTGAGTTAACCCTACACTACATAATAATTAGCACCGAAGTGCTGATATACGTAAATCATTTGTAATAATATTAATATTAAAGTTATGATTGTTGTCAGCTTAGAAATCGGATGACACATTACAAATTATTGACTAATCTCCAATACAATTTAATATAACTAACGTTTTAAGTTGTTCTGATGGCTTCTCTCAAATTAAAGTAAATTCTGAACAAACTTAGTTTTGGAAGTTAGTTTAAAATTCAAACATGGAAATGATGGAATTTGTATTGTTTCAGAAATTATTTTAATTTTGAAAATTGTACACATATTAAACATAAAATTCGAATTTCAAAATTTTAGGATTTTGATGTCCCAATTATTTTGATTTCGAAATTTTTGTGAAATCTTGAGTTATCAGGTTTGCTCAACAAATTAAAATTTTCCTTTTTTTTTTGGTGATGAATGTGGCCCGCTATCTATGTTATTATTAATTGCTATGATGAAGGTATAAAATAAGCGATTTTCTACATTTAAAATAACAAATACTACCGCTTCCATAAAATGTTTACGAGTGCGGTTTGAAATAAAATTAACTTAAACTCACCGATTTTCAATTACAGTGTTTTCATTATAATACTTTTAAACTATATCTATTATTGGGATTATTTTACTATTTACACTAATTCAGCACAATAAAAATCCACTATTACCAATAGTTGTGAAAATTAACTACCTACGTATATATAATTTTCGATCCATTTAAAAACGTTAGTACTTTAATGGATTAGTTTTTTTTGGTAGGATATATAGTTAAAAAATCAACAGAAATACGATTATTTTTTAATTAATTTTTTTGTTAAATTTGTAAATGAATTTATTATCACAATTTTACTTTTAAACAAATACATCTTCAAATTACTTTTCTCTGCCATTGTACATAAATATATATATTTTAATCTTAAATACAAGTGCTTACACTTTAAATATTTATGTACAAGTATATAAAGAGGATATTGAATTAAAGTGATTAAATATTTGTGCTTTTTGTATATTTTATGGATTAACTTACACAAAATGATATAAGTAAAATGCATTTGATTTATTTATTTTGAAGATTACTAAACTATGTACATATATAAACAATTTCGATTTGTTTAAAAAAAAACGCAAACAGCTCTTACCTCGTTTTTATCGAGGACATGAATTTTTATTATTTTGAAAATGATGTTGACTGCATTTTATTTAGTGTTTATTGAGAATATTGGATCTATGTTTTGTAATATTATATACAGATGAGGCTTTGTTAAATTTATAATTAAGGTTCAGTACTCCCGCGACAATTTCTGTTTATCTGTTAAATCATATGTTCCTTTATAGTTAAGACAAATAAAATAAATTGAAAACGAAAAAATATTGATTGAAAACTCGCTATTAAATAAGTTAAAATTAAAAATAGCTTGTGGAGAATTCGTAAGAAAGTTAACATTTATTTTTTTTAAGAAGTTAGCTGCGCCATCTATTATAATCCTATATAATCAAAATTACAAATTACAATGGGTATACTAGATAGATTAATTTGCAGGTTACGAGATTCTACTGTTATTCAAATTTCGTACAATTAAAATTTTATTTGAGTAAAATTAATTAGAAACCTCAAATCGTTATTAATTTTAACACACGACTAATTTAATTTTATGTGGATATTTTTAAAAATTTAGGAACAATCCAAAAAAAAAAAGTTAAAGTTAAACTTAGTTTAAATAGCAGTATCGAAAGTCTTATATGTTCAACATTTGTATGTTGAATGGCTTATTTACACTCTTTGCAACAATTTCAAGTTGGATGCGCATTGTTGGTTGATTAGTAAAATCTTCTACGATATTTACATCTTCTGATATGTGACATCAGTGTGTAGCCTTTCTAACATGGAATCGGGTTTGCCATTGGTTGTTAACTGATAGACTGCAGTCTCTAATATATTTACACTGGTTATTTGGTAACATATTTACAGGCATAATCGGGTCCTTATCTGCATTATCTGAATATGTTGGAACAATGTTTTTTAATCATGGGATGATTTTGCAATAGTCCGGTTTTTGGTGTTTTGGATCGGGTAGTTTTTGTGCCACACGGCACTCACACGATTCATTTTATCGATATTTCTAAACAAAACATAATTTTTAAATATAACAAAAATTTAGAGGAATTTGATATGTAATGGCTGATTTATTGGGTGCATGCATTAAAAACCGGAATTTGATACTAGATTTCATTATTTGTTTATGCGTAATAGTACATCAATAATATCTATGTCATTTGAAAGCTCTATTCAATAACAGTCAAAATCAGCTAACAGTTTTTGTTTTGATTGTGCACATCCAACCGATTTCAATGATGGAAAATTTATCAAATTTGAGAAAAAAACAGCATTTGCGGGAAGTTTTGTTGAGTCACTTTTTCGCAAACAAAACAGCAGCTGAAAAACATCGTTTGCTCGTGGATTTGTATGGTGAAAGTGCTCTTGCAAAAACACAGTGCTTTGAGTGGTTTAGTCGCTTCAAAAGTGGTGATTTTGACATCAAAGACAAAGAGCGTCCTGGTCAGCCGAAAATGGGAGTTGATCAAGCAACAATTTCCAGACGTTTAAAAGCCTTGGGATTCATTCAAAAGATGGGAAATTGGGTGCCATGCGAGTTGAAGCCAAGAGACGTGCAAAGACGATTTTGCATGTCCGAAATGCTGCTCGAGCGCCACAAAAAGAAGTCGTTTTTGCATCGTATTGTCACTGGCGATGAAAATGGATCCATCACGAAATCACTGCTAAGGTCATGCTGTGCGTTTGGTGGGACCAGCTAGGTGTGATCCACTATGAGCTGTTGTCTTGCCACCAACTCTATCGTCAACCATTGATCCGTTTGAAGCAGAAAATCCAGGCAGAGCGGCCAACCTATGCGACCAGACACGAGTCAATCATATTCCACCACGGTAACGCTCGGCCACATATTGCGGCGCCGGTCAAAAATTACCTGGAGAATAACGGATGGAAAATTCTGCCTCACCCGCCTTATAGCACAGACCTTGCTCTTTCCGACTACCACCTATTTCGATCCATGCAGAATGCCCTGTCAGGATAACGCTTCACTTCAGTTCAAGGTATCGAAAATTGGCTCGATTCGTCTTTTGGCCGCCAAGCCGGCGCAGTTTTTCTGGGATGAAATCCATAAATTGCCAGAAAGATGGGAAAAAGTAGTGGGTAGCGATGGTCAATATTTTGAATAAAAAATCTTGTAACATTTTTCCACAATAAAGGCTCAAATTTCATTAAAAAAATTCTGGTTTTTAATGCATACACCCAATACATTCAACGAAATTTTGCAGATTAAGCCATCTTGATGCAAGAGAGCATGAATAAAAATTGCTATGAAGCAAGCAAGACAAAATAAATGCCTTCTCTATTCTACAGCAGAATATAGAAAAAATGTATTTCAACATATTTGAGGTTAGGTACAGTTCATTATTTTAAAACGAAGATAAATATACTTTCCAGCAGTTTACGCAATTTTCTTTTACAAGATCTAACTAATTTTCTTTTACAATATCTAACTAATAAAACTAATATATAACTAATAAATTGTATAAGTATATAAAAAATAAAAAACCAACCAAAAACATATTTTTGAAATCAAAACAACATAATAAATGTTAAAAAGTGCTACAATAGCCATATCTGCTTTCCTTTCATTTGTATATGCCACATTTCTTGAAATCAACACAAAAATTGTATTATTTTTTGTTTTTAGGTCATTATATTGATCCTAGTAGCATTTTGGTTCAAAATTTTGATACAAAAACAAAAAATAGTACAATTCTAATGTTTATTTCATGAAACGCGGCTATACAAATGAAAGGAAAGCAGATATGATCTGATCCGGATCAGATCATACGCCAAGAAACACGGCTAATATTGATTATTTTTGAACGTGATAACTTCTAATTTTAATCATAACAAAAAATATTAAAAGTGCTACAATATTAAACAGTTTTGAACGTGCGTTTTTTCATCATTTCTAGGAGAAAGATGAAAGTGTGCATCTTGTGCTAGAAAAAGATAATTTTTTTTGGGTGTGTTTCTCTGGTTTCATCTGTTGATTTTCAACAAGACGAAGTTCTGTCTCATTTTTTCTTGAATGATGTTTCAATGTTGTTTCTCATTTTTTTACAACATGACCTAATCTGCAAAATTTCGTTGAATGTAAATCACCCATAAATCAGCCATAAGTAGATTAGATCAATATAGTAATAAAGCAAGTAACTTAAACATAAATAAATAAATCCAGTTTGAACAAATATACATAAGTCATAGGAGCGTATCGAAATCCTAGTTGTCCATATCCAGGTTTTGTTAAATTTGTAATTTTTATAAAATTCCCGTTATCTGGAAATTTGTTGTCAAAGTTAAATAATAAAATGGATATCGAAAACCACCGACAAATTTCACATTCAGGTTTGTAGAAGTTTCTTTCAAGTTGAAATGATGATAAAGCCCGCATTTGTTTCATTCGGTTCTGGGTTTTAGCAAAAATTAACTGTTAACTGTTTAGCTTGCACTGAACAATGTGGGAAAATTTGGCGTGTGGTTAGCCGATGTTAGCTTTCCATATTTTATTGAATTCTTGGGTAACTTTCATTGATACCATACGAAACTGCCCATAGGTAAACTAGGTGAATATTGGGGTTTTGGTCGTGCCCACCGATTTATTTTCTCTGATGATTAGTTGTTTTTAAAATTTTTGTTTTAAACAAAATATTCAAAAATTTTAAACCACGGTTTTAATAACCAGTCTCATGCTAACCAGGATTTCCAAACCTAAATCATCTAACTTGCTTTTTCCAATTAAATCCCATACGATTTACGTAAATTATTTTTTACGATTTATCTAATTTATTTTTAACATACACAAGTCAAAAATTTACCATCGATAATTTTACCGTTAATCTAATAATTTTTTTCTTCACTTTTTCTTATTTCATAACAAAATTATTTTTCAAAGTTAAGGGAAGCAGGATACAATTAAAACCGTATATATGTTATGTATTTCTTATAAAAAATTTCTAACTTCATCAACATTAAAATCATCGTTATCACCATGAATAATTTTTCCATAACTTTTTGTTGTAATTTAATTAGGAAAATTACAAAATTTTCACGTAAATGAACAGTATAACAGAGAGGAATTTTTTTTATACATTTTTTCTTCGAAGTAAATGTAATAATCATAATAATGTGTTCTTGCACGGTGTTGTGTGCATATGTATTTAAAAAAAATAGAATCAAGTCTAACACGTGTTTATTGTTAATGAGATTTTGATTTTCTATATTTGCAGATTATCAGTTATGATTCACCGAGGGGTGGCGTGACCGTGATCACAGAAAAAGGTGAAACGACAACTTCATTTTTACTAATAAAAAATGCAAGACCATCAGATTCTGGACAGTATCAATGTAATCCGTCCAATGCGAAGAGTAAAAGTGTTTTAGTACATGTTCTAAATGGTAAATATAACTTATTGATTATTTTATTTAGTCTTTGTACATTATAAAATATATTTTTGTAAGACGATATTTTATTCATCAATTCGGGCATCGTATTATTTATGTGATCAAGAAAATAATTACAATACATTGGATTATTGTAATATTCAGCTAAAAATTGATATGCTAAACATTTCCTAATATTTTTAAATAATTTTTTTTGCTATAGCGTTTATTCATCTAACTAAGTATAAAATAGTTATTCCTGAAATCTCAGGAATATAACAACTTTTGTGTCTTTTTTTCAAGAACAAAACTGTACGCCATCACGTATATATTCAATTTCGCTATCTCGATTCTATTTCTATGCATTCATTCAATAAAGGATCACAATTAAAAATATGCCATGGGGCACAATTTTGTTCAAAGAGGGGACACAAACTTCTATCGAATATCGAAAATTTGATGGTAGAACATGTTACCACCGCTGGATTTCCTTGACGAACTATGTATAATGGGAAAGTGTCAACAGCAAAACGAAATTGACGTAATGAAATTGTGTATTTTAATTGTGAATACTTACGTTGGAAATCATTTTTATGATGTAGTTTATAACTAAAGTCTTTTGTCTTCTATGAGACCTTTCCAAAAGGAATTCTTTTTATCTTCTCTAAAAACTACAAATTCAATTGGTAACTGATTGAGCAGTTTTCCTTCTGGAATATTCCCGGAAAAATTAAAATGGCAGATAATAATATTTAAATCAAATGACAAAATAGATTATTTAAACTACCGCCCAATCCCCAATCATACAAATTTCTTGCACAAATCGCAACTTGATTGAAAAAAGAAGTACCGAGCACGCATTGGTGGAAGTTACATAAAAGAACTTTTATGTCAAAATTTCGTAGACTTGTAATTAGCTTTTTATAAAGCCAAACTAATAAAACTAATGAAATAATATAATTTTGATTTTATAAACTATAAGGTAACGTTTTACAGTCTTAAAGATGATATTCTCGTAGCAACTTGAATTCTATCATACTGTAGAATGACATTCAACAGAGTGAATTGTAACATGGTTATATACGTAAAGTGTTTATACTTCGATCATTCTATCCTATACTTCTGCCTTTAAACAACTAAGCTTACCACCATATATACCTATTGCTGCTTAAAAGATACATAAAACCGCAATAACAACACCATCTGGAGTTTTTAAGTTCATTCGCATACCTTTTTGTCTGGTGGCGGAGCAAAGGAGAGCATTTCGACATCTTCGTAATCTTTTTCTGCAACTTAATAAGTTCGACTTGAGGATAAAACCTTTGAAGTGTGAATTGGTGCGAATCCGTTTCTCAGTCACAAGGTCATCAAAGATGGTAATAAGCTATCTGAGGTTAAAATCGTGCCTATCCGCATTTTCCCGCCCCAGCTTAGCTAAGATGCTTGCCCCGATTCATTAACTCCTCGCATATTCACGTAAACACAAAAAAAGTCGATTTATTTTTCCTGCAGAGTACTCATCATTTTAGACCGGATTAAAGAAGCACCGTTATAGTTCACCCATTAGAGAACACAAAGGTTTGCAGATCTCCAGCCGAGCAAACGTTTTGACAGAGAACTCTACGAAATTCTATATGTAATCAAGCATTTTGAGCACTTTATTGAAAGTACGCCTTTGACGATTTTCACGGATAACTAACCGTTAACACATGTCGAGTAATATTCTACATCATATTATATTTATGATATATTATCTCATTTAGAAGATAATTAGGTACCCCTAATATATCATATGGCCCTCGATATAATATAATCAAACTGTATGGCCCTGATCCAGAGCTCAAGAGTCTTGTTCAGAATACCAAAAAGCGTCATGATTCCGATTATAAATTAAAGGTTATTTCATAAGATATTTCAGAAGAAAACATCTGGGCGTAACTTCTACGAGTAAGAATATAGGCCCTACATTCTGAAGTGAAATTACCCGGCCGTGGATGATACACCATTAAAACAACATGAAAGTTATTAACATCGAGGTATTACTGACCTAATATTAACCTGGACACAGCGAATTGGTATACAAATTGCATTTCATTCCAGAAGCCGAAGGTAAATAAGCTACTCGTACGGAATATGGTCGCTGCAATCTTCCTATTGGTCGATTCGAAAATATTTATATGGACCTCATTGAACCACTGTCCCCGTCAAACACGATGTATACACAATGGCCCGAACCTAGTCCGTTGTCCAACATGAAGACTTCTACAGTAGAGTATGCTTTTATAGACCACTATGTCTCGAGATATGGTTTCCCATTAGAGATAACAACCAACCAAGGTGGTCAATTTGAGAGGAATTTGTTTTAAGGGCTTAGAAAATTACTTGGATCTCATAAAATACGGACGTATTATAGTTACCACCCTGTTTCAAACGGTATGGTGGAACGATTCATCGTACTATGAAATTTTCACTATATGTATGTGTCTTAAAATACCCTAAACTGAAGCGAACGGGTCCTTCTTATTCTTCTTGGAATCCGCACATCCATCAAATCTGATCAAGCAAAAGCATCCGCATATGTATCATCACTGGTCGAGCAACAAAGCACTGCGATACGCAGTTTAATATATACGTTCCTAAGATCTTTCTAATTGCAATTGGGTATTCGTTCGTGTTGACAGAGTTAAGACCGGCCTAACATGTCCATATGAGGGTCCTTCCAATGTGATCAAGCGGTTATGAAACTATTTTGTAATAGATCTGAATGGCAAGTCACATCCGTCTATCTCTCTCGACCGAATAAAACCGACATAATTTACGAATGAGATAGAGAATCATTTGGATAATCCAAAATCAAGCGTAAATTTTGCGGCACGATTCGAAAGAAATTTCGATGTTTACTATCTACAATAGGTAATTGTTTAAAAAAAATTAAGGGTTACTATATTGTGGATACTTGATTAGTACTTCCTATGGGTTGTATACTCATATGGTATATATACTCACTGGATGAACACGGTTGCAACTTTAGATTATACATAGACTTATAAATCTACAGAATCTAGAATTAAATTTAATTATATTTCTGCCTCTAATTCACAATAAATTGTTCCATCGTCAATATCTTTGATAAGTAAATATGTTTTTCTCAATTTGAACGTGATATGAGTTGAGATACGTTACTCAACATATGTAGGTATACAACTATTTTATACATTTTCTTTGAAAATGCAACTTTAATGATCCATTTTGATTCTTTTATGTTTGATATAGAAAGAACTTCCCGTTCATTCTACGCGCGTTTCCGAATTATTATGCAATAAGGAAAACTTTTCCTATTTACTATGTATGGTATGTGTGTTCTTATGATATTATCGTTATTCATTGTAGAATAATACAATTGTTGCGTATGGAATGTAAATGGTTTACGGCTAATCCTGATAACAATAACAAACTACTTATAATAACAATATTAAATGTTTAATCTACTCGTATAATTATGGTAATATATACAATGTATATGTAGTACATATATCGATTTTTAGCTATAGTACCAACACTTTTTGACGGAGGGCATACGTCTTTATTTTCATTGGATATAGCGGAAAATTATCGAATTTAAATGAAACGGACATGTCGCTCCTAAACAAATTTTAAGTGAAACGGAGACAAACTGGATTTCAATAGTATAATCTAAAGGCGGGTTGGGTTCATGGTTCCATTCAATAGTTCGTTCATTCACTCATTCTTTTCTATCATTTTATTTTGATCGTTTATGGTTGATGGAAAATCATAGAACGAATTTTACAAGTAGATTGTACTACGAATTTCACATACATGAATTACCTAGATGCCATTTTGTATAATTAAGATTTCCATAAAACAATAAATAATATTATTTAAATACAAAAGGTTTCTCTATTTATTTATCGAAAAATTTAACTCACAGAGCGTCGTTTTCATTAAGTTGAAATTAAGCCAACTTGATGATAAAATCACAGAATAAAAAATTCATCATTTTTAAGAAAACTATTCGGAATGAACGAATGCATGGAACTGTGAATTTAATTTAATTTTTCGAATAAATTTTCCCAAGGAAACTGCTAAGTTTAATATATTATTGATATTGGTAAACGAACTTTTGTGGTAAAATTATGTAAATTAATAAAATCATAATTTGTAATTTCGAACAGAAAACCTAAGGAAATTTGAAGTCCTCATCGGCTGGTGCCGTCAATTATTTTTATAACATTTGTAATTTGAAATTAAATCGTCTGAGTCAGATGAATCCGATGAGGACGTCGGTCTTATCGGACGAGGTTAATTACCGTCATATAAAAATTGGCGATGGTCTATTAGCAAACCAAAACAATTGTAATTGATTACCTTTTAGGAAAACTTATTTAAAATGTAAAAACGAGACATAATTGGAAAATCCAAAAATATTAAGTATTTTTACGCCAGAACTATTGCAAACAAAATGTTTCGCACAAACATTCAAACAAAATTGAACGACTTCGTGTGTTCATTATGTCAAAAGCACTTTCAACAAGGATTTATGACTTGACATCTAGTGGCCGGTATCTTAATGAAACATCTGATTAATATTTTAAATAAACCAAATTTTTTTGTTTGGTTTATTAGGTTAATAAGGTTTTGCAAAGTGGAAAACTTAGATGAAATATTTTTTTTATACGGAATTATAAATGAATTAGTAATGGATTTGCCCAAATAAATGCCAGATGCAAATTCAATTTTTATCCCAAACTTTTTACGTACCAAACTAACGAAAAATGGATTAAGTAAACTAAATCTGAAATAAACTATTTATAATGAGAAATTATTTCTTCTCCAAAAACACTCAAACATTCTATTTGGCTAATTAGTTTTGGAGCTCTGTCATAAGAAGCGAAATATTTTGTTTTTTTTGTATTATGAAAAGTAGAAAACACTGATGCCAAAAACTAACCTAATAGTCTTAAAGAACCATAAAATGATTTTTAAAAAATTTCAAAATACAATAATTTAGTTTTAAGTTTCATAGAAATTTATTAAATTGGAAGACAAAATATTTATTATTTTCAAAAAATTTAATTTAATTTTTTAATTTTATACGTAAAATTTGTACATAAAATTAGAAAATTGATAAAGTATTTTGAATTTGTATCTACGAGTGGAGTTCAATAAGTTCGGTAAATCTATATGAAATAACGGTATTACTGTATTTATTACAGTGTTACTGTGATTAAATTCCTTGAAAAGAAAAATAATATTTCTAAGGTTATCGAAAGAAGAATGAAAAATGTTTACAGAGAATCTAGTTCGTTTTACAAAGCAATAACGAAATAGGTCCGAAGCGCAAGACCGGCAGACACTGTTACTCACGAAATGGTCGTTTTAACTGAGGATCTTATATTGGAAGACAAGTCAGACAGGATCACAGGATCATTTCAAAATTAAGGAAAATATTAAATATATCTATTGGCAGTGTTAGCACAATTTTACACAATCATCTTAAGCTGTCATAGTTCCCCGAATGTTGGCTATGGATCAAAAAAAATGTCGAGTGGAAACTTCGAAGATAATTTTAGAAATGAGTGAAGACGATCCGGTTAAATGTATAAACCAAATAGTCATCGTTGATGAAACGTGGATTAATCAAGATGATCCAGAGTCGATACAGGAATCCATGCAATGGATAGCGCAGGGGAATCTACCACCGATAAAGTTTAAGGTTCAACCATCTGCGGGTTTAAGATTCAACCATCTGCATAATGGCAACAATTTTCGGATACTGATGAAATTTTGATGATTGACTACTTACCTCATACGACCACAATAACAGGGGCTTATTATATGGGGCATTTGAATAAATTGAAAAATCAGCGAATAACGACGAGGTCAAATCAGGCAAAAAATATTGCTTTTACATGACAATGCACCAGACCATAAGGCGAATGTTTCACAAGAAGCCTTACGAGATTA
Organism: Tipula unca; assembly: GCA_951394425.1. NCBI lineage: Eukaryota > Metazoa > Arthropoda > Insecta > Diptera > Tipulidae > Tipula > Tipula unca. The sequence continues at coordinate 91,995,886 of OX596380.1, forward strand.
CAAGTTCAATAGAATACCGCAGCCACCTTACAGTCCAGATCTGGTCCCAAGTGATTATTTCCTTTTTATAAATTTGAAGAAAAAATTAAGGGGCTACGAGTAAGAATAAAGAATATTTTGAAGAACAAGAGAAATCATTTTATTTTGATAGTTTGCATAAATTAATTGACAGTTGTAATAAGTTCATTAGTGTGAGTGGAGATTATATTGAAAAATAAAAATATTTTTGAATAAAATTTATTGTTATTTAATATACATAGATTTACCGAACTTATTGAACTCCCCTCGTAAAAAATTGTTGGAATTCAGAAATTACCAGAAATGGATTGGGAGAGTCCAAAAATATGTAGAAATTATAGATGTGGCAAACTTTGGATTAAACAAGTTAATTTGACAATTTGTTATTTAGAAACCAAATAATATTTTAATATTTTGAAATTTTTTGAGTTGAGTGTTAAAAAAAACTCATTGGTAGATTAAGAAATTCAAGCAAATTTTTTACATTCTATAATTGTAGGAGGATTATTACACCAATAAACATCAATTGAAATTCTTGTTGATTGTTTAACTTTAATTACGGCAAAAGTTGGAAATTCGATCTTGCGCTCCTGTGATTTAGGATATATCCTTTAGGTTTTCACCATGCGCTCTTTGTGGCATTGAGTGTGGAGTACTTCAGTAGGTTTCAACCGTTTTAATATATAAAATACTACTGATAATTTGATAATTATAACCGAAATTTTAACTATAAAGAAAGCCAAAAAATCTCAAAGTACTCATTAAAAAAAATCTATTACAACATTAGGAAACTATAAAAGTTTGAACCAAGAAATGGATAATAAGTAATCTACGATCAAAGATCAGGAAGAGAACACTTCGCATCTAGCACCAACAAAGGCCAGACAGCTACAATAATAGTGTAAGCTAATGAGCTAGTCTCATGAGTTGGAGTTCAACCATGAAGCGTCCATGGCCAGTAATAAGTACGACCAGAATTCTGAGTTGGTTCGTTTTTAAGGATAACCCCAAGCTGGGTTAAATAAAAAACCGTTTTGCCTTTCGACCACTTGGAGTAGAACGTCACTTAAGTTCCAGTTCAAGAAGAGCGAACTTCTTAATATGGTCCTTACCACCATTGAAAGATAGAGGAATTGTTGGTTCGGGACCAATAAACTTACAGCGCGATCTAGCTTTCACTAAAAAGTCAGCAATCTCATTTCCCTCAACGCCACAATGAGACCACATCATATTTACAACCGGATAATGCCTGCAATCTTTCACCAGTTTGAATACAGTCAAAGGATTATTAAGGATAGCCTTACTATCCGTGCAAAAAATTATACTCTTCCCTAAATCACTAAACTTAAACGCCTCAATCGCACTTGGGTAAGTGCAATTAATTCAGCTAGGACAGTATAGAATCTTCCGACAAAAAGACTTTCGATTCAGACAACTATCTATATAAAAATCCTGAGAGAGCCACAATTCTCTCGAAAGGAAAACGACGGAGAATGAATTGATGATGTTGAAATTCAGACAAAACAGCCTGTCATTTACTATTCAACCTCCGGAATAAGTGACTTATTCTTATTAAGTATCTGTTTATGCCCCGAATAAGTTTCGAAGGCGTTCCATGCCCCAATGGATCTCAGTCGAAACGAAGCAGAACACGCTGTGCCGATATGACTGAAATTCGGCTAAGCATAGAATAGACTCCGGAATAGGAAGAAGGGTGTAGAAGACATAGCCCCAGTTATACCCTTCTTACTGTCATTTGTAGTAATCCAGCCTTGCTACAGAAGACGTTAGTTTCGGCCACCATACAACTGATGTATAGGACAGTAAAAGTAAAACCAGTGATTTATAGATGAATGACATTATTTTGGAGATCAGACTCCAGGAAGTGCCCTTCTGCATTGCCAAAAAATAGAAGTGGTGTTTTGCAGCTTATGATTAAAGTGGAATTTTTCAGAAGAGTTTACTAGCTAAAGAGAGTGCGGGAATGGACAGATTAGCACTATCTCTACCTCTAGTAAAGACAACCAGATCAATCGTATAATGATTGACGTACAACCCCTTTTCAAGACAATAAACTTCCACCATATCAAGGGCATTCTGCATCAGATCAAATAAGACGTTCAGGTATATACCAGAAACTGTCAAAATGAGATCATCCGTATAGCCTTGCACGATAAACCCAGATTGTCGTAATTCAACAAGTAATTCATCGATTACCTTGGGCCCACAGCAAGGGTAAGAGTACCACTCTGTGTGGGCATATAATGTATAAATAAATGTAAATGTAAAAAAAATGTAGAGTAGTTTCGCAGAACTTCAGCGGTAGTTAAAAAATTATTCCTAGTAAATCTGTCGATGATCCTCTCTAAAGCTTTAAGAAAAGTAGATGACAGAGTATTGTTCCTAAAAGCCTTTGGGTCATTATAATCTGACTTGTCAGCTTTAGGTAACTACTATATTCCTGCTCCAGACGCGTGGTTTGATGCTAAAAGCAACCCACACCTGGAACATACTGTTGGGTACAAAACTATGCTACAATTCGATATTGATTCAATTTCCTCATGGAAGTTTTTCCGCACAGTCCTTCGCGCGGATCTTAATCTTTTTTTATAAGTCTTTTGAGCTACCAAAAATCGTTTCCAACCCGAAATGAGATTCGTATTTTTGGCTTTATTTTTAATAAAATTCTAAATTGAAAAATAGAATCAAGATGTTTATTCGTTAAAACTCAGATTTGAAGTATTTCTTCATTGATCTGAACGAATCGTATTTGACAAACAGCCATCTATACTCTAAATCGAACAGTTCCCTAAACTAGTGTTGTAATTACTAGCTTGGCATGGACTAGTTTTTTCATAAATTTTAAGAATCTATCCATTTTTGTTTTAAAACGAATCGATAATTTTCTTTTTAAAAAAATTTCATTTTGTGGTTCAATATTTGAAATGCTTCATAAGTTAAAAATAATGAGGCATCGGGTTTCAAAATTTATAAATTCCCGTACAGCTCTCTTCTTGAAGTCACATACTTGAGCTCATGTTGTTATGCTTCTGTACAATCCTAGACATAAATAAAAAACCATATTTCATACAACTATTATGTCTGTAGCAAACTGTTTATTTTATACATATCACAAATTCATATAATTTCAATCAAAAGTTCATTATATGGATGCATAATCCATTATTTTAAAGGATGGAAATAATACAGATTCATAAGTTTGAGTTTGCTAAACAAAAAAAAAGAGTCGTGAAGTGATTTGTTAAACAGAAACTCATGTCATACGTCTCTCATTCATTAATAACACGTTTTCATTTTGTTTCCAAAAATAAAAAAATTAAACATCTCCCTTTTTCATGACTGAAGCACATAAATAAAATAAAACAACAAAGTCATAAATAAAATAAATCTGTGTCCTGATTCAAATACATTTTCCAGTTTTCTCCGATTGTCCGTTTGTATACATCTCGTTCATTTTGTGTGTCACTGTTGTTGGCTTTGTTATCCCGTGCAAAAACATCAGATTAATATTGTCACAAAGATGGATCATCAAAAGCAGCAGCAGTATACTCGCGTATACAAAAAATAAATATATCATCACTTTGTCATTCTGTTATCACAAAGATTAAAATTATCATCTTTAAATTGGAAAAGAAAAATACTAGACTCTAAACTCTAGAGTGTATAACGTTAAAAAAGAAATTTGTAATTTTTGTAAAATATTTTTGAAAAAATTATCACGAACACGTAATGATAATATATCGCTGCGATGACAAAGAAATCGTACATACACAGCGCCGACTATAAAGCGAAAAAATAATAAACGGAATTCTGTATGGATTAATAACAATGGCCTGCTGTTATGCTAGTTCTATAAGTCAAATATTTTCTTGATCACATTTATCATGCGAACACACAACCCGAAAAAAATGACATGTTTAATAATAAATATTAGAGGCTTAACCACATATAAAATATTTATTTTAACCAACATGATTGATGAATAAAAAAATATAATAACGAGAATACACAAGAAAGATGAATAAGAAGAAATTATTTTTGATTGAAAATTTTTGAATTTTTTTTTTTCGTTTTTATCTTAGATTTTGTGTAAAACAAACTTAAATAACTTTCTGAAATCGAAAACTTATTTAGTTGTTGTGGTACGAAAATGATTGATTTTAAAGTGATTTTCTGATTGGATAACCAAAGCATGAACATGTACGTGAATGTCATGAAATTTTGATTAATTTAATATGACATGTTCGTAATGTATCAGGAATAAATATTCTTGTCCAATTTTTGATTTGGTAACTTATATGCAGGACACATTTGTTTGGAAGTTACTAATAACATAAAATAAAATAAATTGATTTTCGTTGCAGTCATCGAATACGTGAACAATAAATGTTCATTTTGTACTATACAATTCACAAATAAATTTTTATAACTCGTAATAGCGTAATCATATAGTTTAAAATGAGTCCTAAACTATGATCATGTTCTGGTGCTGAAATTGTTTTGCTAAACCATAGATCGTACCTAATTAGGGCAGGGTAGAGACGTGTGTTTTTGTGTAGCAGAGGGCTATGGCTAACTAAAAAAACATGAAAGATAGAGTAATTAAACTTCTCTGTCCCTAGGTCAATTACTTTCTAGATTTAGGAAAAGTTATATATATTTTGTTAGAGGTTAGATGAACCTTCTGCTACCCAATAACACATGTGTGCAACCGTTCGGTTGTAATACGTTTATTAAAATTCAATTTTACACTAGCAGTACAGTAGGGTTAGGTTTATTTAAGATTTAAATTTACTAAGGGTTAAGACACCCTTTAGACTCTTGGATAGTTGCGCATGTCCTAAATGTTGCTTTTCTAATTTTGTGACAAACTTAGGACAAACTTCACACAAATAAATATTTAATAATTTTTTATTTTCAATTTTATGGGAAAATTACAAATCTTGCGAATACGTTCGAATTTTCACAGAATTTGGCCAAACGCTTCAAATATGTTCAAAGTTTGCAAAAATAAATTCTGAACATTTACAAACTTTGAACATATTTTTAAATTACAAAATTTATAATTTTTTAAATTACAATTTGAAAACTGTTCGTTGACAACTGTTTGTTGTCAAAAATCTTATCTATTTTTACCTTCTCTTTTGCTTTTTAGTCATAATCCCTCTTACCGAGGCAGTTAAACTTTTATTATTCGTGATCTATTTAATTCGCTCAGAATCACTGCAATATGCTTATTAAAGCATTGATTAGTAAAAATTTGCAGCTTTCGATGTTAAAGACTTAAGGTGTGAGTTCAAGGTCAGCTTCCAGATTTGTTTATCATTTAGCTTACATGATTTTCCCTTACCAAATGATGGAATGACAATCCCCTACCCATTTGTATCATTTAATACCATACCGGATACCATTTATGGATTGAATATTCACCATTCCTTGATAGGTTAAATCTTTAGTAAAGTACAGCTTATTACTGTGTCACTGTCACTTCAAAAACTACTCCATTCGAGTACTACATAATACATAATACTATAGATATTCATTACCGTGTTCTCCTGGTCGGTACTGTATTTTTGCTTGTAAAGTTAATTTCCACAAAATCCCAACCTTAATATTCGTTATTGTGTGTAAAATAAAATACGGTTTTATTAAATTGGTCAAATATCCTAATGGGATTGCCAATTTCGGTTAAAATGTCGAAAACTAAAAACTTTTTTGTTAACATTTCAAAATATTCTCGGAACTCAATAAGTAAATTGAAATCAGAATACTAAAAATAGAATTCAGAACAACAATTTTTTTTTTTAGATTTAGAAGCGTTTTACAAAAAAAGGGTTTATAACAAAATTCAAAATGTTCAATCAAATTTATAAAAATAATAAAATAAAAATTAATTAAATTAAAGTTAATTAAAAAAAAACATACAAAAATTATATCCAGGAAAGTTTGATTTTTTATTCAATAAAAATGTTAACGAACAGATAAAAAAGGTAAATTAAAATATCAGGTGTTTCACATTCTGTTTCTAGGGGAGTTCCCAGCAGCAATGCAGCGCGCGGGCCAACCACATCATCGAATGTTACAAAATCATTATCACTTAATATTTACTTCTATTATTTTATCATTTTATTTATATCAAAAAATTTTATTTCAACAAAATTTTTTTATAACATAACAATTTATTTATTAAATAAATGTTTAAATTATTATTTTCAAATAATAATAAAAATAAAATTTTTAATTAAATTAAAATTAATGAACATAAATAATAATAATAATAATAAATATAATATAAATAATACAAACTGTATTAATATTAAAAATAATAATAATAAATTATGTAATTTCTATAATATATTTAATAAAAATTTTATTTATGTATTTTTAATTTTAATATTATTTTCATTATTTTACTATTATTATAATTATAGTAGCTACAATAAATTATTTATTATATATGAAAATAAATTTATATTTTTAATATCATCAATGTGGCAACATGAATCAGCTGTGAGGTGAAAATTGATATTTAAATTTCTAAATAAATTAATTTATTTATAATCTTAATTATTGTTATTATTCTTTTATTATTTTATTTTAATTAAATATTATTTCTGATTAATAGTTTTTTTTTTATATAAATATTTCTCTAAAATAAATAAAATTTATATACAATAAATAAAAATATTATTAATATACATATGAGAAAACATAAATATATATATATATATATATATATATATATATATATATATATATATATATATATATATATATATATATATATATATATATATATATATATATATAATATATTAATTAATTAACTAATTAATTAGTTAAGAATAATAGTATTAATATAACTAATATTATTACTGTAATTATTGAATAAAACATAATTACAGATATAAAATTGAAAAATATATATATAAATAAAAAATTAAAAACATATTTATTTAATATTAATTTAAATAAATAAGACAACACAACATAAATAAAGTTAGCTATTTTAATATTTATTATAACAAAAAACTGAAAACTAAATTTATTGAAAAACAGAAAAAATATAAAAAAGTTATTTCTATTTAAAAAAAATGTTTTGAATTTTTGATTATATTTAAATAAAATAGTTATATAGATATTTTTAAATTGGTCTAAATTATAATTATTAAAATCATTTTCCTTTTATTAAAGATTATAATTTGCTTAGTCTTGTCTGTCGGTGAAGGAAATTATTAATCTTATGGTGCCTTTTTAGTTAAGAAGTATATAATTTTCTATTTAATTTATATTATACAAACCGGGCTATGTTGTGATCTGATATGAAATGGTTGGTTGAAGTTTTCACAAAATGAAACTATAGAGGTAAAGCACGAAAAAATAAGTATCCTACTGAGTTTAATGAGTTAGATAAAACCAAGATTAAAACTAATAATAACAAAATCTAGTGATTTGTCATTATGTCTGGCGTGTTTTCGAGATACCTTCGTTCTTAACGAATTTAATAAAGTCTTCTATTGGCTGTTACGACTGACATAATAGGTAAATAGACGGCTCCATTAGATCAATGGATTTAAGAGATCTTAGCAAAATACCAATAATTAAATAATACTACTTCAAGGTAAATTAAAGTTATTTAGAAATCAAACTTGTATTCAATTTTGAGGCTAACACTAAGGAAAAATTACACCAATAAATTTCAATATTATTTTGGGAATTCATTATGTTCCTCCAAGTACATAAAATTCGATAATATTATTTGAAATCCCGCTATCGAGTACACCACATTTATAACTCTGATACTTTAGAAGAATCTGCGAGTGTATTGGAATTAATATGTTCATTTCAAATTTTCTTGTTATCGAAAATTCAGATAACTTTTTAAATTGGTTAAGTTACACAAGAATAGTATAAAAAATTTAGCTGGATTTAAATTTCAATGGAATTAAAACTTTAAAGTAGTTGACTTAATTTTTCAATAAATTAATTTAATGTTGATATATTAATCATTAGATAAAGAATTGATTGTTATGATTGTGTTAAAATAGTAATAAACATCCAAAGGACTATACCTTTAGTCTTGTATACTTAATGATGCAAATTAAATAAAAAACGGTAAGCAGATAATTTATAAAAAACTCCAGATTTTCTAATCTTTGTAAACTCTCTCAGTACATTATTTCTAAATTCAAATAATTCTTTGACTCCCTTCATATGTATATGTATACATGGCGGCCTAAAATAAATAAATTAATTATGCTGGATAAAATTATGCTATTAGAATTTGATAATTAATCGAATTATCTAATTTCAACGAATTATTAAATACAAAAACTAAAATCATAATTTAAATATCAGCCAATATACATAGATAAATTATAGAAAAAAGATTTATTTTATGTCAATGAATATAATCAAAAATTCATAATTAAATAATTTTGTAAATACAAAATAAAGATAAATTTATATTATTTAAATAAAATTAACAAAAAAAAAAAAAAAAATATGGAAATCGAACTAATGCTGCGAATGACTAAAAATTATTTATCCTTTTATTACTATTATTGGGTAATTTTAAAACTTTTGTTTTGGTTTATAAATCGAGCAGATTAATTATATTCCCGGTGCTTCAATAAAACTGGCCTAGTGGTTTAAAGAATTTTCCTCTACCTTAATAATATACCTTTGTTGATTTATTTTTATTTTTCCACTAAATCAAACATAAAACCAACCAAACCGGTTAAATGTCCTATATGATTTAATTTTCCATCTCATTTATATTAAAATTAACAAAAATTTTAAATAAATCTAAAAAAAGAGAAAAATAAATCTAATATTCTCTTTACAGCTTATTTAAAAAAAAAAAAAATAAATTATTATATGGAAAGAAAAAATGAATAAATATCAAATTTATTTGCTGTTACATCATAAAGAATAAATAAAAAGTAAATAAATTATGTTATTTATAATTATAAATGTAATTATTTTTTTAAAACAAGTATGTACAACTCAAAAAAATAAAATTAATTAAAAAAAAAAATAAAAAACAATTGTTTATTTATATTATTCATTATACATACATATATATTTTATAATTCTAAATGGACTTTTTATTTATTTATTTTTCAATTATTAAAATAAAAGAATAATTAAGAGACTGTTAAAGAAAAAAAATTATTATTAAACAAAAATTGTAATATTTTCTAAACAATATAAAATACTATAATTTATAAATCAATAAAATAAACAATTTTAAATTATGTATATGTACCTTTAATTTTGTACAGTAACATTACAATAAAAACAACTAAAAATTATAAATATTAATTTCTAAAGAAAAAAAATAATAATCTGATATAACAAACTAAATAAATAAAATTATTATAATTTAACTGAAAACTATATTATAAATTAAAAACAAGAGCAAAACCTAAAATAAATATGACGAAATATTATTTAAAAATTAAATAAATGCAGAAAAAAAAACAAAAAATAAAAATACTTTGAATAAAATGTTATTCATTATGTAAATGTGTAATAAAATAATTTTAATTTTAATTAAAAGAAAACAAAAAAAAAATGATGCAAAAAAAACAAATCTTAAGATAATTTATGAAAATAAATTAAAAATAAAAAAAAAATGGAAAATTTTAAATATTTTGGTTATTATTGTTGGCTAAAGAAAATATGTATGCGTGTGTGTCATAATTAGTATTCAAATGGATTAAATGTAATATTAAAACGGTAAGTAGCAGCTATAGGTAAGAATAATTTTTCAATTTCCTTTTGTAAAAAATATTTTTATTTTTTATTAATTTAATTCCCTACCTGTTTGGGTAAGTAAGGGTTTCTCCCTTACATACGTTACGTTTTTTTTCTACTAGTCAAATCAAGGGCGCACGGCTACAGTTGTAGTTCACAAATAAATATTATTTGTATAAATTTTAATTTTTATAACCAACATTTTACTATAATACAATGATACTGCGGTCCGCAGACGGACGTGATGAAGTTACAATTTGCCCCACCTTTTCAAATGAATTAAGTATTGGAGTTCTTATGATTTATACTTTTTTTCCATAACTTGAGAAATAGATTTAGTTTAAAGGAAAACTGTTGTATTTATAAAATTATAGAATTTAAAAAAAAATCAATACTGTGTTAAACATGTTAAAAAATTTATAAAACTGGAAATTGTTGCTAAACTAAAAATAAAATAAAATTATCAGGTTGGTTATCAAGTTAGTGGTAATACGATTGTTGAATTTAAAGTATTTTGCAAGTATTAATCAGTTTCAAGAATTTATAGATTTATTAAAAATCTTTAAATAACGTTCAGTATTTTAAATAATTCTATGAAGAAGCTTTTGTCCGTGCGAAATTTCTACAAAACAGTCATCGACAACCAAGAGCCTAGCTAAGTGCTATTGATGCATATTCTTCAAAATAACCCTAAAATTATGAATTGGAATTTTTCCGATGGCGATAATGATCTAGAAATTCAGTTTCCAAAAATAATTGGATTCGAGAATGTCGATGAAATAAACAAAAATGTCATACTGCATGCGATAAAGAATCGAATTGTGTTTCTTGAAAATTTTACAGATCTATTTAACCAGAAAGTTAATCATGAAGAAGAATGATTTTAGAGAATTTAAAATTATTTTCACGTTGATTTTTTGCTCTAATCTTTGTTAACATTAATTAATTCTTTTATGAAAATATATGTATATGATTCTGCAACAGCAACACATCTCCGGTTAATTCATATGTAAACTGAGTTGAATGGTTTCGATATTATTTGGTAAGTGTTTAATTACAAATTCCCGAACGAATGCACATGAAGAGAAATTAATACCTCCTTCTGCCTGTCTATCGATTCGGGGTAATTCAAAAACCACAACATTTTTTTACTAAAGTGAAGCTTCCGATAAAAAAACAACAGATAAACGAGTAAACAAAAAAATGTAGTTAGAATTTTGTAGTCATGTGTAATAATAGTAGATACGTACGCAGAGCTGAGTATACCCATAATATTCACTTATTAAATCTATGAATATTTGTGCCAGAAGAAGTTTCTGCTCGACTCTTAGGGGGGTTAGATTTTTATTTTATTAATACCAAATTTTTCAATACCAAAGAAGTGTATTTGCAATTTGATGGCCATTGACAAACATTCCTAAAGATAAGGACGCAGACCTGATTATACCATAATATTCTGTAGGGCTCTTTGAATTTGTATTTTATGAAATTTTTAAATACCAAAGAAGCGTAGTTGGAGTTTGATGGCCAATGGCTAGTAATTATAGAGATCAGTACGCAGATCTGAGTATGTCATAATATTCTCTAGCGACCCTTATAATTAGTCATAATAATGAAAAAGACACATAAATGTATGTTGAAGTACAACAAAAAATGGAATTTTATTCCAATGTTAGCAATAGTAACCGCTTTAAAAAATTTGGGGTTTTCAAAGAAATCACTAACAAAATAGGAAACTTTGAAAATTAATACAATTTGTGATAAGTTATAAGTATGTATTCAGAAATCCTTAAAAAATCGAACTAAATTGGGAAATATTAAATCAGCCTCAAAATTCTATATCTTCAATAACTGACATTACTCAAAAAGTCAATACCAAACAACCGAGTCTACCCTTACGAAGAAGTAACACATAGCGGGTCCTAAAATTGAAATACTGATTATTATTCCACATTAGAGTGATGTACCAAATAATATGTAACCCATTGATGAATGGAATAAGTTTCCTAAATCCCGAAGAGACACAAGAAGGCAATAAGGTATTTGAGTAAATTAGAGGAAAACGACGTTCATGTCTTAAAAATAAGTTGTAATTTGTACTGCACAAAATGTTGATTTAGAAATGATAAGCAATGTGGATACTGATAAAAATAAAAGTGGGAACATACTGCAGTTAACTTATAAAGTCGTTTTGAGTAAAATCACATCTGAAATATTAAAAAGGGATGGTTAGATTCAGAGTTGTGATATTTATGATTTGATGTACCGATCGGATAAAGTACAATTGGGTAATATATATATATATATATATATATATATATATATATATATATATATATATATATATATATATATATATATATATATATATATATATATATATATATATATATATATATATATATATATCGGCATTTCATTACCATTAGTTGTAGTTTTATTAAGTCGAACAGAATTAGAATTGCTTTTAAAGTATATGGTCCATTAATATTGTATTTGGATGCAACAGGGAGTTTCGCAAAAAAGCCAAAGTGCCATTTGGAGCACAAATGCAATAAAATATTGTGTGAAGCTTGTGCCATGTAAATTGGAAAAGTAATTGTTCCAGTCGCTGAAATGATTTCGTTCAAACACGCAAAACAACTACAATCATTCCAATAATTTTAAAGAAATTTAAATCAAAAACATCTCTATGATCCTAAATTAAATTTTACACTAGTTTATGTAGTAGATTGGCCATGGACTTATGTTAAAGCCATTCTTCAAACGTTTAATATAAATATGAATGTATTGGACTATGTCAATTATAAAATATATAACTGTATGGAAGCGAACAAATGTATGGAGCAAAAAAGCTGGCTGTGTAGCCATCCAAATTAAAACGAAAATTCCTAAGGCTTCCATGAAATTTACAATGTTTATTTTGGATAAATTTTGTTTGATTTTAAATTGTGATACACTAGAGCAGATGTATATGCTGTTCAAAATATTCTGTGTTATGGTTCGGCCACGTCAAACATATTTTTATGGGTAGAAAATTGTTGAAAGTTGAAAAATTTTTGTCAATATTAAAACGGAAACATGAAATCTCTTCAACCGAAACCACAGTCAAATAGGAAACAATGTTTGGAACAAAATAGTTTCGAATAACCAGATAATTTACAAAATTCTGAACAATGGAACAAAAAAATATTTGCCAAAACACATCGGCCAACGTGTTATATGAACCGAAAAATTCGCTATTGACATTCATATAAAAACATTCACATCTGCGGTTTTGATTCGTTTTCTCAAATCGTTTGTGTAGCATTTGAGGATTATGAACAAATTAAAAATAACTGTGTCGATTGAGATTTTTCTAATTTCACCAAACATTTTTTGAATTAATGGAGCCGATTGTTCAACAAACATCAAGCTCAACGAATTATTAATAAAATGTTTTAATGTAACAAGGTGTTCTTCCAGCAATATTCAAACCCCCACCTCTTTTTTAGTATTTCAAAATTTAATAAAATAAGAATTTCACACCCTGAGGATCGCGCAAAAATTTTGTCTGGCATAAATATACATGAAACTCCTATCTTAAAGGTTTGTTTCTTAAATTACAAACAAATGTTAAAATTTTTCAAAAGATTCGTAAAAATATTTATATCAAATCAGTGGGAACTACATAACTAAATTAACGATTTATGCTCAATTCTGTTGTAAATAAACTTCACGCTAAACTTGTTAGAGCATTGGTATTATATTAACTAAACACGACTATACAGTTAAATTGTCGTTCTTTATCTTGTTCTCCATTTTCTTTTTACTGTCTTAATTTATCGTAACCTCGAAAGTCTTGGCAAATAAATCGAACCAAGGAAAATAAAACCGTCCTTAATAACCTATATAACAAGTTGAAATCTCTGATCTGAAAAGTTAAAAATGAATCAATAAGTACATATTTGTCGTCACTTACTAGCCAAAAAGATACTGAATATTCCTTATGGAAAGCAACGAAAGTACTTAAGATACCAATAAATTCGACAGCACCAATTAGAAGCGATAATGGAAGCTGGGCTGGAAGCGTTAAACAAAAAGCTGACTTGTTTGCGAGACATCTAGAAGAAACGTTTCAACCATTACTCAGGCAAACTGTGGATGAAAATGTTAACCTACTGAAACGATCTGATGAGCCTGAAATACAAATTGTATCTCTACAGGAGTTAAAAGAGGAAATTCAAAATTTAAACATTAAAAATCTCCTGGGTACGACCTCATAACCGGTCAAATCATTAAAGAATTACCAAATAAAGCGATACGTAAACTTAACTCCATATAATACAAGGTATTTAGACAAGATACGTTCTAAGGCAATGGCAGGTGGCAGCTGCGCGTGAAATATTTCATAAATCAATCCTAGGTACAAAAACAAAGTTTAGAATTGGTTTAGGAAAAATTTCACATTCCTGCGTAGGGCTGTGAAAAATTTTCTAAATTATTCCTAAGAAAAAAAAACTGGGTATGGATTTGTGTATATTTAAATTAATGCAGACTATATAAACATTTAGGGGAATATATTCTTTGATATAATTAAATTGATCGTTCTACTAGTAATATAAATTACCAAAGATAAAACAATGAACTCATTAAAAATTAAAAATGCTAGTTTAAAAGTTTCATGTCGATATTTCATTATGTTAAAATTATGAATTACATATTATTAAAAGTTATGAGTTTTAATTAATTATAAAATTTAGATTGAACAATACTCCATAATTTGCGAGGTAGACATCGATGCCACTATGTTTCACTATTAGTTCTTTTAATTGTCGATACTCAGAAATTTTTTGAGATTTTTGTCATTGTTTTGGATTGGTCAAACTTTGCCGCGAAACACATGGTTATTGTTTTATTTGATTTTCTCACTTCAACTGAATGCTAATCCAGTATTTGCGAGGTAGACATCGGTGCCACTATGTATCACTATTAGTTCTATCAATTGTCGATACTCAGGATTTTTTTTTAGATATTTGTCATTGTTCTGGATTGGTCAAACTTGGCCGCGAAACACATGGTTATTGTTTTATTTGATTTTCTCACTTCAACTGAATGCTAATCCAGAATTTGCGAGGTAAACATCGGTGCCACTATGTATCACTATTAGTTCTATCAATTGTCGATACTCAAGATTTTTTTTAGATATTTGTCATTGTTCTGGATTGGGCAAACTTGGCCGCGAAACACATGGTTTTTGTTTTATTTGATTTTCTCACTTCAACTGGGTATCAACAATTTTCTGGGTATCGACAATTGATAGAACTAATAATGAAACATAGTGGCATCGATGTCTACCTCGCAAATTCTGAACTATTGTTCAATCTAAATTTTATAATTAATTAAAACTCATAACTTTTAATAATATGTAATTCATAATTTTAACATAATGAAATATCGACATGAAACTTTTAAACTAGCATTTTTAATTTTTAATGAGTTCATTGTTTTATCTTTGGTAATTTATATTACTAGTAGAACGATCGATTTAATTATATCAAAGAATATATTCGCCTAAATGTTTACATACTCTGCATTAATTTAAATATACACAAATACACTCACAGTTTTTTTTACTTAGGAATAAGTTAAGAAATTTTTCACAGCCGTGGTGGCAGAGGTAATCATGATCTTAAAACCTAATAAACAATGTAACAATAAAAAGTCCTTCAGACCGATATCCATACTCCCAACCATAGCCAAGATTTTTGAAAAATTGCTCCTGAAGAGAATGAAACCCATAATGATTGACAGAAATCTCATTCCTGACCACCAGTTTGGATTCATAGAAAACCACTCGACTATAGAACAAATCCGTAGAATCACAGATATAATAGAGCGTACACTAGGAACTAAAAAAATATGTTCAAGCGTTTGCCTGGATGTAGCGCCAGCATGTGACCGAGTTTGGCGCAGAGAATTGGGGATCAAGCTCAAGCGAGACCTTCCCAAACAATACTATGAAACTCTGAAATCATACATAACCGTGAGATACTTCCGTATAAAATATGAAGACGAATACTCGGCTGGATGCCAAGTTGAGGTGGAAAGAACATGTCAAAAAGAAAAAGGAAGAGCTGAACATGATGTATAGGAATATGTATTGGCTCTTATAGGTAGACATTCTGAACTATCTAGATTTAAAGATGGAATACATCGATGATGTTATTACGTATCATATTCTCAAGCATGATTCACGCACGAAAACATCCAGATATGCAATAAGCAGGACAGACCGTTGGTAGTAAGACATCTCCAAAGGACCAAACCAATTGATCTAGTGAAGGAACATTAAAGTACTATTATAGGAAATATTTATATAAATAAATAAATTTAATTTCTGGGACTAGCCGTTGGGCTATATCCCAACAACTGTTAATATAATTATAACAGAAAAGTTACTAGGTTATTTAGAATAATAGAATAATAAGTCAGTTGTAATATAATATAAATAAAAACATAAAAATTGATTAAGCGAAAAATTTCAAAATATTTTGGAAATTTAGATTTTGCCACTTTTTCCTTAAATAAATTCTGGCAAATTATAAATTAGTATATTTGAATCGGATAGTTTTAAGAAATAAAAACTTTATTTAACAGGATATATTTTAACAATAAAAATAGGCAAAATATGGCAAAATGGCAAAATATCTCCATAACATTGTATACCTGTTGTTCTACGAAATTGACAAAATCACAAAACGGTTTTAAACAATTGTCGAATTAAGAGCAGTAATTATCCTAACCACCCTTAATTGTTTTGTATTCGATAAGAGTGCTTCTTAAATGGTACAAACATAAATAAACAAAATGTCTTGAACAGAAAAATTTTCCGCCAGTCATTCATTTCCATTATAAGAACTTTTCATCTTTAATGATTTTCATTAGCAAGAAGTATATAATACATAAATTCGCTCGAAAATCTGTTATTTTATTATTTGGGATTGTGTGCGTTTTCTGCGTTAATCGAAATTTACATTGGAATTTTCTTTTTTGTATAGCTACACGTATGTGTGCGGTTATAAATTGCCTGCAGTAAAATATCCAATTTATGACCTCATTTTCAATTTTTGTATCGCATTTTTTTTCAAATTTTCTTCTGTTCACCTAAAGGTTAAGGACCAGCTGAAATTTTCTACTGAAAAACGATAATTCAGTGTGGGTTTCATTTCATTTTATATAAACATAAACTGGAAAACTCCCATCATTATTACATTTTCCTAATTAAAAATGAAAACGAATACACCAAAAACAAAACAAATAAAAAAAAAATCGAATATAATTATTTTATAGGTTAAATCCCACATTTGTTCAAAAGGATTTTGATATGATATTTTGTAAGGTACAGGTAAAATGCACATTTTAATTGTAAAATCCGACAAAGCGTATAAGCATGTAAATGTTAAATATTTATACAAAAAGTATTTAGAATTTATTCAATACGTATTATTGATTTTAGATAATGTTATTTTGTATTTTAATATTGTTATGAAATACGTAAATATTGATATTCATCTAAATGTAATACAATAACCAAAATATAAAAAAACACAAACAACAAAAAAATATATTAATTACATTTTAATATCCTTGAGTCAAATTGAGAGAGCAAAATTTTGAGGTAACCCATATTTTAGTATGAAATGTTTTGTTTCTGATTTCAGAATATTATAGCCCAGCAACATAAAACGCACCCTCTTTGTAATATAACCAGAGTACATATACTATACAGTACCATTCCATATATAAAATATAAATGGAAATTTATATTTTCAGTTTTAAAGAGGAAGTACAAAGATTTTTTTGTTTAGTAGTGCTGTAGTTTTTCAGTAAATAATAATTTTTCCATTGTTTACCAAATTGATGATATTTTACTTTGATAAAATATATTTACAATATACATAAACATATACACGATAATGTTGTGGCGATTTTTATGTTACTTTTTGTATTCATTTATTTTTTATTTTTTTAAATTTGACAGTAAATTAATCATGATGATAAATTGATTTTTTTATTTTTATGTATATAATTAGAACGGAGATCGATAGTCCTTGTTATTGATCGTGATTTGAATTTTTTGTTTGCGTTATAGTGTATTTGGTTTTGTTTTATGTAAGATTTGATTTCAAACTTAACCTAAGATTTGATGGAGTTTGATGTATAATCGTTTAATGTTAAAATTAATGTGTCTTTAATAAATAATTTTATTGCTATTGGCGTGTTGCACTATAATTTTTGCAATTGAAGGGAAACAGAATCATCTAGAAAAAGAATTTAGCTGAATATAATAGAGCAGGTGGTCAGTTGAAAGTTTATTAAATTCATGGTATATTTTCAATCAATATTGGTTTTCTTTAAATTAATTTGAAAATTACATTAAATAAACTTTGGATTTGGTAAGGATTTTTGCTACCCAAATTATCTCAGAATTCCTTCCCAGAATTAATTTAAAATGTTCATCAGGCAATACCATTCTCATCCCATCCCAGAATTTTCATATCATGGCATAAACACATATGATCCAGTTGCGCTAATTAAAACATACGGCATACATAAGTGGACACAATGTCAAGTAGAAAACGTAAAATTTTCCGGAACCCATGGTTCTCGAGAACCATTAATTAAAATTCATTTTATGGTGCCATTTACATATAAGCCAGTTATAACTTACCCCTTGTGTTCAACGATTTATCATGGCAAGTGAACAACACCATGCCAATTCGAAAACATAAGGAACTTTTTCCGGCACTAATGGTTCCCAAGAAGGAATAATTAAAATCTATTTTACATATATATTGGACCATATACGTATGTGCCAATTGCACCAATTATAATAAACAGCTGGTGTGTTCAACGATTTATCACAGCAAGTGGACACCAATAGTTAAGTCGGAAACATAAGAAACTTTTTCCAGCCCCCGTAGCTCCCGAGAACCATTGATTAAAATCAATTTTATTTATATAATTCTAACATACGGCTGGTCTTCAACGATTTATCACACCAAGTGGACATGACAAGTCGAAAACAAAATAGTCTTTTTCCGGCACTCATGGATCTCGAGAACTACGAACTACGAATTTAACATATTGAGTCATATGTCTGCATCTATAGTACCAATTACTTCGTACGACAAGAATATATAAGCAAAACCGATATTTACAAATTTTTAAAATGATCATAACTAGTTTTGGGATGATTTTTAAAATCTTGGATGGGATGAGAATAGTACTGTTCGACGCACATTTTTAATTTTTCTGTCACGAAACTAAAGTTATATGGATCGTTTAATTTCACATTTGACTATACAAAGTAAATGGCGCTAAATCGCAATACAGAAAACCGTAAAAGTTTATCGAATTTATTTATTAAATATTTTTTTGATGTAAATCTCGACTGCGGGTTCCGATTGGAAGAGTTAGTCAATAATCTCGAGATACACATTTCGAGATTCAAATAAGTCATACTTTAAGCTAATAGTAGTGTTTATTTGGTCAATTCTTGAATTATTAGGTACTAAATGTACATTGAGAAAAATACTGCATTTATGTTATGAAAAATCGGATAAATGCAATGAGAAACATTGCAAACATTACGTTAATGAAATATTTCAGCACATCAATAATGTAAAAACTATAAAATTTATTCGACGTAATATTTATTCATTAGGTAATATTTTTCAATGCATTTAAGGCTTCCAACACTGAGTATAAGAGTATAAATGGCTAAATGAATTCCGATTTATATGGTATTAAATTTTTTATACGCTGCCAATGTAAATTATATCTTCTGAAGCATCTTTAATTGTTAATTTTGATATGGATGTCTTGGCCGGGTTGTCATTTTTGACTACCTCCAGGGTGGGTACTATAAACTTCCATGTAGGCACCAGAACAACTTAAGGGTGGCTTGTGGCTTCATACATATATAACCAATAATATATGAAAATTAACAATGTACCAAAAATGTATTCCAAATAATTAATTAATTTAGAGACCCGTTGAACCACAGAGACTAAGTCCATGATGTGTAAAAACAGTACTTAAGGTGATTGAAAAGCTTTAATAAATTTTAAAAAGTGCAGTAACTTGTCAGTTCAAAATGGGTCAAGAAAGGTATTAAAATAAAAATAACGGTGTAAATATTTTTTTCACCAAACCATAAGTTTATTTATATCTGTTATGGTTAAAGAAAGTTAAATTGTTTTTATTATACGTGTACGTGTTCGAATTGAAAGTAACTTCCATATAATGTATGTATCAAAAATTAACCATCCCTAACAATTCATATAAGGTTGTATGAAAAACTATAATAAAATAGTTTTCATTTAATGATTCTTTTGAATCGTTAACGGAAAAAAACATCTTAAATTCTTCGTCTCCACCAACCAAAGAACTCTTGATATAACCCTTCCTCCATATATTGTCTGTCCCTTGAGGTTCGTTAAAAATTCAACTGTATTTGAATTGGTATTTGCAACTAATTTAAACCGATTATTCCGCGTTATTAATTAACAGCTCAACACGGCTTCCCCCAGGATACGATCTCATCGTATCTTAACAATTAACAACAATATATCGAAATTAGATCAAGATAAATTACTGCATATTGGTGCTCTGCCAAGCTCTCCTCTGGGACCATTTAGATTCTCATCGTTTTCATTAATAAAATAACGAATATTACCCAAAATTCTGATGTGCTGAAATAGGCTGACGACATAGACCGAGTTATTAGCTGGATCGAATTCAATCGATTACGATTAAATATAAACAAGTGTACAATTATGTAATCTTTCGAAAGAAGAGGCC
This sequence comes from Tipula unca, assembly GCA_951394425.1. Taxonomy (NCBI): domain Eukaryota; kingdom Metazoa; phylum Arthropoda; class Insecta; order Diptera; family Tipulidae; genus Tipula; species Tipula unca. The sequence goes on from OX596380.1 coordinate 92,016,535, forward strand.
TATGGACTTTAAAAAAATCATGCCAAACTTTGAATTTGACAGGCAAAAATCTGTATGCGACAGAGCAAGCAGCCTTTTCAACTCATAAGAGACTGACTTGCTATGTTGCAGTAATTCCTTTAAAGAAATTACACAAACTGCGCTCATTGCTGAGTTGTTGTACTTTCAGAACCTCGGCCTTCCACCATTCTCGCTTCTTCTGTCTACAAATCCGCTTAGCTGCCCTTCTTGCAAGAGCAGCTTTGTTTTTCCTCGCGATTGTGAAACGTTGTTGCACTTCATTTTGGGCTATATTTTGTTGCTCAACTGCAAGACGACAATCATTCTTGGGTCTGACTTTCACTATACCTAAAGTCTGTTGAGCAGCACTGACAACCGAAGTTTTCAGTACCTCCCAGACAGAGTTCACGCAGCCAAACTGGTAATTAGCTTCATTAATGTTGTCGCTGACAAGATCCTGATATCGTTTCTTTTGATCTTCATTTATCAGACCTTCACAAACGAAACGTACCATGCGTTTCGCTGTGTTCCCAGACTTGTATGAAAACTTCCATCGTAGCTTTGCAGCGACCAAATGATGATCGCTGCCTACGTATTTGGCTGCTGACCAATAAGATCTCACATCCTGCACAACCTGAGCCCGTCCTTTAGAAACTAACACATGGTCAATTTGGCTGCGGGAAGTTCCGCGAGGATGTGTCCATGTCTCAAGATGTATGTCTTTGTGAGGTAAGAATGTGTTTGCTACTCTAAGATCATGAGCAAGCGCAAAGTACATCATTCTCTCACCATTATCGGTCGCAGTTTCGTGTCGGGAGTACGGACCTATGTTTTCACACAAGTCGGTCTGATTTCTGCCTGCTCTAGCATTAAAGTCCCCAATTACCATTCTAACATGGTGTTCAGGTATAGATCCCATCAGATCGTCCAAGTCATTGTAAAATGAGTCTTTAGCTAACTTCATGCGCAAGCGAAGCTAACACAATCGGTTATTGACTGCTTGGAAATCCAAAACAGCGTTCTTTACCTGCGGCCCAAGAAGAAATCCAGCTCCAAGATTTCCGAGGTCATCTCCACTGTAGAACAACGTATAGCCCTGGGACACATGGTCTCCACATTTAGGCCAGCGAGTTTCTTGAAGAGCAACGAGTTCCAGCCGATACTCCTTCATGCACGTGATTAAGCCCTCTAACGCTCCTGGTTTCCTTAGTGATTGCACGTTCCTTGTGCCGATCCTAAATCTCGTGTCCGGGTACTTGAGCGGGGGTCCGGTGTTGTTTTGGCGGTATCCATTTTTCTTTTTGTTGACTTTATAAACATTTTATTTTTTTACGGATGCGGGTCGTCAGCCCAGCGATCCATCCGTTTAGTCGCCTCCTACGACAAGCAAAGGATACTGTGGTGGTATTCTTGGGAACCATGTCCGTGCAATTTTGATTTACGAGACATGAGAGTGCCCCCCGACCACAGGGGCTACTTGCACAGAACTTGATACTTCTTGAACAGAAATATCAGAATTTAATATGAAATTAGCCCAGAATTTTAAAATTTGAGAAATAAAACATTTCGAGAATTAAATAGTTAAATTTGTTTAAATGTTTAAAATTTTTGATAAAATTGAAATTTTCTTCAAATTCAACCTAACAAAAATTTATAAATTCTGAAGATTTGTTAAAATTTTCGAATTAAATAGAATATCACAGATTGGAGCCGCATGATCAATTGCGTCTCGAAGATATGACTAGTCGACTAATTCTACCATGAAAATTCGAAATAACATTTTTTTTTTTTTCGAAATTTTATTTGTTTTGCGAAAGTGTAGTGAACTATAGTAGAGATTACTATCAGGATTAAAGAGAAAATTGAGCCGCATATCGTTTTTTTTTCATAGACCCGATCGAGCGATATCGACCATCTTTGATAACGAACTGACAATGTCATGTGCAAAAGTATTTGGAATGTTCAATTTTCAAGCAAAATGTTTGATAAGTTTGAAAAACTGGGCAATATTAAACTTTTCCATTTTGAAAAACCATTTTGAGCGGTCCTGGATTGGCTAGGCCCGAGAAACTCATCTGCTCATAATCGAGAGCGATTAATCCAAGGAACTATGGATCGTTTTCACACCACGTTTACTCTAAAAGATAATACGCATTCCGTAAGACGTGGAATTGGAAGGCATTAATGTTGCAGACACGTGGTTTCAGGACGGCACCACATGCCACACTGTACGCGATTAAATTAATTTATTGAAAAAAACATTTGGCGGACGATTAATTTCCGGAAATGAACCTGTTAATTGGCCACTGCATTCAAGCGATTTGACGCCATTGGATTTTGAGACAGCCAATTTCATAGATATTATTTCAATTTAAAGTTCTACGCCTCTAAAAATAACACCGAGAATCCGAAATTCGTAAAAATTTTAATAACCCGTGCGAACACACATACAATATTAAATAATAAATATACATCTTTAAGATAATATTTTAGTTATAGAAGGCTACGCTATTGACTTATTATTGAAGCTAAGACACATTCGATGGTCGGTTATTGTGACCAGGGATGGGCATTTACTCGTCATCTATTATTTTCTACGTCGACGTGTCGACAACCTGTAGACAACGTCGACAATGTAGACAGTTCCTGGAATAATTTTGCGAATTAGTTGTAAACTAAGGTGACCAAATTTTTTTAGGATCAATTCGAACAAATTGTATCTTGCCAAAAATAGTGACAATGCTTCCGCTAAGTATAAGCACATTAATTGAGATAAATTTACAAAAGTTATTATGATTTCAAGCGATTTGTATTTGTGAACTCAAGAGGCAGGCAATGGCGGCTTAAGGATGAGCGGAACCATGGGTAACATTACATGCAAAGCACAATATTAGTGGCAGCGAGTGTAAAAATAAATAATAAACCCACAGTTCATTCTAAATAAAATTTCTTGAGCTTTTCATACTAATATTTTCAAATAAAATTTAGAAGTTATTTAGAAATTATGTTTTGCAAAATATGAAGCCGATAGAAAATATTAAACCGCTTTGATATAAAACATATTCGGTAAAGTAAACGGAAACAAAACAAATAAAAATAAAAGGGATCCAGCTCACCAGCGCGCACCACTTTTAGTTTTACCTACTTTCCACCTTTAAGAGGTTTAAACTCTTAATTGCTGATTCTTAGTCTAGAGTAAATATTAATTGATAGAGCTTTCCTTAAAGGATAGTATACTGCATTTAATCACAATCTCGAAAAAGTGATTAAAAGCAGTAGAGACCTTAAACCAGTGGGTCTTAAACCAGAGTAAGCAACATACAGTAGCAAAATTTTATTCGACCTCTTCAACCACTCACATATAGTAAAACGTATACGCTGCATTAGTTCCATACAAATTTTCGTGTATTTTACCTTGTGAAAGCTAGGTAAGGTTGACAAAAATTTGGAATCGAAATTTTGATTTTTATAAAAATAAAAAAATTCTTGACACCAAGGTTTATAAATTTTATATGAGAAAATTAACTGTTGTTAAATATACACAAAGAGAATAATTTTGTTGTGCATTGCCCAACAGAATACTACAACCAATTAAACAAAAAAAAATGTTCAATTTCGCAAGGTCCCCAAAAGCGTGAGACCACAAATAGTTGTCTTGGTTGCCTATGCTTAAGACCGCCACCGGAGCCACTCATCTTTGTCACATACTCCTCAGTGACGTCCGCAATGTGTATATAAAAGAATGACTAGAGAAAGGTATTTTGCCTCGAATTCGTTGACACGATTCAGCAGTAAAGTTGTGGCCTGATTCAAGCAAAATTTTATTCGACCTCTTCAACCACTCACATATAGTAAAACGTATACGCTGCATTAGTTCCATACAAATTTTCGTGTATTTTACCTTGTGAAAGCTAGGTAAGGTTGACAAAAATTTGGAATCGAAATTTTGATTTTTATAAAAATAAAAAAATTCTTGACACCAAGGTTTATAAATTTTATATGAGAAAATTAACTGTTGTTAAATATACACAAAGAGAATAATTTTGTTGTGCATTGCCCAACAGAATACTACAACCAATTAAACAAAAAAAAATGTTCAATTTCGCAAGGTCCCCAAAAGCGTGAGACCACAAATAGTTGTCTTGGTTGCCTATGCTTAAGACCGCCACCGGAGCCACTCATCTTTGTCACATACTCCTCAGTGACGTCCGCAATGTGTATATAAAAGAATGACTAGAGAAAGGTATTTTGCCTCGAATTCGTTGACATGATTCAGCAGTAAAGTTGTGGCCTGATTCAACTAGTTCACAATATTCTAAAGAATCAATAAATTGGTACAAGGCTAATCCAAATCAATGTTATATCAAAGTGTCTAAGCTTTGTAGATTTTCGACCTATCTAAAAATATTTGGCAGTAGCGAAAAGAAGAATGGCGAATACGATCAAATTGCTGAAAATATATGTTCTGAATGGAATAATATTACTGCCAAAGTCACATCGGAAAATGTGTAGAATCTCACGAGGAATATCGAACCACATTTGTTTGACCTTATCCAAAGTAAGAAAATTTGAAGCATTTTATTTCAAATTATTAATATATCGTAGGTTGTTGACATGTCTTAACTGTCGACATCAACAAAAAATATTGCCAATTAATCTACGTAATAGTTTACGTGTCGACAACCGCGTACATTACTCGGCGTAATCTACTTCGCCCATCCCTGATTGTGACCCGGAAACTAATCTTTGCGTCAATTTCAAGCAGAATATTTTGTTGCTATTTCTACAAAAGTACGGTCTTTAAACTTTACTTTAGTTCATGCGTTAAGTGTAAAAAAAACTACCAAACAAGTTTTCATACAATTCTTGTTTACTTATATTGGTCACTATTTTTTATACAATCTCTTTTTGTGTTGTTTTCTTAAACGCTAATTCTGAATTGAAATTTTATGGGGAAATTGCGTAACCAAGAACCAGTATTATTCTAAGCTACTTGTGGCCAGAAGGTATGGTTTATTGTGCTTGGTTAGATTATACAGTTTCGACCAAATATAGTTATCGACCAAAGTGATATTTTCCAGTTTGCTTAATATGTTGATACATTTAATAAACTGCCACTTGAACAAATTGGGGCGATATCACAGCAATTAATAATAATTATCCTTTAACAAACTTTAATTATATAACGTAAAAAATTATGTAGTTATGCTTATGCCATTATGTTTTGAGTGACATCATTTACTGTTGTTGAACTGTTCTTGGATGCAAACACTTATTATGAAATAAAAGCAACGCCGTAATTTTTTTTTAAATAATTACTCTACTCATGTCTAATTTTAAATTTAAATCGGAAGTATTAATATTAGTAAAAATTTATATTAAATCTTATCATTAATTTTAGTTCAAATGCAATTCGTACCACTTACATAATATATTTTAATTTTTTCCTAATTAATTTTAATTAAAACAAGCATCCTTAAAACAAGCATAATTAAAACAGTCACACCAATTTTATTAAATAGGTTTAGAGGTAATAAAAGTGTGCTAACAATTATTTTCTACAAGTGACTTAAAATTTGAACTAAGCTTATCGTTGATGAGTACATTTTCTTACATTAACAATTTATAAAGTGCGATTACTCTAAAACTATCAAAAACCTCAATATAACTCCTTCTATGTCAACTTGCTATTTTTCTGAGTGTCTGATTTTACAGAATAGTTGTTAGTTCTTACTGGCCGTGGTGAATACACAAAAACATAAATAGTATTCCATATGCGCTGACAACCAAAGTACAGAAGTTTTAAGATTTGAAAATATTCATGACTGTTTAACATACAAATTTCAGTTAGCGGATTTTTACCACCAAAAAAATTTATTTGCCTTATAAACTACAAACAACTTACTTTACCTAGGTAGGTATCTCAACTTCCTTGTTCAAGCAAACACATCTAAACCAAATATCCAAATTTCGTAAAAAAAAATAAAAAATTAAATTAGAAATTTCTGTTTGTACAAACATTATACATTACATTCTCCATCGATTTTTCCTTCACTTCGAAATGTACACACACATATAGCTTTCAGTACAACCAATATATCATGTAAACTTTGTAACGACTTCACGAATAGAAAAAAAAAAATGAGCGTATATACATACGTACGTATGTACGTATACGTAAATATAATTTTCATAATACACTTTCCACTTATTTTTATTTTTTTATTTTCATTTTTCGTATATCAAATTTCAATTTTATTTTTACAAAAAAAAAAATGAAAACAATTTTACACACAAAAAATGATTTTCCCGTTTTCCACATTTCCCGGCGTATAACTTCTTTTATTCGCCTTTAATTCCATTACCGGTTTGTTGTTGTTGGCAGTCTTATTGTACATCTATTTGGTTTCGCCTGTTTCTTGTATGTGTGTGTGTGTGTGTATATATCTTCTTTTGTTTTATTTTCAATTTTCATTTTCCATTTTTTTTTTCAGTTAATTTTTTCTCCATAAAGATTTTTTGGTTAAGCATATAACGGAAAATTATGCTTTAAGCATTTGATACAGAGAGCTTTTTATTTTATTTTTCCATATTTTGGTATGTGTATGTTTACATACATCCATATATATATATACTTATATACATATTATATATTTTCTGTAATTTTTCATTTTCCTTCAGGTTTTCTTCGTTCACCAGAAACACATAGAAGAAAATAAACGAAACGAAATTGTGTTTAGCCTGCAAACATTCTTGAGAAAAAGTATAACAGACAAGGAAAAATATTTTCATTTTATATTTCAATCATCTCTCGCAATGATGGAAAACCAAAAAAAAAAAAAAATCTAAAGGAAAGTAAAATCAAGTAATGCGTGAGTCAAATTTTTTCATTTGTTTTGTTATTTTCTTGTAATTTTGAGAAACAGTACAACAAAAAATAAATAAATACTTTCAAAGTATGCAAAGTTGTTTTTTATTTTCCATTTTTTTTTTTTTCTGAAAATATTTGTACTTGAAATATGTTTGTTATTATTATATATGTATTTCTTTTATTCTTCTTATGGGTGTGGGTGTGTGTGTTGTGAAAATTTATGAAATTTAAGATTATGGTTGTTGAACAAATTATTCAATTTTATTGGTGTTGTTTGCCAGTTTCTTGCTTGTTGTTTGTTAAATACGATATGTGGGTATGTTTTGAAGGTTGGAGCAAGGTTTTGCTGTTGTTAAGCATACATATGGATGGCTTATATTCAAATGATGAATGTAACATGTTTTTGATTGTTTGAAATGAAAATGGTAAATTTCAACATGGCTATATCCATAGCCAGTATGAATTGGCGGATCTTATTGAATTTATTTGTTTCAGTTAAGATGACAAGAAATCTTATTATCGATTTTCTTCTTCTATATGGAAATGTCTTCTATGGCATTCGCTTCTATGGAAATGTTTTCCCATTTATGATAATGGTTAAAACTTAAATTAATTATTAAACCAAATTCTTTACAATAATTTAATTTAACTACATATTTTGATTGGAATAGGAATGAGTATACCGTTGGTAGAAACGAAAGTCATGTGGTAAGACTTTGAGAATAAGTATAGCTAGCTATTCAATTACATAGAATAGTAGTCATTCTTTGATATATGTATATAGCCCAATAATCCACGAAAAAGACTGCAGCACAAAATTGTCATAGCCTGATTTTCATCAAAGCTTATATATAATACTGCCAAATATATTGCAACTAAATGCCGCCAATATTACAAAACTAACAGACGTGCTTGACAAATCGATCAGATGACGCAAAGCGCTACTTTTAAATGCCGAGCAGCAGGATGTTTGGTTGATATGGTTGAGTTGTGCCCGGGGGAAATATCGACAAAGAAGAATATGCTAATGTGCCGATAATTTTATTATTTTATTATAGACTTAGACAGGTGCCTTTGAAAATATTTCTGCGGAAAGCCTAGAGGAAATAGTAAAAATTACCAGAAGAACAGAAATGCGAGGAGCTGTTCGAAGCAAGAACAAAGCACGCTGGATAATAGATTCGTATAGTTAAGCTACCTTTCCCAAAACCAGAAAACATGGTCGGAACGACTGACAATGCCGCTTTTACTCGATTGTCAGCTATGAAGAGAACATTTGAAGGAGATAAAGGCTACTTTCAACATTCAAAATGTGACACATTATTTCGAAACGGGTCTCACTTAATTTACTACACCAATTGTTATTTTAAAGAGCTTATAATGAACATAAAGTATATAGGTGAATAATTAAAATCCTTAACCAGTTGTAAATCTTCGTTTGTCTTAATTTGGGTTATCTGCTTATGTTAATTAGTCGAAGGATCTAATATTCTAAGGTCAAATATTAAGCCAGAGATTAATAATTAGAAAATACTGAACCTGCCTACATGGCCTTTAAAAATGTTCATTATTAATATGTCATAAAGGTCATAGTGTGGCAAGGGTTGATCAACAAAATAAGGTGTCGCTTTCCAACAGTTAAAAGTAAGACACATGAAAATTATAATCTATTATGCTATTATAACACGAAATAGCACTAATAAAACAGGTTCTGAATATATGTTTATGGAATTCAAAGATATCATTAAAAATCGTTAAAGATGCCGGTGCTGTAGGTAGAACAAAATTATTTAGAATATGGCTATTTCAATACCAATTAATTAAAAATGGCACTTATTGGTTAACAATTACCTATACACCTACACATTAATCACGCAATTAGTTATTATTAGGCACACAAGGCACCACAAACCTAAACTGCACTTTGAGCACTATGCAGCAGCAACCGGTTACCAACATTCAATTACATAGAATGGCAGTCATTCTTTGATATATATAGCTCAATAATCCACGAGAAAGACTGCAGCGCAAAACTGTCATAACCTGACATTCATCAAAGCTTATATTTAGTACTGCCAAATATATTGCAACTAAATGCCGCCAATATTAGAAAACTAATAGACGTGCTTAACAAATCGATCAGATGACGCAAAGCGCGGTTCTGCGGAAAGTATAGAGAAAGTAGCAAAAATTACCAGAAGAACAGAAATGCGAGGATCTCTTCGAAACAAGAACAAAGCACGCTGGATAATAGATTCGTGTAGTTAAGCTACCATTCCCAAAACCAGAAAACATGGTCGGAACGACTGACAATGCCGCTTTTACTCGATTGTCAGCTATGCGGAGAGAACATTTGAAGGAGATAAGGAGATTGGAGATTTTTACAAAGAAACTATGTCTGAGTATGAACACCCTAGACATATGCAAAGGATACTTTAGTTCAAGGGCAAAGCAGCTAAATACTATCTTCCACACCATGGAGCGCTAAAGCAATGCGCAGCATGACTACGAATTTTAGAGATATTTTCGATGCGTTTGATAAATCATCCACGCGAACTTTTTATTAAATGACATGGACTTACAGTTCAGCCAACACTCATTTAACCGATTACATATCACTTTCATTTCGTCAAGATGACATAGGAGTTAACTTGAGGAAAAACGAAGAACGTACATAAACACCAAAGATATCGGAACCGGCCGTTCAAACAAAATGAACATTTTTCTCTGATGCTATAACTTCGAGTCCTCGTCCTACTGTTTCCAATAGAAGATGTTAAATTATCTTCTGATATACTGATGTGGGAAGCAATTGTTTGATTATATTTTTAAATGAAAATAACACAATTTTATTTCAATTATGTGGAAAATTCCAGAAAAGTGCCTGTTCCAACATCGAACAAACCAAATTGGATACCGTACTTTTTTGGGATATAATTAATGTAAACACAAAATAATTGGAATATAATTGACATGAAACCAAAACAACAACTATATAAAATAAAAATATTTTATAAAAACCTCAATTAGAGATTTCTACGAATATTCCTTTTAGGAAAATTCTTAGAAAATTTGGTCTTGAATAAACCCCAATATTTAATTGGTATTCGAATTAAACAACATAAATATGACTGTAAAACTCTACATATATTGATGTGCACCAATCCACATTAGATTGTGAATTGTGATAGTGTCGGATTTTTATTAGTTTTTTGATATATGTATAAGTATATTGTTTAGTAAACATGAATTCGTTCTAGCCTCAGTGCTGGATTTTGAATCTACTGTCTTTGGTCCAATCAGAGATTATTTGGCAGTCTTCCTTCGCTTTGCACTGTTTTCCAAGCGGAACTCATAGCGTCTGACGTATAGTGTTATGGAAGCTTTGAACTTTGCTGTTAAAAACAAAAACATTATTCTGTGTACTGATAGCAAAGCTGTGCTCAATTCATTGAAAAATCCCTTGACTGTCTTCAAACTTGTCAAGGATTGCAAACACTTCATTAATCTACTTTGCTCCAACAATACCGTTACGGTTAGCCAAGTCCGGTTCCCAGATAACTATAATTGGATCTGAAACCGCGGCTCCAGTATCTTTTAACTACGCCAAGAAAGTTATAAAGAACTACGCTTTGAAAGATCTAAAACTACAGTGGCTTGCTACTTTCAGTTGTCGTTTTGCGAAGAACTTGATTAGTGAGCTCAACTTGAAATCAACTAAATATGTGCTATCTTTGAAAAAGGACCAAGTTAGAATCTTGATTGCGATTCTTACGGATCATGGTCGATTTAAGGGGCATCTCCATCGAATGGGTTTATCTCAGGATATTATTTGTGATGGCTGTCTTGAGGAAGATGATTATTGCTTACACTTTGGGTGCAGTTGTCCAGCTTCCAATATTATTCGGCTTCAGGTTTTCAGCTGTAGTTCTATTAATATAGATCAGTTGTCCTCCATACCTTGGTTGAAACTTGTACAGTTTGCTAGGGCTGCCGTGTGTTTCTGCGAATTAGGATAGAATTCTGGGTTTACACCATCGACCGTCCCGGCATTGAGTGCGGAATCCGTATGGGTTCCAACCAATTAAAAAAAAAACATGTATTGAATTCTAATAATTAGTCGTCTTGAAAGGTATTGAGTAGGTAGTCAGTAGCTATAACGAACCTATGCTGAATGATATACCACAAAATACTACTTGCGTTTATAAACCATACATCTTCCGATTCGAATCTATTATTTATCATAGTCGTAATTCATCGACGTAAGTAATTTCGTTGTTATTATTTTTATGGTAAGACCATGCAATACCAATATATACTGATGCCAATTTACAAGCTAGAGAAATATTTCGCATGATCATATGATATGTCTATGCCAGCAAACAATTCCTACCGCAATCCAACCTTAACATTCGGCAAAATCTCTACCAAGAAGTCATTCAAAATTTCATCAAAAGGAATAGAGTTTGCGAACAGAGTCATGGAGTCATTTAAACGTCAGTCTTTTGCATAAATCATGGAAACATGTGTATTGTAACCTTCATTAAAAATTTCATTGAGTAAACCATAAATAAATTGCATTGTACTAATTGTACTTAAAAATTAAATCCGGTTTTATTGGGAAACCCTTTATAACCGATTAAAGGAGAAAAGACGTATTTTGCAGCCATCAATAAAATTTTCTTTTCTTTTCTTTTCTGAGTACACCAGACTTATGAGTCGCCTTGGGGCGTCCAAACAACAAACCCACTAGGGCTTAATAATTTTCTGTAAATTTCTTCTAGCTTTAGGCTGGTGTTTCGTTTGTAGTATTTGTTAATAATTGGTTATTAATAAGCTAGCTTACACGCCGAGCTTGTACCACTGCCAGTTGAACAGGAGCATGTATAGCTTTCATTATTTTCTGTCCATTACATTTGCATGTAGACGAATAACGTAATCAATCGATTTGTTCGTTTCGCCGCTGTATTTAATTTCAAAAAAATTACTTCAGCACTTTTGAAACAAGTTATTCTTGTTTTGCAGAAACGGAAATGGAAAAATCTTCTGCCCTAATGGTCACCTCTAACAGCGCTTTTTGCAGTCAAATAAGCAGCTCAAGTTCTTGGTAAATACCATCAACGTTTGAAAAAGGATGTTGATAAGTTGACTATAACAGTAGACGAATATTTGATTATCATCATAATTAACCCCAGTAGTTGAGTAGTTTAAGGACCTAGACATTTTAAATTTGATTTCCACTTTTTATTGTTTGACATTTCTTCAGAATATTTTAATGCCGAATTCTTTTCAACACAAAAATGGCTTGCCGACCATGAAATTTTGCTCTAAAAAAACAAAATATTATGTCAAAAAGGATAAACCAGCCATGATTTTTAACTTGTTAATTTTGGGTGTTGCAAAGGCCGACTATATTTCCAATGTACAAGAGTATGTTTTACAAAATTTAAATATTCGAAGACGTTCAAACCAAGCAACAAACAATTTTTACAGTTCATGCAGTCCAGCTACAAGCAATGATTTCATTCCTTATAAAATCAGATTTTGAGCCAAAACAATTGGGGAAATTGTAATTTAAATCACATATTTTTACAATTTTGAACCTGAAAAATCTAAATTAACAAATAATTCATTTTAAAATTTAAAATCTTACTTTTCTGGGTGGAAGATTCCGTTCAAAAAATTAGACTTAAGATTTAATAATTTTGAGTATTTAAATTAAATTTCAAATTCAGACGAAAATTGATAGATTTTTGAAATTATAATGTAAATTAATATTTAATTATAATTAAACTTTGAACAAATTCAAATTAAAAATTCAGAATTTTGGCGAAAATTTCGAATTTCAAACGACGTATTTATTGAATATGAATAATAAGTAATTTAAATGTTGATAATTAAAATTATAATTTTAAGAATGTTAAAATTTCGTAAAATAATCAAGCTACTTAAGATAACTTAAATTTAAGATTTAAAATTTTTTTTATTAAAATTTGATCTTGATTTATTTTATATGATTAATTTCCAAACTGAATCTTTTAAATTTAATTTCGGATTTTAAAAAGTGTAATTTTAATTTTCTAAATGAAAAATTTTCTCTACTTTTTTTAGATTAAATTTTGAAATTTTAATTTTATCAGATCGTATTTAAATTTTTAATTCTAAATTTATAATTGGGCAATAAAAGTTAAGATTTTATTATTTATGTGAAATTTGTGTCTTAATTAAATTTTGGATTTATAAATTTTATAATTAATTCTTTATAATAAGATAAACTAAAGCTAAGATAGATTTAACTTTTTAGAGGAAAATTCTTCATTTTAACATAAAAATTATCTACACCTTATGTGTCCATGAAGAGCATTTTTTATTTTAAAGATTCTAAATTCTTTGGATTCAAAATATATTATCCAAAAGAGAATCTCAGGTCTGATCATACTATAATTTTTGTGTCCCAGTATTCTTAATATCACAAAAAATTAAACTCTACTGTCCAATACCACTAATTGCATTTAGTTGTTGAATTAACCTAGTTTCTCAATTTTTAACAATTTTTAATAGTTTGCTACAAATTTCTAGTTTTAATCCTAATGGTGCTAGGTGTAGGTTGCTAAAATCATTCTATCCAAAAGCAAAATATGGTATGTAGCCTATGTAGCAGGCGCGGCCCACGATATTCGGCAATGTGGATAGTGTATTTATTTAGTGCCCAAGAAAATTCATCATCCAAGAAAATATTATTTGTTAAAACCGACCCATTGGTATCAAACAAGCCATATAAGTATGTACTTTTGAATGCCCAATTTTAGTCGACCCCACCAGGCAAAAGACACGAAAAATTATTTAGCACTGATATATGATAATTTTTCCTGTGTTTTACTATGTGAGTGCTGAGAAAGGTCGAGTAAAATTTGGCGTTGAGAATTTTTTATTTTAATCGACTATGCCAAGCACTCACATAGTAAAACGCACGATTAAATTGTTTAAGGCTGATGCAAGATAATTATTCTTGTGTTTTACTATAACGGACTGCTTGAAAAGGTGGACCAAAATTGTCTATCGAACATTTTTATTATTGTTACATTGATTGTATTTGAGTATATCGTTTTGGCTATTTTATTACTTCTACTCAGGCGATACTACAGTCAGAGTAGTGTGTAATTTTGATAAATGAATTTTTTAACTGTTTAATACATAATTTATTATTTTAGCAGTAAAATTGTTGTGAATTATTTTTGAAAGTTATTTCTGCGAGTTTGAAAACTATTATGCATAGTTAGAATTAGAATTGTTTGGTGTTGGATTGAATGTAACTTCTCCATAGCAAATTACTCTACCTAACTCACTTTAACAAATCTGCTTGCTTTAATTGTTTATGATATGGGCTATCTTTGATTGCTGTTTAGCAAGCCCCACACCCAGTTCAAATTGAAACCTCAGAATAGTTAATAGTTTCTTTTAAATGTTAAAACATTGACACCTATTGAAAACCATGAGTATATCCTTCTAACGGTCGAGATGCTTTGTCTGGCTACCAGTTGAGACTTAGATACCACAAAATGTTAATATAATATTGATATAGGAATCTTGTCTCGCATAATTGTATTTGTTTGTACCATTTATTTCTTTGAAACATAAAAGCACAATGCACGTGTTAACTTTTAAAAATAATGAGAGCATTAACTTAAAAAGTGAATATTTTGATGATTTTTGCCTAACAAAATAGTAAACAACCAACCCTAAATAACTTATAAACTTTAAAAAAAATATTAATTCTAACGAAACCAATTTTTTTAAAAATTGTTTTACATTTAAACCATAGAAATTTATTAATTCTTAAGTGACAGCGATTGTTTTGTTTACGTTTTTGATTTTTGCACAACTATTAATTTTTTTTTGTATTACATAAGTATTTCGATTATTTCATTAGTTTAAACAGATGAACTTTAACAAAGTTTTGTTGGATTTTTTAAGTTATGTTTAGTTTTCCACACAGAAATACCAACTATCGCATTCTTATTTTTTTTAAGTGATACATGGTTACCATCTTAATACGAAACAAACGAGTATTAATACTCTTCAAAAGAGTATATCTGTATTAATTACTAGTCTGTGGTTCCACCTCGCATAAATTAGTTTAATATTGACAATGACTGGTTTTATATGCAATACATCTGCAAAGAAAATCATTTTTTTCATGATCCTTTCACTCAAAAATCTTGTTTTTTTTTAAATCAAAAAGAATTCGACATATAAGAAAATAATAGTTTAATTATATTTTATTAATCACGACACATTTTATTTATTTGTAATTTCTATTTTTATTGACACAACTTAGAAATATTTTAAAATATATAAGAATAGGTTTGTATTATGAAAATGAATACAGTCTGTCATACAGACCGTGCTGCCATTAGAAAAAATGGTAAATAATTTGTCTAAAATCTTGTACCATTTTAATATGAAAACATAAACGATTTACAACTCAATTTTTCTCTTTGGCATTAATTGTCTTACTTCTTAGGTTTTATTTGTGACTCTAAAATCTTGGCAGCAATAATTTGTTACTACAGGGGGTCAATTTCCATTTCGTGAAAAAATGAAAGGAAAAACTTATTACATGTAAACCAAGCATAATGTGTGCGCCTACTTTAAAACCTTTAATTTTCGAATTTCACTATTTAGTATAGACGTCTGAGCTGATTTATCGTGCTATGCTTGTTTTGCACGTGACAATCTTTATTTACTGATATTTGAGTCAAGTGTTTAACGCTAAATTAACAGATTTTTCCTGAATTCTCTAAATGGCTGTTTGCAGGAAGTAAATGGATTTACTTGCACGTTTGTGAAGTTTATCCTAAATTAGAATTAAACCAAGAAAAACAATGTAATCTGTATATGTATTAGTGAGTATCGGACATAAATAGCATTTAGGCAAATATTAAATTATTTGTATATAACTATTACTACTACCGAGCTCTGTACAATATCGAGATCAGAGATCTGATGAAGATCCCCGATATGAAAGGCAATGGCTTTTTTTTCACATGGTCAAATTGAGGTTTCAGTAAATTTACATTTTAGGATTTTCTTAAGAAATTGCGTATCACTTTCAGTAAAAATCACAGTGCACATAAATTTATTTTTTAACTTATTATTTGTATTTTTTTATTAGATTGAACCGGGCTTTATTCAATGATTATTTTGCCAGTATATCATTTTAGTCCCTTTGATTTAAAAGGATATAATCAAAGGTATTATAATAGAGTGCTGTTTAAGCAATTCTAAAAGTTTAGAATGCACTTTGATTAAAACACAGCGTTTTTCACAAATTATGGATAATTTTAAGTTTTAATTCAAAATATTTACTTTGACTGTGTCCAAAACCTATCGTAATATACAGAAAAAATCGAATACTAAGGGCATACTCAATTCTAAATTTAGCATTTGAAACTATTAGTCTACAAATTTTAAAATAAATAGTTGTTTCGTACGTAATGTTAATTTATGATTTGTTACATTTGCATCCGTACACAACACAGCTACACTACACATATATTTATTTCATTTCTATTCTCTATTGAAAAATGCAATTTTTTATGTTGAAAAGAGTACAAATTTGATGTAAGGTTTCATAATGAAGTAAAGCAAAATTTGTGAATTTTTATCTGTTTTAATTATCAATGAAAATTCAACTTTTTTTAAATATTTTTCTAAATGAATATAGTTTTGAAATACAGAAAAGAATTACAAAAATTAATTTTCATTTCCCATCTAATAAATAATCTGAACGGAATTTCGGTTAGATTAAGTTTAAAGAATTTATGTGATAATCAATAAATTACTGAATTAAAATAAGCTGAATTCCTTTCCATTTGTTATATACAAACTTTATATACGAGTACCATACATCAATATATATACATACATATATACATGTACCACAATTAATTCACCCAAAACTCACACACACACACACTCATTATTTTCTTTTCGATAAATTAAATTTATGTATATGCTTCATGGTTTATATATTCCATGAAAATACAAAAATCTCACTTAATCTGATAGATATGTATATATCCATGCCAAAACTTCGGATTGATTGATGAAAAATTGATACGAAATGACTTAACATAAATTTCACACGATAAAGTTTTTTTTTTTTTTTTTGGAAAAATCCAATAGAATGGAAAATTTATATAGTTGCTTCGAGAGTTAAATGCATTTTTTCGTGTGCAAAATTCGCTATTCACAGCTATATATAAAATTTTATCACCCACTCATCTTGTTGTTAGTATTTTTGTATACCATTTCTATTTTGTTTGTCTAGTCTTCTTGACAATTTATAGCTTTGTGCGAGCTTTTATCCTGTCATTGTTGGAGTGCAATGTCACTGTTTTTTTTATGTGCATCAAAATAAATATAAAAATATGCATATTTGTAAAATATTTGCGGTCTAACTAATTTTGATTTAAATAGAGTTTTTAGTTACGACCATCCTTCGAGTTTTTTATTGGTGCAATGCCGTAAAGAATATGAAGCTTAAATTGGATCACACAATATAAATTATATGATCTTAAAAAATAAAAACACTAACTCTAATTTAATGTTTACATATTCGTTTTTTAATTTGAAAAATTAAATTATTCATTATTCAAGCAGATCAATGATAAACAAAGTGGAATACAATTAACTTACACATATTTAAAATCACATTTGACTTAAATTGTGGCATTTGATAGTTAAATTTTGATTATAGTTTCATATTCAAACGGCAAATATTTTCAAATTTAAGTTAAATTGTTCTAAAGTCGCCATCATTAAAGGTTTCTATCAAAACTCAATAATAATTTTTTTTTTGAATGTAATTAAATTACGAATTATGACTTATTTTCTTAAAATTGGTGTCTTGAAAAATCATAACCTAAAATAGTAATCAACTGACATTATATCAGTATTATGATCTTATCTAAAGTTTCAACTGGTTAATACAGCTATACCTCAGGCGACCACCTATACATTTAATTACGTTTGTAAACAATACTTCGTTAAGCATTAGTATCTCTATCTACGACAATATTTTGATTTGTAATAACTTAAAATATTGATAATCCATCATTCTCGAGAAATTCATCTCGAATTCGTAAAACACATCTATCAAAATTTATTTAATTCAGAATAAAGATTCAGCAATACTCGTGAAGGCTTATTTATAAAAGGAATCCCGATTTCGACTTCAATCGAATATAAAGGGTGTTTTTTTAAGCCTGATCGAACTTGAAATTGTAAAAAATAAAATTTTTATGAAAAAAGCAGATCTCAGTATACTCTGGCAAATCATTATGAATAGTCTCACAATTGAATAACGCTACGAAATTATTGAAATTTACTTTGAAAATCAGTCGTCGATTCTCGCAACTTATAGACGACTTCGTTATTTTTATGGCGCACATAATCGTCCATCTGAGTAAGCCACCCATCGAACTGTGGATAGATTTCATACCACATACTCTCTATAGGATGCAATAACATCAACACGTCGAAGGAACGACTTTTTGTTTGAAAATATGGATGACATTGCTCCGGAGGAGACGTGGTTTCAACAGGATGGCGCTACGTGCCATACGGCGACCGCAACCATCGACTTATTAAAATTTAAATTTGGCGATTAGTTGGTTTCGAGAAATTCACGTGAAGTCACTGGCTTATGCTGATAAACCAACGATAATTGACGTTATTCGTGACATACGGCCAGCGGTGCTCGAAAAATTGGCCCAGAATACGTTTCGTCAAGAACAGCCGTGGTGCCCATATGCCTGAAATCATTTTCAAATATGAATGTATTGATCTTTCGAATAAAAAAAAATTGTTGATTACAATTTAATTGTTTGTGTTATTTTTTACAATTTCAAGTTCTATCGGGCTTAAAAAAACAACCTTTAAATATCCGATTGCTTTTATTTGATAAGTGTTAGTTACCTGTCACAATCAACTTTCTTTTACATTTATATCAAAATTTGAAGAATAAAACATACACATTCTTTTAAAATTACATTTAATTTACGAATCCATTTAAATCAATTAAGGCTTGCTCCATACGTGAAAAAATTGAATGTATTCTGACAAAGTGACTCAAATACTTTTTTTCTAATTGACTATACTATTGCTTCTATATCTACTATTGCTTCTATACTTATGTAGTACAACACAAACAAAACTCCAATAAAACAATTTATGATGTGGGAGATTTTTTATATTCGCTTTGATACTCGTGGTATGGCTTGTTAATTAGAAATTTGAAAACAAAATTTTCACTGAAACTTTTCTGATTTTATTTTAAAACAACTAATTTTTGTATGGTTTCGACAAAGTTTGGTCGTTTCATTTTAACCACTCAACACGAAATGAAAATCGAAAACACACACAGTTTAATGGCACAGTGTTGTTGTGATGTGAACTGCATACTCGTGTAATCGTATTCTAAATGATAATACTGGTGCTGGTGTTAACAAAGTAGGGGATTTACCTACCACCAAAATATGTACATGCCTAGATTTGTAAATAGTGATCTAGATCAAAAAATTATCGCCTGTAGAGAGTTACACAGCATTTTTAGACAGTCAAACAGTCTCTAATCAAGAAAAGCTCATTTCCATATTCAGATTGGTTTTCTTGGTCGATCGAAAAGTTGGAATAGGTTAAAAACAAAAATTTCCAAACGAAAATAAAATCCATATTTTTATTTAGTTTTCAAAATTTAAATATTTTATTTTTAGTTCATGACTTTTAAATTTTTTCATTGTGTGATCAATATTTATTTTTAGATTTCGTACATATTCCGAGTGAAATGAATACATAAAAGATTTACTGATAAGAATTTACATTTTACTAAAAGTATTTTGTCAAAAACGTGTGAATAACATATTTGCTTGTTTCATAGGATTATACACTGTACTTAATGTATATGCATGTACATATATACGAGTACTTCTGAGTGAATGGTTTGTGAAATAATGATTTTTATATTCATTAAATTACAAATATTTAATATAAATAGACAATCGATGAATAATAAAATAAGACATTGACAGTGGTCAGTGACAGTGAAAATAACACACATTTAATTAAATATAAATTTTGTAGTTATATTGGGATATAGCCATTCTTGTTAAAATAAAATAAGTTTTAACAATTCATGTTAACATAGTTTTTATTCAAAAACAAAAGCAAATAACGTTTCGCGTGTCATTCCGACAGCATCTTCAGATTTTTTATATGTTTAACAAAAACTTCAATAAAAGGAATACTTTTCTGGTTTAACAACAACAACCAACGTCAACAAATAATCATAACATATATGTATACATGAGAAGTGTGAATCCAAATTATCATTTTAGATGAAACTAAAACACTAACTTAATACGAAAAAACTAAAAAATGAATTTTTGATGCTTTTCCACCATTGAAATTTAAAATTCAGAAATCACTACCTCCATCACTGTATTATCTTGTAGCATATAACTACCTCGCTAAAATGATAACAAACGACTGAATAATCTAACAAACTGCCGTTAAATTAAGTATATTTAAAATTACAAAATTTATATTTAAATAAATAAGCCAAATACTCAGTTTTAATCATACATGTAATTGTTATGGTCACAAATTTAAAGTAAAATTTCCAAAGTAAATTTAAAACCAATAAAATTTCTAAAGTGCTGGAAGAATTGAAGGAATGCCAAATTTATCTAATGATTAATTAGAACAACGGCCGCTCGTTGGCACAGTAAGTAGCGTTCTTGATTTGTTATTCGAGGGTCTCGGGTCCGTTTCCCGGTTGAGTGTTTTCCAAAAATCACGGTTGGGTGTTTTTAATGTGTAAGTATATGTGTTTGGCCAGGTATTGCACCGTGGGCCCATTAGTGCCATTGAGTGCTGACGTAATCCGCCCAATTTTAATTTAAAAAAATTTAGTGCACATCGTCCTTTTAAAACAACTGGGAGTTTTAAAGATCAAAAAGAAAACAAATTACTGGAAATCAAGCAAATTTTGCCGCCATTTGTGCAGTAAAGTGTTGGCAACCCCAAAAATAAAATTTGACAGCTGAAAGGTTAGGGTTAGTAAAAATGTGGCGTCACACGAGAGAACAACATATTTTCATTATTGAAGAATATCTTAAAAATAATGAAAGTTTGGCAGCCGCAGTTCGAAAATTGCATACAAAATATGGTCGGAATAGTGTTTTAACTTCGTCAACTGTTAAGAGATTAATTGAAAAATTCAAGGAGACTGGATCAGTTGGAGATGCCAGACACGCTGGTCGTCCAAAAACAACCCGTTCAAATGTCAATATCGAAGCAGTGCGTGAGAGTATTGGTGAATATCCAGGAACATCAATTCGGCGTCGTGGACAAGAATTGCAAATTTCAAGAAGCTCTGTGCAACGTATACTCACTAAAGATCTATCTATCAGCGTATACTCACTAAAGATCTGTGTCTTAATGCTTACAAAATTTAATTAACACAACAACTGAAGCCTAATGACCATGCACAGCGAAGAGAGTTCGTTGAATGGATTATTGAGCATCAACAAGTTTCGGTGATCAGAATTGGCCCCTAGATCTTGTGATTTAACACCATTAGATTTCTTTTTATTGGGTTATTTGAAGTCAAATGTATATGTCAACAATCCCGAGTGGTTGGGCATTACAGGAGGAAATTAAACGCTGCATCAACGAAATTCAGCCACATTTATGCAAAAAGTGATATGTGATATTCCATTAATAACCCCTTTCCTATGTATTTTATGATTCAATAAAAAAATCACATTCTGAAGACTAAAAACTGTGTTTTCTATTTAATTCAAATCTTGCGTTAGTTTTGGGACACCCTTTATTTCATAGATCACACATTGCTCTGCATTTTACTTTAAATTTCTATGCATTGAAATGTAATCGACATGTTGAAGGTTGTTTTTAGTAACATTATTTGTGAAACCATAATTTTTTTACAAAGTAAATACTTACAAAAAAATTCATAAAAAATTGTATTTACACATTTTTGGTAATTTTTACCTGAAAGGAACAATTATTTTATTTAATTAACCTTCTTTTTCTTTCAGTTTTTATTGCTCATATTACCACGGTAGCAAATAATAAGCCTTCAGTTTATAAACTACTCTATTTTGTAACCGACCATACTATAGTGGCTGCACGTATTATTTTTGTACCGGGTAGATTCAACAGCTTATGGGGTTACTTTGGCCACTTAGTTCAAATGGTGGAACAAACATATTTCGTGCAATTGTGAACTATATAAATATATAACATATTTGTATGAATATTCCAAACAAAATCACAGGGTTCACCTTCGACCGTCTTCTTTTCTATTGATAAAAATTAGTTATATTTAAATTTAATAAACTTCAAATTTACGTTTATATATTTCTATTTTTACATTTATTAATTAATTTCTATTGCATAGTTTATGCACTATAATTTAATCTACACATTTTTTATTTTATAATTTTTGTGTATTTCATTATTGGTATAATATGCACAAAACTAGTATAGATGCAATTTATTTACTTATTTTAATTTAAGACAATTCAATTTTTGTATTTCCGCTAATACACACAGAAAAATTTAAAACTTTTATTTAAATAACCTTAAGGATTTAAATTAAAGTATTCAAATTTGTTTTAAGTCAAAGAAAATAACATTTAATTGAATGTTTTTCCGTGCTTTAATTTAAAGAATTCAAATCAATTAAAATGAATAAATGAAAATCATTAATATTAATTAGCCTATTCTTTAAAATAAAGGAAATTTTTTTAATAATTTAATTTAAACCCTTTATTGTTCAAACTAATTAAAAAATTGTTTTAAACCAAAGTATAACAAATTTTTTTTTTCTAAAATAGATGTTTCAGCTATATTATTAAATAATTTTTCATTTAAAATGAAGTAATACAAATTTTATTTTTTAAACAACGTTGTTTTTTGTAACTGTAAAAATACACATTTTGTGTTTTTTGTTTTACAGAAATGCGGTTTCAGTAGTCATTGAGATTTTGTTCGAAGTGTTTCGACTTGTATTTGTGTTTCGACTTGTAATTTTCGGTGTATTTAATAATTGTTTAATCGCAATTATAGTTTTTTTAGTGAAATAATAAAATATTATAGTGATAATATAATATAATATTAATAATAATAATAATAATAATATAATATTAATTAGTGGTAGTGTTGAAACGCTACATGCGTTTTCAATCATCCATATTGGATTTATTTTTTGTAATAGTTGTGAAACTAGATGAACTTAAGTGAAATTATTTAGAAACAATTTAAATTGATTACCGTGATTACTAATTATACAAGTTGTGTATATCAGTTTGCTACTATATCATATTTATTTGATACTTCTTCCAAACAAATTTGAGTGTAGCAGCAATTTTACATAGCCAAGCGGGTCTGACATATTGGTTTTCATTACATTCCAGTAATTTTTAGGTAAGTTAAAATTAAATTTTGTATTAAGTGTGTCTTTATTTATTTAAGTATAATATAGATTTTAATTTATGAGTGAAACATGTATTTCCCACATCATTTTACTTATAGTGAATATTTTTCAACGATGTCTTTAACGTATACAAACCCTAATACCGAGCCGGAAAATATTCCATCCCAAGGAAATATTGTCAATGAGTTAAATGATTATGAATTAGACGAAAATATTAAAACAATAATATCTTCTTGGGGGCTATCACAAGAAACATATAATTTATTGAAACTGCATAGATACAACAAGACAACATTAGAAATAATGAATCTAGACGACGTGGACGAGCTTTTTGAAAATATGTTTTTAAGCCAAAAAATTTTGTTTCGCGAGAAATTAAGAAAGTGGAGAGAAGATACAGTAATTAAATTATTTTAAATAATTAAGCTTTTATTTATTTGGTCATTTTTCATATGGTTTAGAATCATCCGTTACCCGAGTCAGCAGCCACTAGAACATTGAATAGTCGAATAAATAAATGGATTGAGGAGCAAGATTTTTCGGCATCTAGTCCAAAAGCAAGTGGATCGCCTCAAAATCTTAACCTTAACACTTTGTAAAAAATTACTTTATTACGCTCTTTTGAGTAAATTATTACTAATTATTTATTTATTTTATTATCAACAGGGATAAATCAAACAATTTTCCTTCTCAAAAAAATATTCTGGAAATTTTGGAAGACAGCATTAAGGGCCGAATGATAAAAGAATTTTACCTCAAAAACAAGTATTTGGATAGAATAAGTAGAAACAATCTATCCCATTGTCTTGTTGACCATTATATGGCCAATAAAATAAAATTAACTACGGAAGATTTCGATAAAATATCAAAAGATATAGCTGATGGTTTTAGTTCTGAAGATCAGGTTTGTAATCTTACAAAGATTAAAACGTTATACAAATTTAATTATGATCGACTTTTATTTCTTTAACAGAGTGATTACTATTTACCACGACAAGGGAAGAGAAAAGCATCCGGAAAATTATTTGATAGATGGAGCAATCAATGTTTCGCGACAAAATATTTGAAGCTAACTAATACAACCGAAGATTTCGGAGAAGAACCTGAAGTACTGTCAACGCCTCCATTAATTATTAATGATGGTAATTTATACGAGAATCAATAGTTAGAGAATCAATTGTTTATTAACTTAAATTTAAATCTTTACATTCATAGATAAGTTCGAGGAAAACAAAATTTGGTTAAAAAATTATTTCGAACCGATTGACATTGTAAACGATAAATGGAAGCAAACTTCTATTGGCAGGACCAACACCTTTCACCATTCCGCTGAACCAAATATTGAAAGCTTTCTGAACGAGTGGCCTTTATTAAAAACGCATCTTGGTTATCAACTGGTAATCAAAAACTGCTCTTATTGTTTAGAATTTGACAAGCACCGAATGATCTTCGTTGGTTATAATGGGACAATTTTTTTCTTTTTTTTTATAGATTGACATAGATTTTAAAATTAAGTTTGAAGGGAAAGAAAATTTATTAATTGATAAATTTGACTCATTTTTAAATACGGCTCTTAAAATTTTCGAAACTGAAGTAAAAGACAGCAAAAATAAAGAGTTATTACACGACTTAAAGAATAATACAAATATTAATCAAGGTTCGACGTTCATAATACATTCATTTTAGTTTTATTTTACTAATCCTTTTTTTATATTTAACTACAGATGGTAAAGATGTAATTGTATCACTCTTATTACATTCGGTCATACAACCCAGGCGATGCAATCCAAAATTTAAACCAACCATAACAGATGCACAAGAGGATTTTATTTTACAAATTACAAATTTAAATGAACTCCAACCTAAAATAGAACAAATTAAAAAAAAGTACAGAGGAACAAAATCGACTGTTCAACCAAGAATTGTTATAGTGGGCGATAAATACGATAACATTCAAGAAGCATTTGTTTATTGCGACGAAATAAAATATAAATGTGGCTCGGTAAGAAAATGTTTGGACATTTTAATTAAACTTACTTTTGTATTTAACCTAAAATATTCGGAAATTAGTCAACAAGTATGGTATTTTTTTCAAGAATATTTTTACGATATAAATTCTAATCAACCTCGTTTAAAAAAATTTATAATACTTTTCTCATCACAATAATTTTTACAATTGATCATCATGCTTGCTTGCTTTATTTGTTTGAGTAATTTTAAAAACGTTAATGAATTAATACATCATCTGAAAAAAATTCATGGCACGCCATCTATTTACAAATTTGAATGTATTCAAACCGATTGTCATCAAATATTTCAGAGTATTTATAAATTCAAAAATCATTTGGAAAAACATGTTGATAAATTTACAAGACTACCTCATAACTATGATTTCCAAAATAATAATTCGACTGAAAAAGAGCTGCTGGTGACAAATAATGTACCATCCTTTGAAGTCGGTTTACCTAATTTAGATACACAAAATAATTTATCTGAAGTTTCTTGCGATTCGGTAAATAAAATAAATTTTAATATTGACTATTTGGAAAATTCGATTACAGAATTTTCTTTAAATCTCCACGATGAAAAAACTTTACCAAGGAAAACTGTATTTTTAATTCAAGAGGCAGTTAAAAAGCATATCATAAAACCATTACAAAATTGTTTGAAGCAGTTTTCAGTTGGCATTTCGGAAGATTACAAATATCAATACGAGACTATAATGCAATTTTTGGATAATCCTTTTTTAAAATTAAATTCTGAATTTAAATTTTTCAAATATATCAAACAAATAGGTATATATTCGGAACCGCGAACTTATCTAATTAACAACGATTTAACGGAAGTATTTGTTAATGGTGTGCCAACTTTAGACAATAGTGGAATTAAAGGTTGTCTGTTAGATATTCCATTCCAAATTAAAAAATATTTTGAATCACAGGATGTTCTGGAACTAACCTTGGAAAACATAAAAAAACTAGAATCAAGTCAAAATATTAAAAATTTTATAAACGGTTCACTCTGGAAAGAAAAGATTACTAAATTTCAAGGAAAGACTATTATCCCCTACCACATTTATTTCGACGATTTCGAAATAAATGATGCTCTCGGATCTCGCGCAGGAAAACAAGCAGTTTGTGGAGTTTATTACTTTTTTCCAACCATACCAGTTCACCACATATCAAAATTAAATAATATTTTTGTCGCAAGCTTTATCAGGACAAAGGATATGAAAAAGTATGGTACTCATAGATCTTTACGACCGCTAATTGATGTAATTATTGAATTAGAGCTTAATGGATTACGGATCGCAACTAAAAAAAATCAATTAAACATTCATTTTGTATTAGGGCAAATATTAGGAGACAATTTGGGTCTTAATCATATATTAGGATATACAACTTCATTTAATTCATTTTCGTTTTGCCGACAATGTAAACGTAATAAAACGGAAACGCAAACTGACACTTTAGAATTTCCCGATTCACTGCGGAATAAGTTCAATTATGATACTGATTTGTTAACAAATGATTCATCCAAAACAGGAATTATTGAACATTCCGTATTTAATGAAATCGAATCATTTTATGTAACTGATAATATTGCCTGTGATCTAATGCATGATGTTTTTTTGGGAGTCTGCAAATACAATCTATCTAAACTGTTGACCGACTTTATATATAAAAAGAAATATTTTACTTTAGAAAGTTTTAATTATAAAAAGCAAATTTTCAATTATGGTGAAATTGAAATTGGTTCTTCGGGGGAACCTGTTGATAAAAATCAAATAAAAAACGCGACTTTCAAAACAACTGCTAAAGAATCCTGGACCCTATTTCATTTTCTTCCTCTAATAATTGGTGATGATATTCCTGATGATGATGAAGTTTACAAATTTTTGCTGATTTTTGTAGAATTAATCGATTTATTGCTAAGTAGTAATTTTGATGATGTGAATTTAATCAAACTTGAAAATTTAATTATATTGCATAATACGCTATTTGTTTCATTATTTGAAGGTCTAAAACCAAAATATCATTTTTTAGTGCACTATCCGCGAATTATTAGAAGATGTGGTCCTGTAAAATATATGTGGTGTTTCCGACTTGAAAGCGAGCATCAATCTCATAAACAGTACGCCAGAAACATTTCATCGCGCGTAAATATTCCAGTTTCTTTAGCCATAAAAACATCTTTGAGGTTCTCTAAGTTAGTATTTGCAAAAGATTTCTTTCAGGACGATGTAATTCTACCGAAAGCCCCTTTTTCTTGTAAAGATAGAGATAGTAAATATAAATCATTATTTAAAACTACGGAACAAGAGCAAAAGTACACTAGTCAGTTAACGTTTCGCGGCACCAAACTTAAAATAGGTTACTATTTTAGCCAAAGAAATAATCACTTTAATTCAGAAGTATATGAAATTCAAGACTTTTTTTGTGGAAATAAAGAATATTTTGCCGTTTGCAAACGATATACTGATAATTTATACTTACCGCACTACCATTGTTATATGCTGGGGGAAATTTCTGAATATTATTGTTTGATAAATTTAAAAGATGCGGGACCTCCGTTAAATTCGAGATGTTTAAGTGATGGTAGAAAAATATTAAGGATGAAAATTTTTTATTAACGATTTTAAATTTTTAAATTTAAGTAAATGCTTTTACTTAAATAAAATAAATTATATGAAGTTTAGAACCAAAAAAGCAAGCACGCTACATTATTCATGAAATTTTTAATTTCCCTTTAATCTTAATTTAAACTTGTATTTCATAATGTGTATTGTATTATTTATTATTCTAGAAACTTGATGTGATAATATTTAAATAAATGAATTTGTTTAAAACATAAAACATAATAATTTTTTATTTTCGCCTGACGCCTACTATCAGTACTAAAATTAAAAACAAGTACTAAATTAGAATATTCTAAAAGTTTCTAAAGAATATTTTCTTTATTAGTAAAGAAAACAAATCTTATATTTTTAAAGTATTGGTTCTTTCGTATAAATATTTAAATTCTTAATAATTAAGAATTATATTTTTAACCCTAAGTAAAGAATTCTTAAATTTAATAATTAATATTCTTAGTATTAAAGTAAAGGTAACTTTACGGGAAAGAATAATAAATGATTTGATAAAAACATTCAAATAAATTATTCTTTGAATCAAAAATTTTGTTTAATTACATTAATACCTATATTTTTCATTTAAATTAAAATAAATATATAATTGTTTTAAAGGAAAAAACCATTTGTTATTGAAGTTTAAAAATAAAGGAAATTTATTTTTTGGAAAAAAGAAAAATTGGTTTTGCGCAAAATCTATAGGCAACATTTCTTTAAACGAAACTGTATTTTCTTTAAATTTAAGTTAAATTTTTCTGGGTGTAGGTGTTATAGTTCCTACACTTAAAAAATCTTCTTTTAATTAGAATTTTTGCAGCTGAGAGGCCATCTGCCCCATGCGGGCTTGTCTTCGTCGTTTTCAAAAGGTTTCTATAGCACGAGTAAAAACAAACTATACAATTAGTACATACATTAAGCTATCAATAAAAAAATTGTTACCAATCTGGTTATTCACAAAAAAGACTAACAAATATTTACAAAAAAGTACCTTTTAGAATTTTTTCTAAGTACATCAAAATGTATAGGCAGCAAAATTAACTTATCCAATTGTATATCTATATGTCAGTGTGGTTCCGCCTGACCTCTCAAATTACATAGCATATTAAACAAAAATAATCATCAAGCTAAAGATAATATTCTCCTGAATTTGAGCTATATACTTTAAATCTCCCCTACTTGATCTTTAAGTCAACCAATTCTAAAAACGTAATGATCGTACGATGCTTATTTTATCTACTATATATACTAACGTATCACACTGTTCAGTTGAATTCCAATAAGAAAAAATTATCATTCCTATTGAAATTTTTAGTACTAAAATATAAGAATAAGAACTTAGACAAAACAAATGAATTTATAAGATTTTTTAAGCAATCAAACAATTGATATTGGGTCCGTTTTGTGCTAGTTAGACGAGAAAATTATTGAGCTAATTCATGTACTATCGGAACTTGAGTCCAAATCTCTGGCAAAAGGTGTTAATGGCCATTTATCATTTTCGGACACACTCGATCTTTCTAGAAAAAAATTCGTGGCCAATTTATTTCTCGGGATAATGGATTTCTTTAAGTCTTGTTGGACGAGGAATTAAATGAGCTATTTCATGTACTATCGGAACCTGAGTCCAAACCTCTGGCAAAGGGTGTTAATGGCCATTTATGATTTTCGCCCAAACTCGATCTTTCCAGAAAAAAATTCGTCGGCAATTTATTTATTTATGCAAAATTGGGTACAATTATTAGTATTTTCTATAAAAACAATCAAATATTTTATAATTTAAATAGAAATATCTGAAACAACAAAAAATTAAGAAACATAATTTTCTTAAATAATCAATTATAAATTAACTGATGAAAGCTTGCTTCACGAAAATGTACTGAACTTTGCTTTGGTTGACATCTAGTGAAAAAAAGTTCAAAGTTTCTGTACAGAACGTTTTTCAAATATCATGTTAATCGTAACATGAGAATGTTAGATGGCGCTGTAAAAACAGATAAAATGTTAGATGGCGCTGTAAAAACAGATAAGTTTGCTTGGTACTAAAAATCTTCAGTCGGTTTGTGTATTTGACACTATGTTATTCTAATAAGAAAGTCCTCATGTTTAATATTTAAAATCTAATCAGATGCAAATTAAGCAAAATCTTAAAACGTTATACAAGACGTAAAAGAATCCATTATCCCGAGAAATAAAGTGGCCACAATTTTTTTCTGAAAAATTCAAGTTTGGCCGAAAATGAAAAATACCCATTAACACCCCTTACCAGAGATTTGGACTCAGGTCCTGATAGTACATGAAATAGCTCATTAAATTCATATCCCCAAAATAATTAAGCGAATGTATTTTTTGGCTTTTGATAGTTAAAATTAGTTTTACCTATGATTTTGCTAAGATAATACATTTATTTAAAGAAAATTTTTAATTTTATTCAAAACAGTCAATTAGGAAATTGGATTCGTAGAGTACGATATCACACACAAATGTTCATAAAGCCATTAGTAATTATAAACACAACTATGACTAAAATATTCTGGCATAGTTGATTGCATCATACATTTATTCGGTAAATGTTCCTACTCCAATTTTCATTCGATAAAAAAACAGTAAGTGGAATTCCACCATCTTCGTCGTATAAATCAGACTTAGTGTCAGGATCACTCTCTAAAAATAATCCGGCATGTCTAAAGCAGTTAACTTAATACTTAATAACTTAATACTGTATGCAATATTTTATTAAAAAAATTAAAATATAATATAAAATATAATATAAATAAATAACATAGAACCAATTAAAAAATACATTATTGAAAACAAATCTTAATGGATCTATAATCCCTTGAAAAGAAGTGTAATCAACAATGCAGATTCCATATATCAAATAAATAATCATTATATAAAAAAAAACAAAGAAACAATAAAATTAATTATAATAAATTAAATTATAAAATATACTTAGTTACAACTGAATTCAAATAAATATTTACGGCTTTCTTGAACTGGACATAATTTTTTTGTTTAACTTCTTCAGGCAATTCATTGTACAATTTAGGACCCATGCACGGGATACGATTTCTACCATAATCATTAGAAATGGAGCACGATTTCAAATTTCCTCTATTACGTGTATCATATGCATGATTAAATGTATTTAAACTTAAATTGCATACTCCAAAAGAGGCTTTCTTTATTCTGTAAACGTATTTTACAACTTGCAAAAAATGTAAGGCCTTAATAGGCAAAATGTTATCCACTTTACCTGTATATAAGTTATTGGTAGAATACAAAAATGGTAGCCTATATATTGCCTTTAAGCAACGATTCTGAAGAACTTGTATTTTTTTTAGACGCGATATTGAAGCATTACCATAAATTACAAGACCATAAGAAATTTTAGAGTGGATAAATGCAAAAAATATACTACGCAATACTTTTATTGGAATGAAATATGAAGACCTACGCACAAAGCCTATAATTGGCGAGATTTTTGAGCAGACCATATCAATATGATGCTGCCAATTTAATGATGAGTCAAAAATCATTCCCAAATACCTATAAGAGTCAACTAACTCTATTATTGCATTTGATATGTTAAGGCTTGGTAATGTAGGAATAGCTTTACCAATGGAACGAAAAACCATATATTTTGTTTTAGACAAATTCAGAGATAGCATATTGGTATCAAAATATCGAATTAACAGATCCAAATCATGCTGCATTGACTGCAACCCTTCGGTCGTATCCTTAACATTAAAAAATAATGCTGCATCATCTGCAAATAGCCTCAATTTACCTTTCAAAGGAAGATGACCCATATCATTTATGAATAATAAAAATAGCAATGGGCCAAGGACACTCCCCTGGGGCACACCACATTTTACCATACGAGAATGGCTTGACTTTCCATTTACCACTACAAACTGATAGCGATCCATAAGATAACTTTTAACCATATCATGGGATATTCCTCTGTATCCATAGCAATATAATTTATCTAATAATAAATAATGATCCACAGTATCAAAAGCTTTCTTTAAGTCAAGAAAGAGAGCAAAGACATAAAATTTGTCATCTATAAAACTGTTAATCATATCAACCGTTTCAACCAAGGCCACATCAGTCCCAGAACCACTCCGAAAACCATATTGAAATTTATAAAAAAATCGTTAGCTATCAAAAATGAATTAATGCGCACAGCCAGCAACTTCTCCAACAACTTATCAAACACGGATAAAGAGCTAATAGGTCTATAATTTGACATACAATGTTTATCTCCGCTTTTAAATACTGGAAAAACTTTGGACAATTTTAGAGAATTTGGGTAGACACCAGATAAAAATTTTTTATTAAATAATATTGATAAAATCTCAGAAAACTGATTAATGTTTAGTTTTAACACTTTGCTATTAAGTAAATATGGTCCACCTCCTTTATTGATATCCAATTCATTAATCAAATTAAACATTTCAATAGCTGATGTAGGTTTAATAAAAAAGGTAGAATTAACATTACAACAAGTATTGAATTTAAAAATATTTCTATCACTATTAATTTGACTGGCTAAATCAGCACCAATATTTACAAAGTAGTCATTGAAAGTTAGCTACTGTTTGGCTACTGACCCGATTCCATGCTGTAGCAGCCATTTCAACCGCATCTATCAATACTACGACTGTATTTTCCGCTATCTAAATTTCTGACCAATTTAATAATAAGAGATTACTTCTGTAACGACCATTAAGGCTATTTATAACATCTTGATCCATCGGCTGTAAAACAGATGATGCGTTTGGTGGCAATAATGCTAACTTAATTGCTTTTAAATTGTTTATGCGAGGGTGTGAAGGACAATTGTCGACTAGTAATAAAATCTTGTTTTCCTTTTTAATCGGCCCGGCGTCTTATTTCCGTAAATAGCGCTCGAAAATTTCGGACGTCATCCAATCCTTTTTATTATATTCGACAGGTAAAGATTTAATGTTTTTAAAGCACCTGAGTGATTTACTTTTTACTATAACGAGTAATTTTTTTTGTCACCTCCATCCATTTTAGCCTCTACTAACAAAGTTATTCTCTCCTTAGGCATTTTGCTGCCTAAAACCTTTTCACCACGAACTTTATTTACAGTTTTATCTGGTATCATTTTATAAAATAAACCCGTTTCATAGATGTTGTAAATTTCACTTGCTGCGCACCCCACTCGAAATTTTGCCCACACAGATGCTATCCACTTATCAAGTGCTCCTTGCTGAACTTCTGCCGACTCGCCAGAAATTTTGCCGAAAACAATATTGTGTCGCTCTTGAAACCCAAAACCCAACTTTCTGTTCATTGGAATTCCTTATTCAATCTTCCTATTTCTTCTGCTTTGGATTAAGGATTGCACCAATATCTGGCTACATTTTTATTTCTCTATTGTATAAACCATTTTAATAATGATTCTTCACTGTCGCAATTTTTCGAATACCGAAACTTTTGTGTTTTTGTGAGTTTCAAATGTATGTATATATACATCGTTTTATTATGTACATAGATAAAGTATACAGGAATGTATATATACCTATTTTGGTGATTTTGATGTCACAATAAAAATTAAAAATTGGGTCAATGACCGAAAATGTAAAATAAAATTCAAATGTTGTTGTTGTATATTATATATATATACATAAA
This sequence comes from Tipula unca, assembly GCA_951394425.1. Taxonomy (NCBI): domain Eukaryota; kingdom Metazoa; phylum Arthropoda; class Insecta; order Diptera; family Tipulidae; genus Tipula; species Tipula unca. The sequence goes on from OX596380.1 coordinate 92,050,228, forward strand.
AATTGTTATCGTTGCGCCTATTGCTTATCATTGGTGGTACAAGGGTATTCAATGCAGCCGTAACAATTTTCAACATATGTTTCTTTTAATTTGAATCTTCAGAGGAGTATTCTAGGGGCTCCATCTATTGGTTATTTGTTACCTTAAATACTTAACATTATTAGCTTAGTTGAAACCAAATAGTAAAAAACATGGACAATGTCGTTATCACTTTGCAATATTTTGTTCAAAATTAATCAATATTTTATATCTGTAAACTATAACACATAATCTTAAAATACAGCGGACCTTTATTATACAATTAAATAAGTATTTGTCGTCAAGACCAGATTGTAATGGTCAAACAAATTAAACAAATGTTCGAGGGGTCTAATCATGTCAAAACTGCCATCAAAACACCGTCATTATTTAACGAGACGGTTATTTTTAATAGGTTCCTTATTGATGCAATTCAAAGATCTTCTATTTAATCAACTTATATTTGAGACAACTTGACAAATTAACAAAAATGCAGGCATACATATTCAAAAGATCACCAGACTTGGTCTCCTGAATGATTAGTTATCTATCTTACGTTACTTTGGTAATCTTTTGTACTTTTTAATATAAAGAAACCATATGTATTTTACAAATCAAAATAATTTCAAATATACACGTATACATATGTTTGTTCAATACATACACGTTAATACAATAAAGCGTAATCCATTTTCGTCGAATTTAAAATGCGAACAAATAAATTCTTCAATCTTGAAAAATTTGTTTACAAATTTCCGTGTAGGTTCAACGATTTTATTCTTCTCCTTCATCTTATTCGCCGAGTGTCTAAATCTTATAAAAAACAAAAGTATTATTACACACACATGTGGATATATATATATATATATATATATATATATATATATATATATATATATATATATATATATATATATATATATAAATATATATGTATACATACATGTCTCTCAGATAATTAAGCTTTGTTTTTTTTAAATAAATCCGAAAAAAAACATAAAACAACACAAAACTACGTAGATGAGAACGAAAACCATCTTAAATCTTCTTTAAACAAATATCAAATAAAAGTTAAGAAGATTCTGTATGTGTTTACGTTAGACTCGTATATACATGCATACATACATATATTATAATGTATATCTTACGAAAAATATAATAAAAATAAAATAAAATTAATCCAGAGATAAACAAAATCATAAATTTATTTTCCGTCTTGTATATTTTCCATGTCTCCATTTTGATCATAAAATGTGTTTATACGTATAGAAACCTCTGTATGTACATATATCCTCATATTTTCAGCATACACCACCCAATCTTAAATGTTTATAATTACAAGGGAAATGTTTATATACATATATAATTAAACTAAATTAATTAATTTACTTAAAAAGGAATAGCAAAAATAAAAATAAACTTAGTTAAAGGAACACAATTCTCCTCAATCAATCAAATTGGAAAATAACAAAGTAAGTAAACTAAAAATTTAGCATCATGGTTAATTCTAACAATTGATAGAGGTATAGCAAATAAAAATTAAATATGTAAAATCTAAAAAAAAAAATCAATAAGTTACAAAATCATAAAACTTAAAGGAAATTTCGCATGCATGTGGGAAGGTGACGTACTACTGTGAAAATGGCACATCTAGTTCCTTTGCTTCGGATAGATAATATAATAATTATGTATGTGTGGTTCATGTTTAAACATTTTAAAACTGTTTTTATCGACGAAAGCGGCTTTAATTTACATCTGAGGCGGACTCGTGCTGGGTCATGAGTATAGGAGTGCATTTGTGGTTGCTCTCACAGTACGTTGGAGTGAACATCATATTAATTGCCGTTTTAAGTATTTTAGGTGTCACCACAGTTGAGCAAATTCGTATAAAACATTTTTTACATTTTACACGTAAAAAATGTAAAATAATTTGTAAACTACATTGGTAAATTGCATGTAACAAACGAATTGAATTCCCAAAATAACAGAAAATAAATAAAAAATAACAGAATATCTAGATTTTAAAGTTATTAAAAATAATATATAAAAATTAAAACTAAACCTTTAAAATTAAATTATGATTTATTAATTCATCATCCAGTTTGAAATCTTACAACAAGAATGCTAAAAACATCAACAGCAGGGATGGGTGAGGTAGATTACTTGCCAGTGTTTTTTGTCCACGTCGACAATTAACATAATGTCAACAACCTACGATATTTTAGCGATTTGAAATCGAATGCACCAGTTCGCGGGCGTATTTTGTAAAATTGTTCATCTAGAGGTGATGTTTTTATTTATTTCTTTTTGACAAATGACGCATGAATAGTTTCAAATTGTGATCGTCTACAGATTGTTCAGCTTTATTACTGTGTGAGGAATGTGTTTCATGCGCTTAAACCAAGTTACGGTTGACATAATCGGTCTGTCGAAACCACTATTTGGAATACTATCGAAAAGTTTGGATCCCAGTTTATAATATTGGATGATAAACCAGTTAGATTTGAGGCATTTGAGCCAACATTACTCGTGTCATTCGTCAAATACCATTCGATATTCTCGAACGCGTCATCAAAAATTGGACTTTGAGAAAGGACCATCGCAGTTGCGGCCATCATTTGAAAGAAGTAATCTTTAAAAAATCAATGGCAAGAAATGTTCTTTCGTATGATAATAAAGTTTCCATATGATTAAATTTAATTTTTTTGAATTTTTTTAATTTTTGCACAAATTAACTCTTTATGTTTCGTTATTACGGAGATAAAATCACGCACGTGTTGTTTGATGCTTCCTATTTCTGGCATAACTGCCGGTATGACATTTGCACTTCAGCACTCTTTCCATTATACCCCTAAAATTTTCGATACATCGAAAACCTGTGGATCTTTGAGATAACATTGATTTCATTAATCTCGTGCAAATTTATTGCTTCTGCTGGAATTATAGTCGTGTGAACGAGCTATATGGCTAAAACTGTACTGCTGAATCGTGTTGAAGAATTAGCGGCAAAATACGCCGTTATGAAAAATATGACAAAAACCTGGCTCCACAACTGCAAATTGCTGGCCAAATCATACATGCAAATGTATCCAACTTGAAGTGTTTCAAAACCAATTTCATGTACGTTTCGTCTCCATCAAAACACATCCACTAAATTTTGTGAACATTTTTATCAGTCAGATATTTGATCGAACAAGTGTTAGTAATCTCAACGATTTGGCTTTTTAATAACACGGTAGCACTCATAGCCTTCCTGAACACGAATTCGTTTTACCATGGAGTGGAGTGTGTTAAGTTTTATGACACGGTCATAGTTAAATTTCCCCAGATTATTTTTAATTAAGGTTATACCCTTTTTGTAAAGATTTCTATCAGTTGTGCCATGTAAAGATTTATATCGTTGTTCAGCAGTAATTTTTAAAACGTCGGTGGTCGAGTAACCAGAGTCAATGCTCTTGAAATCGTGTACTCGAGTTCACACTCGTCAGCGCCAATACCTTTTTAATTTAATTTCTGCTGTAAAATTGGTTCAACACAGCTTCTGTTGAAATCTATATTCAATTTCTGCAAGTATAAGAGCCATCTCTTGTGTATGACCGAAATGAAAATATATGGTAATGGTCAAGTAAGCATAGTTCATTCCTGTTGCTAAAATTTTCAATTTTCTCTAATGAATTGGCAAATATAAAATATTTGTAAATCACCAAATTTATATACCCCGGTGGTCCAGTAAGCAGAGTCGTTGCATTTGGAATTGTGAAATTGAGTTGAATCCTCGGTTTGGCATTAAATAATTTTTAATTGAATTTATTTAATTTCTCCCATCAATTGGCAAATATAAAGGATGAGTATAGCGGCAAATTTATATATGGAAATGATGAGGTGGTACAGTAAGCGGTGTCATAGGATTTAGAATCGTGGATGTTGTGCAGTGTTCGAACCTAGTTTATGGTTAAAAAAATTTAGTGGGCAGCTACACCTTTCTCATTAAATTTAAAATACTCACTTTTTGATTTAAAAATGTCCAATTTTTGCAATTTAATTTAACAGATATACTGAGGCTTGAACTATTCATAATTTAAACCCAATCACACGGCTTCTTTTCCCACCGAGCCACCGCCATATATATAAATAGTGATATTCCTATCGATTATAGGTGCCATACTGCCATTTGAATAAAAAAAATTGAAAATTTTAGCAACGGTAATGGACTCTGCTTATTTGACCATCGCCGTACAATTCCATTACCGCTCTATACCCATATACCCATTTTTTATACTTGCCACTTTTACATGCAGAATAATGATTTTTTGAACAGAAGCTGAGTTGGATATGAGTAATTTTGTTTCACCATCACTAATTTGACAGGAGAAATTAAATCAAAAAATGTTTGGCTCGATCGAGAATCGAACTTAGATCCATAAATCCAAAGTCACTGACTGTGACTACTGGACCACCGCCGCATATAATTTTCTTGCTATACATATCTTTTATATCTGTCATTTGTATAGAAAATATTGAAAATTTTAGCAAAGCCAATGGACTCTGCGTTTATTTCAACATCGCTATATACCCATCTTGTACACATGCCACTACTTGAAAAATATGAAAATGTTTAACAGAAGCTGTGTGTTGAACCAATTTGAATACAGAAGAAATTTAATTAAAATAATACCGTCGCTAAATGGAACTCGAACCTTGGTCCACGAATCCAAAGTCAATCACTCTACTACCCCGCCCACCACCGTATATATATATTTGATGTTATGCAAATCTTTTATTCTTTCCAATTGAATTGAGAAACTAGCGAAATTTTTTAACAGAAGCGAAGTTGAACCAAAAATATCCCAACATTAATATCGTTTGAAACTTAACTGAACTGCTTAGTGCCAGGTGCAACATTCCAAGCAGTGTATTTCGAAGAAGTTAAAAATCTGACAAACTATTCCTCCTTATGTTCTTAAAAGTTATAAAACTTCCGTTCCAGTCAATGTCAAAAAAATGCCTTGATGCGATTTTCTAGGAGGGCCACAATATTGACCACTGACCATACAAGTTTTAAGTTTAAGTCAGTACATGAATAATAATAATAACAGTGTTAAAGGCCATTACTGGCCCCTTACTGAATCAACAATCTGGCTCCAACGGTTTCGATCCTGAGCTTGGTCTTCATACTGTCTTAGACAATCTGAAGAGGCCAAGTCGTTCTCTACATCGTGGAGCCATCGTCGCCTGCAACGACCTCTGCGCCTACCATATGGTGGCTCTCCTTTCAGAGATCGCTGCACAATTCGTTCCGGATCAGCACGCAGAACGTGACCGAGCCAGCGTACTCGCTGAGATCTAACTTCATGTACAATATCGGGGATCTTCATCAGATCTCTGATCTCGAAATTGTACAGAGCTCGGTATGTACCATCTATTTCGCGTTTAGGGCCGTAAATCACACGCATGATTCTTCTCTCAAATGTAAGGAGCCATCTCTCGTACTCATCCGTCAGCGCCCAACTTTCACATCCAAACATAACAACGGGCCTGATCAACGCTTTGTAAAGCTTCAGCTTCACGGCACTTGATAAGTGTTTAGATTTTAGCAGTGGCCTTAGAGGATACAAAGAACGACTGCCAGCTGCCAGCCGCACTTTAATATCCTCACCCACACTGTTATCGTGAGTGATAAGAGAGCCCAAATATTCGAACCTCCTCACTCCCTCAAACGTGTGGTGGCCACTACTAAAATCTGGTGTGCCATTGTCTCTAAAACCAGAGATCAGGTATTTCGTTTTGGACTCATTGATCTGGAGTCCAACAGAAGCTGAAAACTCTACAAGCGGATCAAGTATTTCTTTCACTCCGTTGCTATTCAATCCAATCACGCATATGTCATCTGCATATGCAAGCACTTGATTGGACTGGCGATATAAGATGTTGCGCTGAGGTGTTTCAGTTTTACGAAAGATGTACTCCAACATGAGATTAAAGAGTATCGGGGACAGAGCATCTCCCTGCCGAACACCCGAGTTAACTGCAAAAATTGTCGATAGCCTGTTCTCAACTTTAACACAGCATTGAGACTGCGTCACTGTCATCCTACACAGTCGTACCAATTTTGTTGGCATTCCTAGGTATTCCAGGGCAGACCACAAACTCTCTCGATTGATCGAGTCGTAGGCCTGCCGGAAATCCAGGAAAACCTGATGTACGGAGATGGATGTCTCATAATATTTAGATAGAATCATCCGCAGCGAAAAGACCTGATCAGTGACTGACCGATTCGGACGAAATCCTCCCTGATAGTCACCAACCAAGCCCTCCGCCAGAGGAGTGATTCTATCCAATAAAATGTATGACAGTAACTTGTATGCTGTGCAAAGGAGAGCTATACCGCGATAATTCTCACACTTCAAGCGGTCTCCCTTCTTGAAGATGGGGCATATCGCGGCCACTTTCCATTCATCAGGCATAACTTCGGTTCGCCATACTAATCGAATAAGGTCGAAAAGACAGTTCCACAAAGTATCCCCTCCGAATATCAAGAGCTCCGAATTAATGCAGTCCACTCCAGGTGAGCGGTTTCGTTTCATTCTCTGCATGGCCTTAGTGAATTCCTCATGGGATGGCTCCTCAGTGCAAATCTCCGCAGACTGTTTTAGAGGTGACTCAACAACAGTCTGTGACGCATGATGAACATCAAGCAGCTCAGTAAAGTGTCCACTCCATGCGTCAAGTACTGCGTCGATGTTGACACAGAGGTTTCCATCCCGGTCCCGAATGGCGGTTGACGAAGGCCTGAAAGTATGGTGCAATCCAGTACATGAATAACGTCCTAATAAAAAATGTCTCTATACAAACTGAAAGTATAACAAATAGGCATAGCTGAGTTTAAGTCTCGATTAAAACTAAATTTAATTTAATTTCTTACAAATTAATTCAATTCAGATTCTGTTAAATTTTCATTTTTCTCTATTCAAATGGTGAGTATAACAGATGGATTTATCAGTAATGAAATTGTATAGCAGTGGTCAAGTAAGCAAAGTAATGGGCGTTTGATTAGTGGACGTGAGTTCAAGCGGCATTCGTAACGTTTTTTTAATTTAATTTCATCTTACAAATTAGTTCAACTCAGCTTCTATTAAAATTTTCCAATTTTTTCAATTAATTGCCAAGTATAAAAGAGGGATGTAGCAGCAATGAAAATGTACGGCGATGGTCAAATAAGCGGAGTCCAGAAATACTTTTGGTTAAAAAAATCGATCAGGTCAGGTATTTTTCCCAGTGACTATTCTTCGCATTGAAGTCATCACCTATAATGAACCTTTTCCCGGACGTTTGAAAAACTCTGAGTATTGTTTGTTTTTAATAGAATGTCTTGGTGGACAGTACAATCCTGCCACAATAATAGGAAAGTTGTTGGTTTTTATATATGTACATGAACAAGTGTTGGTTATCTGAACGATTTGGCTTTTTATTAACTCGGTAGTACTTATAGCCTTGTTGAACTAGAATTCGTTATACCATGGCATGGGGTGTGTTAAGTTGTATGGCACGGTCATAGTTAAAGTTCCTCGGATTATATTTAATGAAAGTTTTAACCTTTTTGTCTGATTTCTTGTGAGCCGTTTTTTTCGATTTTTCTGCGAGGGCCCCACTCTAGATAACGCTATATATAACATTGTTTCGATAAATTTTAAATTCTGCTCTTTTTGAAAAGAGATTTCAATGCATTGACGGACATTCTATAAAGCTATCATTAATAACGCATTGTTCCTTAAGAAATTTGGCCACCCGTTAGTTTAGAACTAATTGACAAAACCACTCTAGGAAATTGTCTACATTATCGACGTTGTCTACGTTGTTGACGTTATCTACCGGTTGTCGACACGTCAATGTAGAAAATAATAGATGACGCGTAAACGCCCATCCCTGATCAACAGCAATACTTCAATGAAACAGTTTGTTGATTTAATTACAGAAAAAGGCAAGCACGATTTACACTTATCGATAGCAAAATTTTTTTTCGGGACAAACATATCGTTTAATTCAATAGAACCTCGTCAGTTTTATCCCCAGTCGAAAATTGTTCACTTTTGGACTAAATTTATGCGAATTGTTTAAAAGAAACGAGCAGTTTGCGTGGATCTAGTTCAGTTTTGCTGATCGACGGGTAAGAAAATATTTCATGCAATACGAAAATAACAGTAACTATGATTCACAATGGTGACCGTGCTTTTGTGCTTGGGATCTTGAAAGTGAAACAGCAGATCGTCTCGCTGATGTTGTTTGTGAATCGAATGGGAAAAGATATATACTATGGCATTCTACATGCAATAGCCACATAGGAAATTTGTTTGCTGGTGATATTCTGCAATAGCCACATAGGAAATTTGTTTGCTGGTGATATTCTGGACACAGTTACAGGATTATTAAGAGAATTCAATTGTGACATTTTGGAAAAGGCTTTATTGAGAATCGGAGGTTTCCGTATGAAATTACCACCTGTGTCATAATAATCATCGTGATTCTTTAGAATGTTTTTTGAAAAATTTACCACCTATAAGAAGAGTGATGATTCTAGAAGAAATTCCAAAACATTTAAAGTCCAATATTACGTCAAAAATATTTGATGAACAATTCATAGATAAAATCAAAATCATTAAACAAATCCTTGAGCCGATTTGCAAATTAACCAACATTTGCCAAAATTCGTCTACATCTATCGCCGTAGTACGATTGACTCTACCATGAAAAATAAGTTGATAAAATGGGGTTGGGTACAGTTGCTAGTATGACATATTACCGTTTACAAAATCCCGAATAGATAATACCGTATTACAAATACCCGTATTCCAAATTCCCGTATTACAAAATCCCGTATCGGAATCCAAATGCTGGTTGATGGATGGAACATTCTATGTTGTTCTATCCAGTTTTAAGCAACTGTTTACGATTCACGGACCTGTAGAGGGTGAAATTGTACCACTTTTGTTCTGTCTTATGACGAAACAATCAAAGGGTGGTTTACAATGAAATGTTTTTTTTTAGCTATGTCGTGTGGCTTGTGAGTGGGGAATAAACCTGAGCCCTACGCATTTAATAACTGATTTTGACAAATCCATTTCATTAACGGCAAAATAGTATTTTACCTCAGCCATGTGTAGCGGATGTATCGTCCATTTTGGATTAACCATTAAGTATGGTAATTCGGTGAGTTTTAGCCAACACATTAAAATAATTAAAAGTTTGGCATTTGTGCGAGCTGATCAAGTTGCTGACTATTATAAAGAACTGCATAACAGTTTTAAAAAAATATATATTTCTGGTCCTATTCACTCAAACCCTCAATACTCCCAAAACTTTTGGACCGTTGCTCATGCCATTGAAAAAAATTCGCCGAGAACCCAAAACGGGAACTACTCTTAATACAAATTTTTAAATTCCATATTGACCAAAATCAAGTATTTTTTTAATTTCCAGTAATACAAAAACAAGTGCCATATAATTCAGTAATTTAAAACTCAAAGTCACAAAATCCAGAATTACAAAATTCACACAAAACAAAATCCATAGTCTTTATTAAATAGTTATTTAAGTATCAAGGTCAGTAAGTGTTTCTACCGGTTGAGGATGATTTTGGAGATCGAGACGAAGTCGAGATCTCCAATACATCCGAAACCGGTAGGGCACTTACTGACCGCAATGCTTATTACGTTTTTTGCACGATCAAAAAAAACATCCATTTTCACAATAAAATACTATTATTTTGCTTTATTTTACAAAGAACTGACACAAAAAATCTCTTGATAAATAAATAATTATTGTTTTCGTACGTCCATGACAACATAACAACGAACAAAGCTTACTTTAAAAATAATGTACAAAAAAAAACAACTCTCAACTATTGAAAACTATAAAATTATACATTCATTCTTTATTTACTTACCGCCTATGAGGCGGTAAGTAATTCACTTACCGCGCAGTAATTGTAAACAAAACCTACTGCCCTGGAGACCCTATCGGTAAACGTCAAAAATTAGTCTGATCGTGCAAAAAAATACATTTCATACGGTATCAACAAAATTTTGAATAAAGCCAATTGCAATTGATTATATACTTTGTTCTTTTTCTGTTGTACCTATTACGATAATATTAAATAAATATTTACCGTTATTTCGAGAATTTTTTTAAAATGCTTCAGAGAGAAAGAGAAACTGCGAATGGATAATTTAGTTACGGTTTACGGACAAATGCGCATTATCATGTGTGTGTCCAGAACATTCAGAACATTTCGATTATTTAAAAATAAACAAGTGAATTTTATTAAAACAGTGCTATTATTAAATTTATTAAAATGAATATTTCGGTTATACCATCCAACAAGGGGAAACCTAAATTTTATATGGATGGGTATGACTATCATTTTGATTCAAGTTGAAAAAATACAGTTAGATGGGGATGTGCAAAGCGGAAATCCCATTCTTGTAAAAGCCGTGTTATCACTATTAAAATAAATGATAAACATCAAATACGAAAAGCTCCTTCGGAGCATTGTCACGAACCCCAAGCTTTTAAAAAGCACGTTGCAGAAAGTAATGAAAATGTGAAAAGAATGGCTAAATCCAGTGATTTGCGTCCTTCACAAATTATTCGTGAATCAATTGTTGATTGTCGTGAAGAATATCGTACTTACCAAGTAAAAGAGCACAGAATATTAAAATTAATAGAAACAGATCATCTGCCGTTAAAGAACCGGAAACTTTAGCTGATATCAACATTCCAGAAACTTTAAAATATCTTGAAGGAGAGCTTTTTGTACTATCGGAGAAGGATTGTAATGACAATAAAATAATAATTTTGGGAACAAAATAAACATTTAAAATTTTGTCAGAATGTAAATGTTGGCTAATGGATGGGACATTTTACGTTGCTCCGTCAATGATGCGGCAGCTTTTCAGCATCCACGGCTATGTTAATGGTCAAGTAATGCCACTAGTGTTTGGTTTAATGAGCACAAAAAGTAAAGAAGGCTATTCAGAATTCTTTTATGATCTTTGTCGCTTAGCCTGCGACTGGAATATAAATCTCAATCCAGAAAGGATTATAACAGATTTTGAACTGGGAATTGCTGCAGCAGCTAAAATATATTTTCCTGACGTTGAATTTAAGGGATGTTTCTTCCATTTCAGTCAAATTATTTGGCGTAAAATTCAAAAAGAGGGACTTGCTACTAAATACGGCAACAACGAAGTATTTAGTATACAAGTCCGAATGATAAAAAGCCTAGCCTTTGTTCCAGCAGAAGAAGTCTCTTTCTATTATTCGGAATTGAATAACAGTATTGTAGACAAAGATCTTAAAAAAATTAGTAAATGGTTCCGTTCCAATTATATTTCTGGGAGTAATAATACTTCTAAATCAAGATATAATCCGGAATTTTGGTCCATAGCAGCTTCTCCGAAAACGCATTTTCCGAGAACTCAAAATAGCGTTGAGGCTTGGCATCGTCGCCTTAAAGTTGTTGTTGGGAAAAAAAATCCAGGTGTATATCAATTAATTAAAGACTTATCAAAAGAAGCTCTTATTATAAAAACTAACATTGAAAAATTAAAATCCGGTTGGCTTCCACCAAAATCAAATATCGAACGACATAAAAGGCTTAAAAGAGTTATTAAGAAACGATGTTCAACCGACAAACTAGAATATTTAAAGCGCATTGCCCAGAATATTTTATTTTAATTTTATATTTAACTAGTTAATGTTGCAATTATTTAATTGAATTATTGTTTAAAAATTATTGCTAACAGAATCATTATTAAATACTTATAATTATTTTTGTTGAAGTTTTATCATTTTCAAATTTGAAATCAAAATAAAATAATTAAGTATGTCCTTCATTTCCCCAATATTAAATTGCTTTTCTTATAATTACCTAACTTTTTTTTTAAACTAGCATATGCGGAAAATGGACTTTTTTTATTTTTATAAATCCAGTATTTTAATCAAATCATGCGCATGATTTGATTAAAATACTGGATTTATAAAAAAAAAGGATTTTGTAGTACTGGATTTTGTAATTTTAGATAATAAATACTGAATTTTGAATTATTGGCTTGCTTTCATTCTGGATTTTGCAATACTGAATTATGAATACTTTTTGTGTGCTCGATTTTGTTATATTGAAATATGTGGGTAACCCGAGTTTTAGTCAACACATTAAAATAATTAAAAGTTTGGCATTTGTGCGAGCTGATCAAGTTGCTGACTATTATAAAGAACTGCATAACAGTTTTACGGATTCGGATTTAAAGAAAATAAGTATGTATACGGTTTAAAAAAATATATATTTCTGGTCCTATTCACTCAAACCCTTAATACTCCCAAAACTTTTGGACCGTTGCTCATTCCATTGAAAAAAATTCGCCGAGAACCCAAAACAATGGCTTGGCATCGACGTCTCAAAATAATCGTTGGTAAACGTCACCCTTAAATTAAAAAATTAAAATTAAAATGAAGTAAAATATTTTGTAAATAAACATAAACCTAAAAAATGTTTTTTAATTTGATGAATCCCGTAATCTCGTAAAAAATGCATACTACGGTATTTTGAAATACGGGATTTTGAAATACGGTGTTTTTGTGATTTACGGTATTTTGCCCATTCGGTATTTTTTAATACGGGCATAAGTACCGATCCCGATCAAATGTTTGAACGATCGTCAGAAAATGGCACCAAATAAATATACTTTAACCAGTTATTATACTTGCATCCAATATATGAAGACAGTTTATTAACAATTTCTTGTTAAAAAATTTAGATTACGATGGACTGGAAAGTCTTAATGATTACAAAATTAAAACTATTTGTTTTCGTGTCTTATTTGATAAAAATATTAAAAAGGCAGACGAATTTTGGGGTGCAGCGTCGATGAAACATCAACAACTCTCAACGCTAGTCTTAATAATGTTGAACATTCTCGCATCTACGGTCCAACTTAAGCGAATATTTTCAAATTGGGGTTTGATACCTTCATCACTTCGAAATCACCTTACTTTTATCAAAAAATCTTATAAATGTTAATGTATTTAAAATCATTGCAGTAAATAAAATATTATTAATAAATTGATATAAATAAATAATTTTTGTAATTTTTATTTTTTTTTAGAAGATTTTATGTTTGATTCTCGAAGTTTCTCTTGTACGATATAAGTTTGCCTGCTTTATTTAATCAAAAGTTGCTTGCCGATTTAGGAATATTGGACTTCACAAATATAGGTATCGAAGTTTCTGATTAAAAGTTAAACGAATTGCCTATAACCATCCTAATGTATTTTGTTCCAACTACCGACCAGATTTTGAATATTAAAATTATGTTAAACATAACAAATTAGTAGAATTTTCAAAAATGGACAATTACTTAATTCAACAAAGGTGGCAAAAACAAATTGTTTACTGATAAATATCTTAGATAACACATATGTTTTATGTTGATATATACGTAACAACTTTCGTTGTTATTGATATATTTTGGAAAAGGAAGAATTCAATTTCAAACCATTTAATTATACAAAAACGTCGCGCCTCGTAAAGTAAATAAGATATATATTGGGTGAGCGATTCGAAAGTTATGCTAAGATTTCAATCTGAAAAATTTACACGATCTTAAATTAAAATTGTTGTATTTTTAACCTCAATAAATATTAAAAAGAATTTTAAACCTAATACGACCGAAAAAGTAAACAAAAAATTGTACAGAGCAAAAATAGAATATTTCATGATTAGCATGAACATGATAGTAACCAAATTTGATAAGAGATGGCGTAGTTTAAATAATAAATTCTTGTTTTTTACATTTTATACATACATCATGTATAAAATAACCCTATGTAAATTACACGTATTTTACTTGTAAAAAACCGTGTAAATTACATCGTAAAATATAATATGCGTGGGTGTAACACACTATAATATTATCACGAATTTGAACTGCGCAAAATTTGGTTCATTCCTTCTTGAATTGCTGGTAAGATACAAACATTATGATGATTCAAATTTTTGATTATTTTTATTTTGTCTGCTGAGGAAATTCATTCAATTACCGAGTCTTACCCAATAATATAAAAGATGATCGAGCGCGAGATCTGAATGGATGAGATTTTATTGGATGGCGCAAGGCATTATTTTGGAAGCGACATTATTACACATATTATTTTTACTCTTAGATGTTTCGTTTCATTAAGCTTTTATAAACCGGTATAGGAAATTGATTCACCACCCCACTAAATATCAATTCTATAAAACGTTTAATTAGAAGTAGTGTTTATGATTATACCTTTGTATAAATATTTAAATCGTGTACAACTCATATTTAAATTTTATTAATTTGTATGGCGATTAAAACTAAACTACAGATTTTACTGTGCGCTGATAATAAATTCCATTTACGTACCTTTCTACTGTACAACAACCCACAGAACAGAAAAATATAAATCCAGAAATTAATTGTTCCAGTATTTAAAATCTCATTAGAAATATGCTGTACCTGTATCGTGTACAACTAGACGATTCGGCATATAAAGCGAACAAAAACAATCAGGCAATTTTATGGATTTTATGGAAATTCTATACGCTCGTATATAAACAAATCAAGAGATTTTCGCGTACGTAAGAGGTAAAATTGTAGGATATACGGTGTGTAATATGCCCACTGAACATAACTTTTATTTTATATTGTGTTTGTATTTATTTTAACTTTTTATATTTGGGTGGTTTAGTGGTTTTCACTATGTTGTGTAATTTTACAATAATTATATGCTGGAAGTTAGGCTTTTAGTTATTTTGTATCAGAAACCAACAAAAATATATCGGAAATACATACATATACACATGTACAAACCATTACAATATTTTAATGTGGGGTAGTTGCGGTTTTTATGGTGGGATATTATACGGATAATACAGAAGAGTGTTTACGCCACTGTGTATAATGTTTGTGTACTTTATACATTAAATTATTATTTTAATTGAATTATGGATTAAATAGGGTTGGTTTATATCCACTTGGTTATTATATATGAAATTCTATAATTTTTTTTTTCGCCTTTTTCATTATACAGATAAAATATAATTTTTTAATTCGTAAATTCATAAAAAAGTTTTTAGTTTATAGTACTAAACTTAATTATAAAATTGTATTATTTTAATCTATAGTATGGTATTTTATCCAGATTGATAGAGATAAGATCCGTATCGATCTGTTTTATAATGATCTGCACTCTACAGCAGAGGGGTTATCAGTAAGATGCTTATAAGGACATGTAACATAACATAATTGGTTTAATTAAAAACATCAAAATGTCTTGCAATATCTTATTATTTAAAAAAAGAGTGAGTGAGACAACTATATATTTTTAAAAAAAAATTTGGTCGCGACGAAACTTATACAAAAAAATGTCGATTTAAATTTTACATTTCGTTTGTTTTCTGCAATCACGAAAGTAACACGAAAAAGTGAACGAATGACGGTAACAGAGCTCTCACAATGGAAAACTTTTTACTTTTTACTTACAAGTTTGTATGAATATTGAATTTTATTTTGAGAAAAAAAAAATTTTTGTTCGTTATGTTGGTGAAAATCTTTTAGAAAATGTTAACAAAGTCCTAACTTTTGCCTTAAGAATTGAAACGAATGAAGTTCGCAACATTTAAAATAGGTGTCAAAAATTATGTTTCTATAAATGTCAGCATAACACAGTAAACATTAAACCATAGTAGTGGAGAGACGGTACAGCATTTGGGAAATTTTTTTTTTTTATTTTAATTTTTAATTAAAATCTAATAATATTTATTATGGAGGCAAAATTGATAGAATGTGTGAAAGCGAACATATTTTTGTACGACAAAAAATGTAAACTATTTAAAAATAAAATCGCCGTAGCAAACGCGTGGGAAGATATTAGCCGAACTTTAAAGCTGCCGGCGGAAGAATGCAAACCCAAGTGGTCTCAGTTGAGGAACGCGTTTGGCAAAGCTGCTCTTACGGAGAAAAGTATTCCCAGTGGGTCAGGCATAACACGAAAAAAACCATTCAAGTTTGCGGAAGAATATATATTAAAAAAAGACAGTAAGACGAAGAAAGAATGAACAGTGATGAAGAGTTATTTGAACATGTTCTGATCAGCATGGAAAAAGAAGGATCGTCAATCAGAAGGAACCAATCACCGGAACGTAGACCGTCCCACAAGGCTGAGCCTTCCAGCAAAAATATTAATAAAAAACAACAAAATGTGCTAGAAAATAAACTGGAGGAAGCAATCGAAATAATAAAGAAAAGAAATTTGGAACTTGAAAAATATCCCGAAGTAGAGCACTTCGCGAATTTATGTTCTTCGGCGTTGTGTGCGGAGCCTTAAAAAAAAAAGAGGCTCGGCACAATATTAAAATTAACAACCGTTCTGTACGAAGAGTGCCCGGACTAATATTTTATGTCCAAAGTAAAATTATTTTATTTTATTATTATTTTATATTGTCTTGTGAATCTATTTTAAACTGAATTTTTGTGATATTATTTTTTTCTATATATACTGATGATTGAATTTTTGTGATATTATGTGATATGTATGTTTGAAATAAAAAGTATCAATTATAAAGTATTTAATAAATTTAAATGTTGGCTCTTCCAATATTTACGCTGTTCACTTGCCAGTTAAAAATATCGTCATTCACGAAATAATCTTTAATTTCGTCACGCATAGCCAAATTCTCCCGTGTTGAATTTCTTGCTTCAAATCTTATAGAATTCTTTCTTTGCAGCCCGGTACATTTATCTAACACTAGTGTGCACTTTCGCTGTTCCGCAACTGTTGGTGTTGTTTTCTGCCGTTTCTCCATGATAAAGTTGTGCAATATTACGGTCGCTTTTATTATGCTATCTACTGTTTTCGGAGAAGCCCTTATTTTGGAAAACAAAATATTAAAGCGTGAAACTAAAACTCCAAAAGCCCTTTCGATGCAGTTTCTTGCTCTGGCTAAGCGGTAATTGAAAATCTTCTTGTCAGTAGATATGTCAGTGCCACCATAAGGATTTAGCATACTCCTTTGCAATTGGAATACAGCATAAATATATAAAACAAATAAATAAAAAAGAACGGAAATTTCCTGCCATCTCTGCTTTTAGGAAAGGGTTGATACTTGGAAAATTTAATTCATTTTTTAAAAAAAAATTCCCAAAAGCTAATTGCCGAAATATACCGCCGTCGTGATTCGAACCACTCCAACATCCAACTCATTACGCTCCAACATCCACAAAAATAAATCGAAGATTTGCGTCACACGAAACATGTTTTTTTGTAATTGTAATACAATGTTCCTGATTTATTGGGACATTGTATTACAACATGTTTTCCATCTATACATCCCAAACAATTTGGGAAGTTCCACTTTGTGTAGAAATCTTCAGCAATTTTGCACCATTCAGCATTACTTGGCGGTTTGAAGTAGCATAATTTTAACACTGACCAAATTGCTTCGCATACCTCGTGCACAATTAATGACACCGTCGATGAGCCAACTCGGTACTCGTATGACATGCCCATCATTGAGTTGCCAGCTGCAAGGTATCTGAAAACAATGTAATTCAAAATTATTAACTGATTATTACAAAAGCAGTTTCTTAAAATTTACCTCAGTGTCAAAATCTAATCTGAGAACTGGTCTTAAACTTTCTCTTATGCTATTTTTCTTTAATAGTGGTGAAATACGCTCCAAAAGCTCTTTATATTCTGCAATTGACAACCTACAGTAATTTTTAAATTTACTTGGATATTTGTAGAGCTCTGCAATGAGGGTATTATATTACCCAAATTTTGATCTTCGTTGCCAAAGTGGATGAACCCAAAATATTCGTTGAGGTTTAGTTAGCTTCATGTAAGCTAACCCAATTAAAGAAACAAGCGCCAGATCAATATTTCTATGTCTTCCACTCATTTTTTTAAAAATAAATTTACGGTAACACGATATACTAGGAAAATTCAAAAACAAAACAGACAAATTAAATTACGAATAATCTTTATTTTTAAACAGTATTTGCTTTGAATAAAACTCGAACTCAGAATGAGAGCTGGTTCTACAATTAGTGTATATTTATACATTATTTTTATTTATACAACAAAACAGGGGTAGTCCAAAAGACTACTATGTTTCTAAAGAGTAATAAAACTATAAAATTTAATCCTAAGAATACTCATTACAAATCCTTCAAGTGACTCATAGTATAATTATTTTATGATACTATACGCCGGGTGAGGGATGTAATATAATATAGTATTATTATTCTAAAACTAAGAACTCATCAAAAGACCAATATAACTAAACTATAATCTATAAAACTTAAAACTACAAGAGCAATAAATCTGTATTTACTTCTATGTATTATAACCCTGACCTTATCATATAAGATATAATTGGGTTACCCCTAGTAATAACAAAAGAACCTACTAAGAATTATAAAACTTAAAACATGTTCATGGTTTTCGACGATCTTCCAATCTTGTAGTTGTGAAGCTATTTCATCAATAGTAAAATATCCTTGCCATTAAATACGTCCAAGTATATGTAATTTCCGGTGCTTGGCTATTTTTTTTATAAAATCTGTGGAAGCTAATAAGAATTAAAATAAAAAGCTGGATAAGGTAATCTTCAAGTACATTATATAACTTATCTTTTTCAGCGTTTATAACGATTTCTGTTTATAATTTTCTATTCACACTGTATATACACTGTACACTATTATATTTAATTTTACTATAATTTTGATTATAAAATTAATTTCTTTTAAGAAATATGAGATCAAGAAAAAACTTATTAACTATATAGAGGTTAGAAAATTAAATGTCACAAATTTTGTAAACAATTCTTAATAATGATGAAGTTGGCTTCAGTTTAATTTTCTGTTTCATTGTGCGAGCTAAAAAAATTCTTAAGGCAAAAGGCAAAAGTAAAAAGTTTTTGCATTGTGAGAGCTCTGTAATGCAGTTCGAAAAAGGCGTATTTTTGAATCCGCAAGTGAAACGCACTATATGCAAAAAATGTCATTTTAAATACGCACTAAATTTAAATCGGATGTGCTGTGGATTCAATACTGTGCTGACTGTGGTTTAGTTTGTTTATTTTTCTGATCATGGAGAATAACAAAATGTTATCTCGAAGACATAATTAAATAAACATATAATTAATTTTTTTAGGAAACGTACAACAAATAGAGCACAGTTTGAGAAAATGGTCGAGTTCATGAAGCAGCATCCAGATATTGCCAACAATTTAACAAAATCTGGAGATGTTGTTCAAAAATATTGGCAAAATGTAAGGGAACTCGCTAG
The DNA here is from genome assembly GCA_951394425.1 of Tipula unca. Lineage (NCBI taxonomy): Eukaryota > Metazoa > Arthropoda > Insecta > Diptera > Tipulidae > Tipula > Tipula unca. Next base: position 92,069,617 of record OX596380.1, read on the forward strand.
GGCCCGCAATTTAAGAAACTGTAGAGTGGAAAAAGGTTAGATAAGTAGTTGTTTTAATTAGATTATGTAGAATAGTTATGGTTTTAATTTTTAAGGTATGGGGTGATCATAAATCGTAATGCGGGAAAAACTAGCTCATAATAAGAGGGAGTTTAGAAGTACCGATGGCGGCAGTAATACACAAGTTGTATTCACCGCTCTGGAGGAGGAGGTTATACAATTTTGGTCTTAGAGGGGTGGTGTCGAGGGATTGACAAATTCCCTGAGTTTCGGAGTTCCATTAGAAGAAATGGATGAAGAACTTAAAATACTTGACTTTTAAATTTTAATTAAATAATTATTGTATAAATATTTATTATAGCCATGAAGGCGAATATTTTGTGATACCACAACCAAGAAGGCAGGTTAATTTTTAATATTTATATTTAGTTCTAAGAACGGTAACGACTAAGTTTAAGTACCTATGTGAATTGTGATAGCCGAGAAGGCTGAAACTTATGTATATAAGTAACAAATAAACTAATAACATCGATATAAGTTGATCTCTTAATTCTTGTGCCTCTGTAATATATTTTTGATCTCCTTGATTGATTGGTCCAACAGCATTATCTTCCATTTCTTCTTTCGTTTGGACTGGTTCATCGTGTTCTGGGACGTTAAAATGTATTCTTATGTTGTGGAATGCTGCTGCAACATTAGTATTGGTCTTAGACTTTTCACGTGTATACTGCAAATGCCGGGATACACCAAGCAAACGTTTGCACCAGTTCTTCCAAACCCCTATAGTTCGCTCTATGGAACTATGGCTTGTATTGGCGTACCTATCCCTACTTCGAATCCGAAGTCTATGGTCACATATCTTAAATAAAATAATTTATTAATTGATGAACGCTTTTACGAAATACTCCCGTGAACTGGCGCATTCGATTTCAAATCGCTAAAATATCGTAGGTTGTTGACAAAACACTGCCTAGTAATCTACGTTATATTTTACGTGTTTTTTTGTGAATACCATATTACACTCACGGTATTCGGTGTGTATTTTCTTCTTATCGGATGTTTTGCATCGGCGGTTACTATTTTTCTTTTTCCATTTGTGCGCGCAACTTCACGGAATGTACCACTCTTGATATCCTATTTTACCCGTAATATCGATATATCCGATATATATACTTATGTATTTACGTTTTGGTTATTTTATTATTAGATTATTGCCACTTTTTAAGTTATTTTTTCCTTGACATCTGATTTGGTCTTTTTCTTTAACTTTTCCTCTTTCAGTAGCCATCTATACCAATTACAGCACGTATCACTACACCTGTATTATACTCACCACCTTTGTTCTTCTATAAGTTGGTAGTAAAGGATGGTGTAATTACAGTTTGAGTTTGAGACCACATATACTTCACTAGAGAATATATGGACAAGGAATAACAACATACATTTAGCGCCAAAACTATACATTATGTATATACATATATACAAGACCAACCAAACTCCAAACAGCATCATTGTCAACGCCCAGTTATGACAGTTGTGTTGCTTTATAACCCCGGCGTGAATGCTAACGACCAAGCATATTATTCTAAAATCTATTAATTTATTTATTTGGTTTACCTTCATTATAATATTTACGTGCATTATAATTACAATTAATGTAAGTCAAATATAACTTTTTAAATTTTCTAAGTAAACTCAGTTGTCTTGATACAGTATGTAGCCCGTTTTGGTCAAGTGTAATTTTAAAACTATTTAAATTTAATTTCTGCATTTTGTGTGCCCTAGAATTTTTTTTTATTATTTGTTTATTAATGCAGCTACAAATCGATTTGTTTTTCAAAACCCGTTAGACAATCACATTAATATTGAATTAATAAATTTCGTTAAATAATTGACTTGCTTATGTTTCATTGTGGTGCGATTATCATTATTTATTAATGATAAACATCTAGAATATAATATCATTAATTATGATCACTTATGGTTTTTGTGAATAGAATTTTGGAATCGATGGTAACACAAATCCCGCTAACGCAATTTAATTTTCTTATCTTAAATACACATACTAAATTTATTTCCTTTTTATTTGTAACTTCTGGCAATAAAAACATATACAAGCTATTCAATTTTACTGTTAACTTACCAACCCGACTGATTAAATCCAACAATAATAAAATGTAAAAATCTAATAGGCTCTTGGTTATATTTTTTTTTTGCTCTGTCTGAAAAAAAAAATAAGAACAATAAATGAATCTTATCCGTGTGTATATTATGAACATGAGACAAATATTACTTTTCCCTCTTTATTTGTCACACCCCAACAAATTTCAAATAGCATATACGACTTATTGTATATATTATGTATGTAGTATATAATATAGCACCATAAGGAGAAAAAAAAACAATTGAGGCAAATACATAAAATGAGTAAAGCTCTAAAAGCACATTACACAACATGGAAAATCAGATGAAAATAAGAATTAAAAGTAAAAAACGAATCGTTTTACTGTTGTTGTATTTCCGTTATTTCAATGTGCTCCAGTTTTTTATTTTTCCCACTAATAACGAAACTATTAAAGGGTAAGTATTGTGATCGCAAAAGTTATTGTGTTCAATATTTATAGTTACTCCACAAAAATGTTCGTACAAGCTAATCGAACGAAATTCACACTAAGTGATAGCCCTAGTGTCTTTATTTCGAATACCAGCGAACTCGATTTCGACAATAATCCCAGAGCTCCGCCAGACAATTTATTTTATGTTGACAAACGAAAATTTAATGGCGGATACATTATTGAAAATTTCTTCAAATTACAATCAGTAATAATACCTATTAAACTTTACTATAAACAATAACAAGTGTGAAAGGTCACTTTATACGCGATTTATAAATTTTTATTTTTAATTTTAGAGATGCCGCAGTTTGCCCTGACATAATTCCATAATAATTTGAAATGTATGTGAACTGTTAAAAAAGTGGTCGTATAGTCTTTGTAGGGAAATTTTCAGTATGCTTTGAGAGGTTTTCGAAATTGGCATATACAACCAAAGTATGAATATCATATTTCAGCTTTAGTATAATGTCTGGCAAAATGAGCTGAAGCTCATTGTCTAGAACAGTAAATTTTACTTTTTGTACATATTTATCTCTGTTATTGAGCGAATTTTCTTGTGATTACTGTTGTTACAGTTGGTTTGAAGCGGTACATAATTTGTTATGTATAGGCGGCTAGAATGATTTGAAGGGTTGAATTCTACGGTACAAATCGGAGTACATAAATGCCAAATATTTTATGTGTCAATGTTTATGAAATTGTCAAAATTATACTAAAGTATTAAAAGTTTTTTTTTATTGAGTAGTGCTGACTACAAATGTAATGTATGTCATCACCAGTAATGCTATTTTGACCTCGTCTAGTTTAACCGCTAGTCAAACTAGATTTAATCATCCGCTTTCCAAAGCGTGCATTGTTATGGAACAATTGTTATGGTCAAGTCAAGGTAGCGGGCTATATTTTGTAAGATTCTTGAATTAGAAATAAAGCGATTTGTTGAGGTGGTTTGTGCTGTGTAATGCATTACGTGTTTCTTCGCAGGTGATATTATGGAGTTTACGGAAAAAAGGGATATCACTACGATATAATTACTAAAGATTACATAGATATATTTTAAATTATTTATTTATCTATTCAAGTATTTAAAAGACGGCATAAAATCATCAGCACAGTAGATAATCATTTATTTTACAGTTATATAATTACATATTTCTAAAATATAATTTCTGTTTATGCTTACGGAATCAGGAACAAACAATGGATAAGAAATAATAACTATACGTAAAATCGGCAAATCCAAATCCTTTTGTTTTATTTTACTTTACTTCTTAGTAAGATAATTTAATTTACCGCTTACACTATTAAAAAAATGGCAAACCCGAATATTCGCCTGCAGGAATAGTCGCCAAATATAAAAATATCATCCTTTGGTTTATCTTCCGGTAATACGGACATAGAATGATTTAATGCAGCTTTCTCCTTCAATTCAATATAGGTTCTAGGTGACTAGTGTTTTTAAAGAAAGTTGTTTTTTGGGTGTGCCCAAACATGAAATGCGGATTGGAAAATTTCCATTTTGTTTTATACATTTTCTGAGTTCCACTACCAGATTCGATTATCACCATTTTCGATCATTCTTTGGAGTAACAAGCACCAAGCCTGTTCAATTTTACCGAGTACCTTCCGAAGGATTTCAACCTAATAGCACCAAATATAAATAAAAATTAATCATTCAAATTTAACTAAGTAATTACAGATTATGTTTTTTGTGTCAAATCTGCACGTGCGCTCTCTTAATAAAACATTCTACAAAATAATATGACTGAATTTCGTAGAAATATCAATCACACTATGCCAGATTAAAACTGCACACAGTAGTAAAATCGCTACTTTGAAAGTTGAAAGTAGACTTTAAATGTGTGCCACTTAAATAAAGCAGTTTTTGTATTTGTTTTGCTGCATGTAGCTATGTCCGTGTCTGATCAGGCTTTTAGATCAAGAAATATTTAAAAGCTTCTACATATGTTATATACTTTCTTAAAATTTGTTTATTTAATTAAATAATTCGCGTTTTTTGAATCAGCACTTAATAAAAAGATTTCGCATCGTTTTAATAACTGAATGTGACGAACATTTTCGACTTTTTCAGCTTAAGAGAGTTATTGTGTAAGCTAAATTTTTAGTCAGGGCAGGAATCTGCACCGATTAAACTTACGCAGTGCACAATTTAATTATTCATAAACGGCAATAAAAAACGCTTTTGGAGATAAACCATGCAAGCCGTAATGTTGAATTTCATAATTGTCTCACATTGCTGCAATCGCAAAAATACATCAAAGAGAAATATTTTTCATTATACAGGACTGAAATTATATCCATATTTATTGTTAACATCCTTGTACAATAAGCCTGCCTTTCTACCTTCCATCCTCTTTCACTTTGAATAATTTGATGTTCTATTTCACCAACATAAATGATCATATTTTTATTAAGCATTTCCGTCGTCCGAGGATCGAACTTATCTCTTTAATTAGGCCCATAGAAAATATTATAATGGTGTGAAAGGCTGTTTAACGGTGGCACAAACCTCTGCTCTGATTGATCCATACTGATTGATTCCAATTGATCCACATTGTCAGCTGACCATTATAACACCTGTCCAAAAATTGACCACTACGATTGTAAACGTGTTTTCTTTTTACGGTTTATATATACATTTCGGGCTTTGAGGGAAAAGTGTCGTCTGGGGAATTGGATAGATCGGTGTTTTTAATCTTTATTACCGTTACTGTATTCTGTACAATTTCCTTTGTTGTTGTTAAAACTGTTAAAATATTAAAAGTATAAACTAAAATAATAATAAATGTAATAACAATAAAAAAAATCCTAGAAAAAAAGTTAAGCATCAATGTACTTGTTGAAAATTGATTTTTATCGACTTCGAACGTCAAAATTAAAAAACTAAAAAATAAGAATAGTACTGAGTTGTAATTTTAACGACGCTCCAACAGAAATTTCGATTCGATTTCTTTTACGAAAAAAAGCATAAAAATGCTTTCAGTGCATTTTATTTTTATGATTATTTTGAATTCAAACAGGATGCAAAATCATAAATTTTTTATAAATCAATTAGCGATTTTATTTTATATTTAATCAAAATTTCGTATTTTATAACATTTAAATTTTTCTGTTACTCGTATAAAGTTTGACGCTAACCGGATGTTTATTTTTCTGTGAATAATTGAGCAATATTTTAAGCATATTTGAAGAGTATCTTCTGCTACGCTACACCATTTTTCGTAGGTGTCAAAGAATTAAAATGCTAAATTTGAATTAATAATGTGTTCTACTGTGCACAGACTGTGCTTGTAAAAACCACCTTCGATATCAAGGTTGGAAAAGTTGTTATTGATTTCTGTATATATGAGTATAATATATACACTAACACAAACAGATAAGTATGTATACTAAAAAGTTGGACGAACTTGGAGCATAACATTACTGTATATAAGTATACATATACATATTTAAGCTGCATTACGACTGATTGGTGTTACAAATAAGAGTTTCCGATTTTCCTCCGCACAGTGACTCGTATTTATTACTTTCTTTCTCAATCATAAAATTTACAAAATGTCTAGCCTAATGAATTTTATGTTTCATTTCAATATTAATGCAAATGCCCATTTTATTACTTTGCATTTAAATTATAAATTTAAATTTGGGTAGACTTATTCCATGATGTTTGCTTGGTCTGTCAATCATGTTACATAAGTAATATGTGTTGAAGCTTAATTTCTACATGAACAAATTACCAATTCAACTTAATGATGATCCAGTGTGCACCACCTTGATGGATCAAATTAATAATAACAAAAATACAAATTGTATAGCTATTTATATTTATGTTCAATGTAACCAAACTGTTTAGTGTTATGATATGATAAATTAAAAATATAACAATTTAGCAATAGTTTGTGAAGTGTCGTTTGTAGGATGTATATATTTAAAATAAATGTACATACATATGTGTATATACTGTTAATCTTTCACTGTCTGTTTTAAAGTCACTGCTTTTATTATCTTTAAGAATGTGAAAACTTTCTAAGAAAAGTATTTTCTCGTTGTAAGAATTTCGTTATTATAAAATTCGATAGTTTTTGTATATATTGTGAGAGTGTTGTATCTTTTCTTATCTAAACGTGTACAGTTTTGTTTTTAGTGAATTGAAAGTTTAGCCAAAATAGAGAATGAACATAAATGTATGAGGATCTTTCTTTTAGTTTGGATAGTTTTTCTTGAAATCTATTTTTAGTTTTTAATGAAATTTTGTCTTGCATACAATAATAGTAAACAAACAAATTTTCACCCAATTATAACTACAATATACACATTTTTTAAATTAAATTTTAAGGCTATTTGGCCTATCTTATTGCTCTAATATGTTCTTAGTACTGTACTGAACAATGTATTTAATTGAGCATCTGCATTCTGCACATATACTTACATACATACCTCAATGCCAGGTTGTAGTACTGATATCTGCGCTATTTCCTCGGTAACAACATTAAAATTTTCATCTTTATAATATTTGTGGTTATAGTTTGAATACAGGTTTACTAAAATTGATTTTCAGATTTACAACGTTTAATTTATTTAGGCAATAAATTAAAATGTACTTCCGAAAAATTCAGGATGGTGAACAAAATTTTACTATTGAATGCTGAAACAGTGATTTCGAATGCTTAGCATGTAATAATTTGAATAAACATATGCATACTCGTATACATAACTCTAACTTAAAAATATTAGATTATTTGAACTCCTTTATTCACTCTTGGATTTTCGTGTAGTTAATCGGTATGCCTGTCAGGTTTCCCTGTTTTCATCCCTGCCGCGAGGAGACGCATACTCTTTTATTATTTTTCTAAATTTTTAATTTTTCCTTAGTTAAAGCGTCTCGGCGATGATTCTTATATTTGAGCGCCAGCTAGTGTTCGCCGGTGAAGATGTTATAGAAACAACCACTGCTTACTATTTTCCACTATGCTTTTGACATGTGAGATGACTGAATTTTTGATAAAAGTCAAAACCAACCCACTTAACTAATGATCTCTTGATCTGAAGTGTCATCTTGCAACTACAATAATTTACCATCCTGTCTGTGGAGCTTTCTTTTCTTAATACTTTCACGGATTTTCACCGAAAAATACAGCTTGTCCTCTGCAAACCCTACTTCTTAACATCTTGGTTGATGCCTTTGAAGAAATATCCAGAGGCATAGACGCAACATAGAACGTTGTGGCATCTTTTTTTAATACTCTTTTGGAGTTTCAGAGAAATTTTTCTCTGGCTATGCTGATTATTTTTATATTGTATATTGTAACGGAGGATCCGTTGTGGATCTTATTTCTTTCAAGCCGAACTGGATTCACTATGTCCACCACTTTTCTGGAATGTCCATCAACCTACCGTTAATCAATTTCTTAAACAATTTACCCAAGACCAACAACAGCACGATAGGCCAATAATCCACGGGTCGGCCTTTGGAGTTGGATGGGCTCCTATTTCCATTTTATTTTATAATTGTAACTTTGCCATTTTTCTACGCTTTGGCAAACATTTTCTTTTTTCTGACAAGTATTCATAAAATTCGCGACAATGTGCCTTATAAAATCGATGTTAATAATTTATATATCGTTTAAATCGCTGCAAATCGCTGCCTTCGTGAATTCCTCATGAGTTGGATCCTAAATGCAAACCACCACAGTCTGAATTTGTGGTGACTCAACTACAGTCTGTGACATTTTAATGAATATTCAATTAATTAAAAATCAGTCACATTTTCCATATAAAAACCACACTTAAATTCATTAACGTTATATGTATTCGATCACAGTTAAAAATAACTCTAGGTATAAACAGAACCAAAAATACAACGACCAAATACACCGAAAGAATACATTTGTTTTGCACCGTTTTCGCTTGTTTGAGTAAACATTAAAGAGCGTCCCGCTAAAGCGGAGAAAGATTTTGTTTTAATTTGTGTACGTACGTATGTCCATAAAATTTACAGCCAAAAACATAGCGAGCCAGAAAACAGTTGATACCCATGCAGCGCCATTGACAAAATTCGAAATACCCTTCAAACATAGCGTAAGATAACCGTACGATTTACGAAGTCTTCAATATGAATATACTAAAGCATTTGCAAGCGTACAGCATTGGCGAACGGAAAAAGTTTTTAAAGGGAACGATTTGTCCAAAGAAAAGTGAAACAATTTTGCGAAGACTATGGAAATGTATGTGTTAATTACACAAATATGTCTTCGAATATTCCTTGATTTGGCGTGGTGTTAGCGAACGGTTACCAAGAATTGAATTTGTATAGATTTCCATAACGATTTTTTTACGTTTTTATGTAAATTATTGGAACAGTTTGTACGTTAATTTTTGGTTTAATTTAAAAGAAAGGAGTGCGTTTTTTAATATTTATTTTTTATTATATATCTTAAATACTTTCACAATCACAGGGATAAAATTTTAAATTTTAATTTAAATATTATTCAACTAAATAAGTTATTAGTAATGTTTGGAAATGGATGGTATTCTATCTGGTTTAGTTGATATACTAGAAGTCGGTTGCTTTCTCATACTGTATTGTACACTTGTTGTTCTTTCTGTATTACGTTTAATCCTGTTCAATATGATCTATTTACTTTACGCATTTATTACTTTATTTTTGTTCATTTACTGTAAAAGCACCGTTCTGTATGCAAATTTGCAATATAAAGCAGTTCAATTATTAGTAGTGAATAGAGTGGCCAGTGGATTGTTTGATTATCTAACTTGTTTTGTTTTGGTTTATTAGTAAGTATTTTAAGTAAATATTTTTATATTTTTCAATTATACTAACATTTCTTAATGTTTAAAATTAATAGTGGGTCGTGGAAAACATTGTACGCCAGAAAGACGAAAAATAATTTTACGATTGGTGGCCCAAGGTAAAACGTATAAGGAAATACAACAAATAGTACGTTGCTCACCAACTACTATCTCAAATGCCAAAAAATATGTGCCAGCTGCGGAGACGAGCGGTCGGAAACCGATTTTAACAAAAAAATGGGTAAATCGTATTATTCGCTATGCCAAAGTTAACCCGTTCGCTCCTGCAACACAAATAAAACGAGAGCTAGACGTGCCGGCTAGTGACCGTACAATAAGGCACTATCTTCAAAAAAACCACCTACACGCGCGCAGCCCACGTAAAGTGCCTCTTTTAAATAAAAAGCACGTAATTGATAGATTGCGTTTTGCTAAAGAGCTTGTGGATTGGCCAGAGGAAAAATGGTTCAATATTTTATGGTCAGACGGTAGTGTTGTACGGGAATCGAGGCAGCAGATTATATGTACGTAGACCACCAAATACAGAGTATAATCCCCAGTACACACTGAAAACCATAAAACATGGTGGTTGTAGCATAATGGTTTGGGGCTGGTTCTCATACTATGGAATAGGGCCAATATTTTGGATAAAGCAAAATATGAATGCTGATGCATATTGTGACATTCTGCAAAATACGATGCTTCCGTATGCAGAGGAGAATATGCCAATCAGGTTCTTTTCCAACAGGATAACGATCCTAAGCACACAAGTAAAAAAGCTAAAAACTGGTTTAGCACAAATAGGGTTCAGGTTCTGGAGTGGCCGGCACAATCACCAGACCTGAACCCTATTGAAAACTTGTGAGCGGATGTGAAAAAGGCTGTGTCAGAGAAGCAACCAAACAATACACAAAAGTTTTGGGGTACCATTGAGCAGGCGTGGCATGCTATACCTGTAGCAAGGTGCCAGAAACTAGTGCAGTCGGTGTAAGGCTGTTATTAATAATAAAGGTTACTCCACAAAGTACTAAGACTGATGAATTTAAAATTTAAACTTGTATATGTACTTGAAATATGGTAAAACAAAAATTTGAAATTTTTATTCTAAATTTAAAAAAAAAACATAACTTATTGAATTATTATTTATTAAATATATTTAAACTGAACATTTATTATTATTTCTTCATTATTTAAATGTAAATGGAAATTTGTGAAACAGTTTTATTTTAAGTACTCTAGGATTTAAGATGTCTTAAATTGAATAGTAAGAATTCTGTTACTACTATTAATTTTGCCATGGTATATATACATATTTATAACTAGTGATTAAGCTGTAATATTAGAATTAGGTTTCTTCGTTCCTTTTAAAGTGCGCTTGGTGACATAGTTATAAAATTTATTTATACATATTTATACAAATCTGTTATTTACGTTTATTTATAAAACATATTTATTAATTTTAATTTACATCTTAGTTAAAAATGACTCGTAATTGCTCCGTCGTTGGTTGTAAGGCTCTTTTTTCTTTCTTTTAATTGGAAACGTAACAAATACTCAAAAGTTTGTATCAAACATTTTAGAGAAGAGTATATCCAACGTCCAAATCAGAAACATAAATATATACTATATTAAATGATAACGCGATTCCTTCTTTGTTTTTACCACTTCAATTTGAACAAATCGAACCAATTAAATTATCTATCTTACCTGATTATATCGGTAGTTTTGAAATTTTTGTCAGTCAATTCAGAGAAAGATTAAATTTTTCAAACTATCTCATATTTCAAAATACCGAAAAGGTAGTATTTTATAAACTTACAAATTCCGATGACGTAGGGTGCAATACACGTATATGCGTGAGCAATAGTATGTGAAAATTATTGTTTAAAATACAGAAATAATTAGCGCAGATTTAGAGGTGTTGCCTCAAAACATGTAAATTTCAAAATGGTCTCAAATTTCTTATATATTATTCAAGTATCGTGAAGAATCTAACGAAATTATTAAATCGTGCCTTACACTATTTAATAAAGGATCGAGATATCGATGAAGATTTCCCCCATTGCGGCAAGTTAGATATTATAATCAATCAAGTTGAACTTTTAAACAAAACTACACCGAGACTACACATTCTGTCGCAACATTATTAATATTGCCCCATCCGCAGTACTTCAAACATATTTCATCCCATTTTCACATTTCGCCCGATTATAACTCTTTGAGCAATGACGAGAATTATGTAATACATGTGATAAAAACATTGACTGAGGGAAAAACATGTCGTCCTTTTAATAGACGAAATTTATATTGAGAGAGGATTACAATATAAAAGTAATAAGATTGTTGGACAAGCTTATAATGATCCCAATGAATATGCCAGGACAGTATTGGCTTTCATGATCAAGTCAGTTTTTGATAATTTTATACAAATATTTCGTCTGTTTCCAGTATTACATCCTACTGGTGAAATCTTATACGATTTGACAATATCTGTGATTAGATTTGTCCAAACACTCGGGTGTAAAGTGCTAGTTGTTATTACCGTTAACAACAGAATTAATCAAAATATATTTGCAAGATTTTGCCCAGTAGATAATTATTTCATTAATCCGGAATTTTCAGATTTTAAAATATTTTGTCAGTATGATACTGTTCATCTGTTTAAAAATATTAGGAATAACTGGCTAAATTTATTAAATTTAAATAAAACTTTTTTTTTCTTGATTTTGAAGATTATTCGTTTTATACTAATTTTTAATAAACAGGCATTATTTATATTTTATTAGGTAAGTTTCAAACTGACGATTTGGAAGGTAGATTCAGGCTATATCGTTCCTTGGCTAGTTGTAGCTATCGAGTATCCTACACAGAAGTCGTAGAATGCGAGAAAAAAATATAGACTGCACACCTTTTGCTCGGACAGCAAAACGGATTACAAACAAATGATGCAACCAACCAAAGAAAATTCATTATATGATTAGGTTGATTTAACCCACTTCGATGCAATTTTAGACAACGATGATTATCTTCAAAACGTAAAGATTGAAAATGACGCAAAACTATATGTAAGTGGCTACGCTGCTCATAGCGCGTCAAAAGCACAAAAATGCAAGTCTTGTCAAAACTTATTTTTGAATGATAAAGGAGCCACTACGAATTCTTATTATTTTAATTACCTCCAACGCGGTGGGCTATCCGTTCCTTCAGATATTTCAAGAAATTTAACGGAGCGCAGAATTAAAAATAAAATTTTTGGAATCTAAAAATCAAAAAGGCATCTTAATAAATTTGACATTAGATAGTCTTCGAAAGAATGAAGCAACGGATATTGCATTAGATCATGAATGTGAATGTAGATCTTCCAATTTTAATGTTTACTTTAATATTAGCAAATGTTTTGCTATTACATTATTAAACAATTTCGTAAAAAAAGTAAACGATCAGCGCAATACATTAAGTGATATCACAAATCGAAAACTACTTACCTATAAATGAAAAATGAATTATAATTAATTTTTTAAGAAATACTGACGAAATTTTTTTATATTTATTTTCATGTACTCCCCAAAACCCTGCCTGCAATATGAACTCGTGTGCCATCCATAAGATGTTTCCTGCCATTCAATAGAATGTGATAAACCATCGCTTTATTTTATATAAGATTTTATTGTTATTATTTATTCTTATATTGAATTTTTACAGTTTTTATTTATTTATTGTTATTTATTGAATTTTTATATTATTTTTAAAAATTTTTATAAATATGTTTAGGCTAGGTTTCTATGCCAATTGGAAGCATGTAATTATTTATCGCATGTACATATATATCCATATGGCTTTTCCCTTTTTATTTTAAATACAAAATAAAAATATATATAAGTATTCTCGGTGTTTTAATAATTAACGCACAGCACAGCGGATAAGGTGCAGTAGAGTATGTGTTCCCAACTTTAATCAAGATCCGAAATTATATTAACGCCATCAAACAGGTGCGAATAATTCAATAGAGCACACTCAAGAAAATCGAGCAGTCCCGCTTCTTGTTTTGCCATATTCTGAATCTGCCGCTCCAAAATAATTACGGTTGGATAAAGCTCCAGAATAAATTGTTGACAAACATTGGAGGTAATTTTAAGACGTTTCTTAAGGTGTTGGAAAAATTGCTTAATATCGATTCATTGGACAAGACTGAATTTGTCGTTAAATTAAATTGTAGTTTTGATATCAGAGCGTCCTTGACCGAGGCGACGAGTACGATTAACCGGATTGCTGTTGTATGTTCTATCGGGTTTTCACTTCTGCACGACTTCCACAACATGAGTTTTGATTCCTCCTTTAACACACCATGGGGTAGCGGGCATGATCGGCCCACTAAAAATTGTCGGTTGCATAATGATGACTACAGATGACAGCCCCATTTAATTTTATATTGTAATCCTACAAAATATATAATCAAATTTAATACTTCAGTTTATTTTATTTTTCATTAAATCCAAGTTAATACTACTTTGACATACTCGTAGTTATATTTCATCAAATAAAGATGTATTTTGCGTCAATTTTTGTGTACATAAAAATTTCAATAAAAATCTTCCAATCTCAGATAACAAACGAAATAAACAAGAACACCACAATAATTGTTATTAAAATCACTCAAAAATCACTTTTAATGGTTTTATTTTAATACATACATATTAAAATTATAATCACATAATTACATATTTTCAATTTTAATTAATAAACAACAAACAATATTGAAACTGAAACTAAAAGATTTTCTAACTTTGAATGTACTAAATATATACAGAAAAATAACAATTAAATTTTTCACAAAATAAATAAACCAGAACACAACAATAATTGTTATTAAAATCACTTGAAATTTTTTGGTTTTATTATTATATTTAATTTATAAACTCAATCATATAAATAATTTAAATTTAAATTAAAAAAAATTCAAACAAAAACTGGAACCAAAAAATTTTCTAACCTTAAAATGTACTTACACGAAAAAAAATATGGAGTTTTGACAACCAACATATAACAGTGTTGGTGTCGTGGATTTACACGAAACAAAATAAGTTGTATCAATTTACATATTAACTACCACATTCGCATGTGGGGCAATTTGTGGTGGGATCTGTGTACGATTCATTATGTTTTGGCTTGTATCTATAAACGGTTTTGATTTTACATATAATATGTCTTCTTCTTTCTATATGTATGTATATCTTTTAAATAATGATTCAATACTACAAACATATAGTCTTGTCAACACATACCACAACAGATTTCAATATTTTTTTAAACAAAATAATGTAATTCAAAAGGAAACTAGTGCGCTCCAATTTGCAACGTCGTTTAGATAGATAGGTAACATTTAAAATCAAGTGCAAATATAAGTATTTACTAACATTATATTTTTAGCTCTATGGATTTTATAATTTCATGTTCATTCTATATTTATTTTATACGCATTGTTTATACATACAATAGCTAGGTGCATTGGTAAGTGAAATAATGAAAATTTAAAATTATCTTTTGATCGAGGTTATGGTAGATGAACCAAATTAAAAAAAAATATTTCCAAATCGAATTCGTAGTCATGTCGTGTCAGCGCCTTAAAATGACAACATTTTATTAAGTATTAAAATGTCAAAAATTACGTTAAGAAAATGATTATGTATATATAATAATCTGAAGATGATAATTTTCCGGCCCGGCCAAAACTTTGGGCAGAATACATTTTTTTTTACTCAACTAAAACCTGAGTCAGAGGTAGCCTATAATATAACCAAACAAGTGGCCAAAGTAGCCAAACAATATTGCGGTGAAAAATTTGTAGTCTGATCAACATTATTTTTAATTCTATTGAACTTATACATATATACCAACTATGTTCTTTGTATATGACAAAAAAAGTCTGCAATGAGCCAACTGTATAAAAGCCTGGGATGAGCCTATTAATATTTTATATATATTTTTTAAACAAAATTGGAGTGTAAGTATTTCATGCATTATTTAAAAATTGTAGTTTTTTGGTTGCTTTTGTATTATTCGGTTTAGGCATCGATTTTTTGTTAATTCTTTTATTTGTGACTACCCAGTTGCAATTCTTTCTTAGCACCACCAATATAAAAAATGCAATTACATCTTTAATAATAAAAATAATCAAGGTGAGTATGGCAGGCTAATATATGATATTAGTTTCGACAATGTTGTTCATGTGACAATTTTGACCGAAATGTAATTTAAATACCTTTACGATGATCTTTGAAATTTTAAAAAACGTTTCGGAAGGTGCTGTTGATGAGCCAAAACTGAATTGGTTATTCTTAAAAAAAAATTCAGCTAGATAAATATCTTTTTCCGTAACGAATTCATTATCTTTCAACAATATGGTTTTGCATTCGTCACATTCAATTTTTTTATTTACACAATAGACGGCATAATAAACTATGGCATTTGCAGTTAAATTGTTATTTTCTGTATTGTTGAGCACAATATCAATTTCATGAGGACATTATTGTTTGTCTTCATCTGGATGTTTTAAATTAGTTTTATATTCTGTTATGAAACTTTTCCAATTTAATTGTAAACTCTCGGAGTCGTCGAGCAAACAATTAGAATTCATTGATTTAAATAAAATTTTCGTTATGATAATATTTGCATAATGAACTTCAATTTCATGACTGCTTGGTATTTAGTTATAACCTCCTTTACCACGGAGCGCGGGAAAAAATTGATCCAGGGTGTCTTGGTTAGTTTTGCCCGTTAGAATATATTCGTTTCCGAAAGTTGCACTGAGATGATCAATTAACCTTAGCTGTGGATTTATTTTTAGCTCGAGCTCCTTTATGAAATTAAAATAATTTTCATTTACTGAAATAATTTTTAAGATTTTAAAAAATATTGAAGGTGAAAAAAGTGGTTGCTGGTAAATATATTTCGAATAAAAACTTCTGCAGTTTAGGCAATCGAAGATATTATTGAACTACTCGATTATAGTTGCTGTTGGAATAGTATTCAAATATTTTGCAAAAATTGATGGTTGCGTTTTTAGAGCTGTTCGTATATAACAGGCAATAGAAATGCATGGAATAAATAAACCAATAAAATACAGAACAAACCAGAGCAATTTAAATTACGGCAACGTTGTACAAAATAAACAACAATATTTTTGTAAATCGACCTGCAACTTTGCCGTTTTTATATATTAACCAATACATAGAAAGGTATTCGAAATTGTTGAAAGATCTGTGGGATAGTGAATTAGTTTTTGATATTTTACCTTTTCCATAATTAATGTAAATTGTAAAAATCCAAATGTTTCGTACTAAGCAACCAAAATAAATTATGGACACTTCTAACACCATTACATTACGAATAGTCGGTTTTCTTGGCATTAATATTTCGTTTCAAACTATCACTCACGTACAAATAAATAAAACCATATTCAACTTAAAGTTTATTTTTATTTAATTTTAATTTCAAAACTTTGATTTTGTTTTTATCAAATGACGAATTGTAAGCGACTGCCAAGACTTATATTTTTAGCTTGGCTCTACAGTATATAACATTGTTTATCTTAACCCTAAGTATATATACAATTCCGTATTCAATACATAGTATATAACAATTAATATATAACAAATACAATCTAAATAAATACATTATTGAGGTATATAGTTAATTTATAAAAATCTATATGAACCAAACAAATACATAAGTTGAAACTGGAATTAAAATTTATATACTGTGCAAAGCGAATATTTATTTGGTTATTATGTGGTAATGACGTACACGATTGGCGCGAATAGTAAAACCTAAAAAATCCAGATGGAATAAACAATGTTGAGAAAATCGCTGACGTGCAGCGACCGCAACAATTTGTCCCTTTCAATGTTATATATCTGGTATTGGCAGTTTAGAAGTTTTTGAATAGTGCGTCTTTCTATATAGGGGTTTTTAATGAACTTAAAATTTTTGAAGTTTTAACAGTTATTGCTAGTGTCTGCAAGTAAAACAAATAAAAACAAAATTGTATGAAGCCTTGTAATGTAATTTTAATTATATTATTCAGTAGCTCAGTAGTACATAGATTGTAGGTTATTCACCACCTTTGTTTAAAAAGTTAAGAGTGGTTTACAGATTACCATACCATTTAGTAATACGAGTTTGTAGTTTACCATTAAATGTATTATAATTATCGAAAAAAAATTATATTTATTTAGATTTTTCTGAATAAACGAGAAAATTCTTATCTAGTACAGTATTTAAAATCAAAAATGTTTATATAAAATATCGCACCTTGTAATATATATTTGTAGCTTTACAACTACCATTTTGAAAAAACACATAATTTTTTTAAATTTAGAGTTCGGTGCAGTGCCAAAAAATGCAATGGCCCAAATTGACAGATTTTGAGGCTCATCGTACGAAGGTGTTCATCCCAAGAGATATGCTTATCAAATATATTATCCGAGTGAAACAGTCATACATTCTTTGTTTCAATCAAAAGGTTTTAATAGTGTACGGATCATTGAAATCGCAAATTTTTGGAATTCATGTTTTAATTTTGTGATTTTTATGTCTTGAATGTGTAGTACTAGGTAAAAAAATGTTTTTGTAGAACTGGATTTTTTGTTGTTGTTGTTGTTGCTTAAGATACAGAGGGTGAAATATTTGTTAATTTGTTGAAAATGGTGATGCATTTATGCAAATATAAAAAAAAGTATTTATCCGAAAAATACGAAATATGGCTCGTTTTAAAGATAAAGAAATAAGAATTAAGAAATTATTACAAAAATAGTACCGTTTTTAAGTTTCTCACTTTCAAAATGGCCCCCAAAATAGTTTTTCTCACTTTTTCCGAAAACTAAAATTTTTTTTTTTAACTTTTAATTTTTTTATTTTATGCGCCATTCAATTCTATAAGACATATCAAAAAACAAAAAAATATCGATTACATATTTTTCATTTTCTTGCAAAACACGTTTTAATACCACGACCTACTCCATTTCTGCATATAAAAATCAAATTTTAAACTTTATTTAATTTTCAATTTTGTTTTTATCAAAACATATTTATTCTTGGTGTTTGTAAATTTTATTTTCACTCGAAAATACCATTACCTTGCAAAATACGACTAAATAAGTCCATCCACTGTTTATATTTAGGCAAAATTAAATTTAAAACAAAAATTATTATATATACATTTCGTTAATATTTTCTTTTATACAAAACCTAACCTAAATAAAATTATAAATAATTAATTTTCAATGATGTATAAAAAAACAAATTTCGTATTTTTTAAGCCAACACAAAAACCGATTTTACAAAGTCTCACATATGCGAGTAAATCGATACTTTTTGAATAAAATCTAAAATAAACAACAATATACTCTGGTCGTGTTGTTGTTAGTCTTAAACTATTTTAATTAATTTTGATTTTAATCAATATAATAAAACTATACTATAATAATACTACTAATAAAATATAAAATACGGAACTTTTTTTTATTTCTTTATTTTAAGTATATATTCAGAGGGATTATATCGTAACTTTTGTGACCCCAATCCATTTGTTCTTATAATTGATATTGGTTTAAAAATATACTGAAGCTTAATTTGACCCCATTCTATATATTATATTTCTGTTAATCCTTGTTGTTATTATAAATGGAAATTGCTATATACATATATATTATCTGCTTCACTGGTTTATTTAAAGAGAATATAATAAAGTTGACACTTATTAATAAAAACTTTTGACAGTTTTTAATATATGTAAGTAGAATACATACATACACACTTTTATTATTGTAATTAATCGTTTTACAAAATATTTTAGAAGTTTATTTATAAAATTCCATTTGTGATGACGCAATTATGTGTAAATTATACATATATGTACATAGATTCATGGTACTAAATCTAGCTTGCGTGTATCACTATAATAATAACAGTTTTGAAAGCCATTACTGGCTCCTTACTAAGAGTCAACAATGTGGCTCCAACGGTTTCAATGCTTCGATTGGTCTTCGATACTGTCTTAGACAATCTGAGGATGCCAAGTAGTTCTCTACACCGTGGAGCCATCATTGTCTGCAACGACCTTTATTTTTGCCGATTTTATTAATCTGTAGCCCAAATCCTCCATTATAATACCCCCTGCATCTAATACACCTTGTAACAAAATTTTCTCTTCCTGAGTATATGTTGGGAGGCCCACATGATAGCAATCTCGGTGGTATATCAGACACTGAAAATGTTATTCAGCATGGTATACAAGGCTACTGGATAGGTTTCTAGCAGAACTGTTGGCAATGAAAATGGGCTGTAATAGAACTAGTATATCCCCAGACTATACCTTAGCCTGAAAATACAAAGTATAAGTAGAGAACAGTACCATTTCACACAACAGTAACATTTCACATGTATCAATAAAATGGAACTACCTATGCTATTTCATATTTGATTATGATGAAATCCGATACGCTGAATGGGAATGGGATTCTTTAATGATTTTTGGACGAAGTTCTAGAATATGGCCAACTGGAACGGAACCAGGCCATTTCTTATAAAATGATTTTTAGATAAAATTTTGGAATATTTCCAACTGAATGAAAATATTGACTATCTACACGGAAGGTATTTTTTAGGGAAACTCCTTGTTTTGAAATATAAATTTCTACTGTTTTATTTTACCAACTAATATAGAGTAAAATATGTTTTATAACGTATTTGATAGTTCTTTAGATTTATTGGTTAATTCGTAGATGTTTTCCACAGTGCCCCGTAATATTTATTTATGTCTTGAATTTTATGTTTTATCATAAATTTATTTTAATTAAATTAAATTAATTTTATTTCTAACTCATTATAAAAAAAAAAAAAATTAAAGTTGGGTGGTAGGACGCTACTTACTGTGCTACCGAGGGCGGCGTATATTAAATAAGATAATAAAAAAAAAGTATTACAAATTAAGCGCTCATCGAATTGGCCTTTCTTTTCTTGAATAACTGCGCGATAGCGTCTTGGCACTGTTTTTTTTTTTTTTATAAATACCAACACATACATACATTAATTAGAGACTGTTCGTCTAGTGGATTTATTGTCATTTGCAAACTGATCAGTATTTTCAATTTCATTTCCAAGTGTATGAAGTTATTCTAGGATTCCATCCCAGAAAAATTAAAAATATTCATCAGGCAATACTATTCTCATCCCATCCCAGGATTTTGAAAATCATCCCAAAATTTGATATAATCATTTTAAAAATTTG
This sequence comes from Tipula unca, assembly GCA_951394425.1. NCBI lineage: Eukaryota > Metazoa > Arthropoda > Insecta > Diptera > Tipulidae > Tipula > Tipula unca. Next base: position 92,090,344 of record OX596380.1, read on the forward strand.
TAAACAACATGGCTCTTTAGGATATAGGCTCCTAATAAAAACTTATTGTCCAGTCAGGTTTGGACTTCTCAAAAATTAACAACACGCACAAAATATATTTTATTTTGAAATTATTTATTTATTATAATTTATCTATTTATATAATTTAATTTATTTAATTATAGTTTATTTATTTGTTTGCAAAATATTTATAATTTTATTTCACAATTAATTTGATTTATATTAATTAGGTTCGCAAATTATATATATATTTAATTAAGGTTCACCACCATGTAATTGGTTTAACATCCAAAATTTTACTATAGAATATAATGATGATGGCGCATCACATGCGCCAACCAAAACGGAAAAGAGAGAGAGAGAGAGAGAGGATTCTAAATCGCATGTACATATATACATAATATGTATGTATAATGATTCTGCAAGGGAAATATTGCATAGACCGAGAGAATGCACAAATAGAAAATAGAAAATGTTTAAGTGTGCGTCGGTCATTACGCGCGAAAATCTCAATAATCTAGACGAAATAACATGTATATGTTAATTCGTTTTGTTCGTCATGAATATTGGTGAGTATAAAAAAAACATACGACGAAAGATGATTGGTACATAAGTATCACGCCATAGAATGTTCTCGTGCGTAATATTATTATGCGCGTAAATATTCGAGAGAGAATTTATATCGTTATGTACATTAATATAAAATTTGTATGTACATAGAATATCGAATATAATTCGTCGATAAGTGGAAATGGGCAAACGCGAAATTGTAGTGATTACGATACAATTGAAATTAAGGCGATTGCCAATTAATTGTATCGGTCGCTACAGGACTCCCCTGAAAGTGAAGATCCCCCCTAAATGAAGCTGATATAATTATTTGAATTATATTGCTATACGTACTGTTTTACGCGCTCGAGATGCTGATATTTGATCAGACGAGGCTAGTATTCCGTAAGCTGGCTTCAATCGATCAATAGAAATATTATGATTCTTGTCTTTGATCGAAATAATGAAATGTTTTCGAAGGCGTCGAATGACTTTATATGGGCCTTCAAACAAAAACAAAATCACAAGTGTCCAACGTTTTAGGGACAAAGATTGTGTTTTGATTAGTTGTTCGAGTTGATGTCGGAACAAGATTTTGCATGGTGTTGCGTAGTTGGTCGACGACTGTGTCTGTGGTTGGTAAAGGTGGAAGAGGATTTTCGACGAAGAACTCACCGGGTAGTTTGATAGTTTGGCCATAGACCATTTCCGCTGGTGAGCACTTCAGATCTTCTTTCACTGTAGCTCGGATTCCAAGTAAAACGATGGGAATCTCAGAGCTCCAATTACTGGTATTTCCTCGAGCCATTAGTGCTGATTTAAGCTGGCGGTGAAAACGTTCAACCATGCCATTTGCTTGAGGATGATAGGCCGTAGTACGTATACGATTTGAGCCAAGGAGTTTCGTTAACTCAGCAAAAAGTTTGGACTCAAATTGTGTTCCTATTGATCAGTAGTAATTTTTCGAGGAACCCCAAATCGGGATACGTAATTAAATACAAACGTAGAAGCGATTGTAGCTGCAGACATATTGTCCATGCAGTAAGCTTCCGGCCATCTAGTAAAACGATCGACACAGGTAAGTATATAGGAATATCCATTGGATTGTGGAAGTGGTCCAACAATATCTAAATGGATATGTTCGAATCGACCTGGTGGAATTTCGAAATGTCCAAGAGGCGATTTTGTATGCCTTTGAACTTTGGATTTTTGGCAAGCTAGGCAATTTCGTGCCCAATGGGTCACATCTTTATTAATGCTTGGCCAAAAATATCGAGCAGTGATCAACTTACGAGTAGCACGGATACCAGGATGTGAAATATAATGTAATGCGTCGGAAATGGTTCGACGCAATGATTCTGCGATGTACGGGCGATTTGCACCCGTAGATGTTTCGCAGTAAATTTCTAAGCCAGGTAATTTAAGGAGCTCTAGTTTCTGTGATGAACTAGTGTGACAAAGAGAACCAGAAAATAAATTCTGAAGTTCCAGGTCGGCTTCTTGAGCTTGGCTAATTTTGTGTAAGTCGAAGTGATTCTCGACTGAGGCAGTTTCGGTGGTGCGTGATAAGGTGTCCGCGACCACGTTGTTTTTGCCTGTCACATGTTGGATATCCGTAGTGAATTGCGAAATGAAATCCAAATGACGAGATTGTCTAGGATTTCGCTCAGTTTTGGATTGAATTGCTCGAGTTAGAGGTTTATGGTCGGTATATATAGTGAATTCCCGACCTTCAACAAAATATCTAAAGTGCTTAATCGCTAGATAAATTGCTAGTAATTCCCGATCGAATGCGGAGTACTTTTTCTCGGCATCCGATAGCTTCTTAGAGAAGAATCCCAATAGCTCCCAAATATCATTATTGAGCTGTTGCAGAACCGCTCCAACCGCAGAGTTCGATGCATCAGTCGTAATACTGAACTTTGAAGCGCCCAGTGGGTGTACTAACAGAGTAATGGTAGTTAATTCACTCTTCAACGGGGCAAATGCATTTTGGCATTCCTCGGGCCAAGAAAAGTTCTTGGACGTCTTGGGCTTTTTAACGAGAGCAGCCAAGTGCGAGTGAATAGGGGCAAGTGTTTCAGCAAGTTTCGGAATAAATCTATGGTAGTAATTGATCATACCAACGAAACGCTGAATGCCCTTAATTGAACTGGGAGGAGGGAAATTCCTGATGGCATTAATCCTTTCTTCAGCAGGTAGAATACCATCAGGTGTAATTTTGTGACTGAGGAAGTCAAGTGTGCTGGCGCCAAATACGCATTTACCACTATTAATATGTACATCAAACTCCACTAACTTTTGGAATAGTTGATCCAAGTGAAGTTTGTGTTGTTCCTCAGATTTCGAAGCAATTAAAATATCGTCAATATAGACGAAAACGAAGTCTAAATCATGAGTGACTTCGTTCATGTATCGCTGAAACGTTTGAGCGGCATTGCGTAATCCAAATGGCATTCGGGTGTATTCGAAAAGGCCAAATGGGGTAGTGATTGCCGTTTTAAAAAAGTCTTCAGGTGCAACGGGAATATGATGATAACCTCTAATAAGATCGATCTTGGAGAAGATTTTGCATCCATGCAAGCGCATGGAGAAATTTTGTATGTGGGGAATAGGATAACGATCCGGCGTAGTAACTATGTTAAGTCGCCGGTAATCCCCACATGGTCTCCAATCGTTATCTTTTTTCCTGACCATATGTAATGGACAAGAAACGGAAGATGCCGATGGCCGGCAAATTCCTAAATCCACCATGTGCTGGAATTCGGTTTGTGCAGCTTTATCGCGAACCGAATCTAGCCTTCGTGGTCTTGAAACTGGTAAATGTCCTTCAGTTACTATATGATGTACCACGGAATGTTTGACTGGTAAATTATAATTTGGCTCGGCAATTAGGGCCGGATACTTTTTGAGTATCGTCAATTATTAGGCGCCAATTATTGGACGAGTCACAGCAGCAATTAAAAAGGCATGCGTGAAAGTTCGTCTAAGCCCGATATCAACCTGGAGCAATTTAGTTCCATAAGTTAAAATGGTTGAACCGTTGGCGGCCGAAAGTACTAAATCTGAGTTTTTATTATTGAAAAACTTTAGATTTAAAAATTGTTTGACAGGGATTACTGATAAGTCAGCTCCAGTGTCGATTAAAAAGTTCAGATTATTCCTACTATCGTAAAGGAATAATCTGCTCGTTCTCAGGGTGTTGCGATTCAATGAATCTACCCGTGAGTCTGCGAGTTTTTTGATTTGTTAATTAAGCTTGATTCGCCGGCGGTCAGTGGGCCTGTAAAATTGCAGGGCTTAATACACCTGTTCGCCCGGTTAACAAATTTAAAATGGTACCAGCATTTGCTACCATATCTCCGGTTATTTTGTGGAGAACGTGACCGAGGGCGAGAACGCGACTGAGACCGAGATTGCGACCTTGATCGAGAACGCGATCTATCTCTAGGTCTATTTGTCTGACCACTTAAAGCTTGGTCGATCTTTTGTTCCAGTCGCGCCAAACGTGCTTCGACTGTGTCGCGTTGTGTTGATGATGATGGTCGAAAATTTTGAGACATCGATTGAATTTTTTTCTCTGCCGCTGAGGCTATTTGACTATGCGGATTAATGTGTTCATACATAGTGTCCGCAGTTTTGGCGAGAGTATTGATATCAGCTGTGTCGGAATGTGCGACCATCGCAATTCTTATTATTTCTGGGAGTTTCCTCAACCAGAGAGATCGCAACACTGAATCATTCAATCTTCCTTCTGATAATGTTTTAATATGTCTCATAATCTCAGTAGGCCGCATATCCCCCAAATCTTGGCCACTCAATAACTGAGTGAGTTTCCGTTCTGCCGACGGAGCCAAACGATCTAAAAACGCCTGTTTTATTGTAATATAGCAATTCTGTTTAGGCGGATCGGCGAGTATATCGGATATTTTTGTACTCGCTTGCGGGGATAATGCATTTAATACAAGCATGAACTTCGTTTTGTCGCTTGTAATGCCTTTTAGGTTGAATATTATTTCGACCATGTTGAACCAGTCAGACGGGCTTTCTAACCAAAATGGTTGTAACTTTATGCTCATGTCTGACAGTTCATTTCCATGCTCAGATTCGATTTCCAATTTATCTAAATTGTCCGCTAAATCGTCATTTGATTGACAAGGGTCCAATTTTGGTGCCATTTTATATATTCCATATGGAAACTGAGACAATTTGTTATTCTAAGGTTTTATTACAGTAAAAACTACTCGGCCAAGCGTTTTCCTTTGCAAGTACTTAGTCGGACCGAGCAAAAAAACCTCCAGTACACCAATTTGTGGTGCTGGTAAAAATAATAAAAATAAAAACAATGCGAATAATAAAAAAATATCAATACGACATTTTATCGTTAAGCACAAAAATCTTAAACGATAATACTAACACTCAAACAAGCGGAATCCAATAAAAATCAATCAAATTTTGAATCGGCAGATATTCAAAATTGGTTTTGATTTAAAACGCTTTTGTTTGAGTGAATTGCAGCGGGCTGAAATCACTGTCGCTGTGTGGTTTTGATAAAAACCGTTTTTTATTAAATTATTCTTTTTTTTAAAAAGGAAACACAACGACAGTGATGGCGGGAGGAGAGCAGCGAGATTCGAACCCGTGAGTGTAAAATTATTGGATGGGTGCGCAATGTGGTGGTGGTGAAAAAAAATATATAAAAATTTTACAACTAAAAATGATTCTACGTTAAGAAGAAATGAATTTACGTTAAAAAAAATATAAGAAAAAAAAATGATTCTACGTTAAATTTTAAATTGAAAGTGATTTTACGTTAAGTTAATGTATGAAAAATGATTGAATAAAAAAAATATTACAGTACAAGAAAAAAATATTTTTGTATATATAAAAAAACTTGGTACCGGTTTAATTGTTTGATGTTTTTGCTGCTGTTCTTGCTGCTACGTCTTGTCTGTTGCGGTGAGCGTATGTTGCTTCACCGTTATCCCGCGATGCGTGGGTGGGTCGTCCCCTACACCACGTGTTTAGTTGTTTCCCGCGTTGCGTGTGTGGGTCGTCCCCTACACCACGTTTTTTGTATAAATGTATTGCCGCTTCCCGCGTTGCGTGTGTGGGATGTCCCCTACAACACGTTTAATTGTCTATCTTCCCACGCGGTTGCGTGACTTGTTTATTATTTTATGCGTGTTTTTTTTTAAATTTTATTATTATTATTTCGCGATAAAAACCGCTGTTCGGGGTCACCACTTAAGGATGTAGGCTCCTCATAAAAACTTATTGTCCAGTCAGGTTTGGACTTCTCAAAAATTAACAACACGCACAAAATATATTTTATTTTTGAAATTATTTATTTATTATAATTTATCTATTTATATAATTTAATTTATTTAATTATAGTTTATTTATTTGTTTGCAAAATATTTATAATTTTATTTCACAATTAATTTGATTTATATTAATTAGGTTCGCAAATTTTATATATATTTAATTAAAGTTCACCACCATGTATATGTAATTGGTTTAACATCCAAAATTTTACTATAGAATATAATGATGATGGCGCATCACATGCGCCAACCAAAACGGAAAAGAGACAGAGAGAGAGGATTCTAAATCGCATGTATATACATAATATGTATGTATAATGATTCTGCAAGGGAAATATTGCATAGACCGAGAGAATGCACAAATAGAAAATAGAAAATGTTTTAAGCAGCGTACATAACATTGGGAGAATTTACCATAGTATTGAGTTGAAGTTAGACGCTGATGGTTTCGCTCAAAATTTAGCCCATTTTGTTAGATTTGCAAATTTTTCATTATCAATTTGAGATTGGCTGTGTCAATACCAAATTGTTTATTATTGTGCGTTTTGAGATAACATGTCTTAGTTTAGGTTTTTTAATTTATTAGTTCTAGCGGCCATTTTAAATAACAAATAAATTTATCGAAATGGATTAAAATATTGATATGGCCGTATTGGGACTGATTCACTGATTTACTACACAACAACAAAACACAATTCCAAATTAAACGGAGACATTTTGGAACTGTATTGCACTTTTTACTAACAACAATCAATATAATAATTAATATTACTCAAATGACGAAAGGTGGGTGATTTCTAGTAGATCGGCATACCGTCGGACAAAACGATTCTCATCTCTATGACGGATTATTATCTCTATTACGGTTTATTTTGGATACTCACAAATTATGAACTTTGAATGAATGCGAGTACCTACTGCAAATCATTTATTTTAATTGGTAATATGTAATAATTATATTATATAAAAATCTAATTTTATTATAATATTACATAATTTTATAATAAACTTAAATATCTACACGAAATATAATTAAAACAATATACACAAAAATTATCGGTGACACGGAATAGAAAAATCAAATCAAATAAGACGTCAAATATCAAAAAGAGCAAACTATAATATGCAGTACATTTATGTTACACTGCGTATTACAGTTTGCTCTTTTGTCAATATTCAAAAAACTGCTCATAATTTAAAAAATAATTATGTTTTAGTTGGTAACCCTGCGGCCCATTTTGCTCAAAGATAGAATTTTTTTAACTCGAGTATGGCAAAAGTAGGAGGGGCTTATATCATTTTAAGCGATTTGATTGATCGAGAGACCGGGAATTATACTATGGTAAATTCTCCCGATGTTATGTACGCTGCTTAAGTGTGCGTCGGTCATTACGCGCGAAAATCTCAATCATCTAGACGAAATAACATGTATATGTTAATTCGTTTTGTTCGTCATGAATATTGGTGAGTATAAAAAAAAACATACGACGAAAGATGATTGGTACATAAGTATCACGCCATAGAATGTTCTCGTGTGTAATATTATTATGCGCGTAAATATTCGAGAGAGAATTTGTATCGTTATGTACATTAATATAAAATTTGTATGTACATAGAATATCGAATATAATTCGTCGATAAGTGGAAATGGGCTAACGCGAAATTGTAGTGATTACGATACAATTGAAATTAAGGCGATTGCCAATTAATTGTATCGGTCGCTACAGCTCCTTATATATTTTTGTCATACCAAGTAATTGGCACAATGGGCTCAGAAAGTCATATGAATATGGCCCCATACATTAAATTAGATGTTTAACTAATTGTTATCGAGAACCATGACTATCGGAAAAATATTATTTTCTTTTCGACTTGGCATGGTATCCACTTGCTGAGATAAATCATTAAACAACAGCCGTATGTTGTAATTGTCCCAATGGGCTCAAATGAATATATGGCCAAATACATGTAATATCGATTTAATTAATGGTTCCCAAGAGTCGTTAGTGCCGCAAAATGTTTCCTAAGTTTTTGACTTTGCATCATATCCAGGTTCTGTGCACTCATGTTTCTCGACAACCAATAATTCAAATCCATATCACATGTATGGGGCCAATTGCGCCAATTACAACATACCGCTGGAGTTCAACGATTTATTCCAGCCAGTGAGCATCATGCCTAGTCGAAAACATAGGACATATTTTCGGTATTCGTAATAATTAAAATCCATATTACATGTATCGGTCCATATACGAGTGCATATGAGCCCATTGCGCAAATTATACAACATACGGCTGGTGTTCAACGATTTCTCATAGCAAGTGAACACCATGTCAAATCGGAAGCAAAGGAAACTTCCGGCACTCATGGTTTTTGAGAACCAGGTGCCGAAAACTTTCTGTTGCGCTTGGATAAGTTTCTAATGTTATCATCTCTGTCGCGGTGTTGATTTGAGGTTGCCCATGTCGAAGTTTAGTTGTGTTCTGCTGAGAAATTTTGAGGTTCATAGCAATTTATGCATATGAGTACCCTTCGTTACCTAACTTGACAATGCCTACACGTAATTCGGTAGCGAATTACCAGCTTATTTGCATTTTTTTGTACTGTCTCAAAGGTTTTTTTCTATAAATTTTAATTAAATATGAAGATTTAACACCAGAAACCATTTTAAATGTTTATAAATAATCTTATTTAAATAATGTGAACAATACCTAGATTTGTAAATTTACGTAAAAAAATACTAGTTTGTTTAAATTTAAATTATTGGAGGATGGTAGAAAATCTGTTGTTTTTAAAACTTAGAATTCGTTTTCAACTATCCTCTTGTCAGTGGTTTATTGATGTCAGGTACACATTTTGCTTTTAACATCTATAATTTGTAATAGAAAAATGGTATATACAAATCATAGAACATTTAAATTTAGTTTCATAAGTTTGAAAAATGTGTGTTATCAGCATTGTTATTTGTTGTGTTCTAGTCAGTGTTACCAGACCGACCCAAAAAAAAAACATAAATGTGACCAAAAAAACTTAATTTCCAAGAAAAACATTTTTTATTTATTTTATCACAAATTCAACCTTTATAATTACATTTCAGTTAAATAATATCACAAAATTAAAAAAAATTGTCAACATTCAAGATTTTGATTCGAGAATTCGTCATTTTCTATTTTTCATACATGGTGCATCTGAATAATTTTAGCATTTCTGGTTTTTGTTCAAAACTAACACAAGTATTACCTCGTTTTTAAAAAAAAAAAAAAAAAAAAAAAAAATTACCTCGTTTCGACATATAATCTTTTGATAACAGAATACCACTTAAAGTGGTTTCATCTAATTTATTCCTTACTTTATTTTTATTGAGATTAATTTGAGAAAATATTCTTTCTACATTCGCGGTTGAAATGGGACTGGTTAAAAGTGCCATTATGAGCTTTTGCAATTTTAGAAAAGCTGTAGTTCCATCACCACGTTTAATTAAAAATATATTAGTCCAAAATGATTATATGTCGTCATGCTCACTTAGTAAATAATTATGGAAATCTATCCTCCGTACTTCACGCCATTCGTCATCTATATCTTGGTACTCATTTGAAGCTACCAAATTTGGAAACATCTTGTACAAATTCGAAATCGTACCATTTTCCCGATTTATAACACTACCTGGGGATATAGAACTAATAACGACCAAGAATTGGTTGTTAAAGTCGAACCTCTTTAAGAGCTGGTTACAAAGTTCAATCAAAAATTGTTGGCAATTTGTTCGAAATTCGTATTGTTGCGAATTGTTCAAAATGCACAATGAAGATGCAACATCTGCACCAAGGTATATTTTGTTTATGTCTTTTAGTACTTCTCCATTATCTAAACAAACTTTTGTAAGCCACTTCTTCGACAAATTGCTCTTTTATAAAATACTCCAGAATTTTCGTGTAAAGACGTTTAACGTCACAATTTAAACGGTGCACCTGTGGCGACTCGCTTTGAAAAAGTCGATTGAGTTTATTTAAATCATTTAATATAAACTTTAGAAACTTTAGGTACAACTCAAACAAAGGGTTTAAGATATTTTCAATGATTTCATCCGTGGACACATATTTCTCGAGATCTTCATGTACGAAAAACAATTTTAAGACATCTAATCGACTTAGTATCTGATTGATCGTGGCTTCCAGCGACAACCACCTAGTTTGGGCCGGATGGAGCATTTTTTTCGGTTTGTAATTGAAAAGAATATGAAGGCTTGCAAATAAGTGTATGCGTTTCGGACTATTCTGAATGAAATTATAAATTGCCCTAGCTGTAGCTTCTACGAATTTCGGTAATGCCGCGCAACCATAATTGGCATAACAGTTCAAGAATTTTATTTTTCTATGTAAAAACTGATTTATTATTATGTTTTTTAAAATAATTTTATAAAAACTGATTATTTGGAATTCAATAACTGACTGCGTGAACTCTGTCTGGGAGGTACTGAAAACTTCGGTTGTCAGTGCTGCTCAACAGACTTTAGGTATAGTGAAAGTCAGACCCAAGAATGATTGGTTTGATGACGAGTGTCGTCTTGCAGTTGAGCAACAAAATATAGCCCATAATGAAGTGCAACAACGTCTCACAATCGCAAGGAAAAACAAGGCAGCTCTTGCAAGAAGGGCAGCTAAGCGGATTTGTAGACGGAAGAAGCGAGAATGGTGGAAGGCCGAGGTTCTGAAAGTACAACAACTCAGCAATGAGCGTAGTTCACGTAATTTCTTTAAAGGAATTACTGGATTGCACCATACTTTCAGGCCTTCGTCAACCGCCATTCGGGACCGGGATGGAAACCTCTGTGTCAACATCGACGCAGTACTTGACGCATGGAGTGGACACTTTACTGAGCTGCTTGATGTTCATCATGCGTCACAGACTGTTGTTGAGCCACCTCTAACACAGTCTGCGGAGATTTGCACTGAGGAGCCATCCCATGAGGAATTCACTAAGGCCATGCAGAGAATGAAACGAAACCGCTCACCTGGAGTGGACTGCATTAATTCGGAGCTCTTGATATTCGGAGGGGATACTTTGTGGAACTGTCTTTTCGACCTTATTCGATTAGTATGGCGAACCGAAGTTATGCCTCATGAATGGAAAGTGGCCGCGATATGCCCCATCTTCAAGAAGGGAGACCGCTTGAAGTGTGAGAATTATCGCGGTATAGCTCTCCTTTGCACAGCATACAAGTTACTGTCATACATTTTATTGGATAGAATCACTCCTCTGGCGGAGGGCTTGGTTGGTGACTATCAGGGAGGATTTCGTCCGAATCGATCAGTCACTGATCAGGTCTTTTCGCTGCGGATGATTCTATCTAAATATTATGAGACATCCATCTCCGTACATCAGGTTTTCCTGGATTTCAGGCAGGCCTACGACTCGATCAATCGAGAGAGTTTGTGGTCTGCCCTGGAATACCTAGGAATGCCAACAAAATTGATACGACTGTGTAGGATGACAGTGACGCAGTCTCAATGCTGTGTTAAAGTTGAGAACAGGCTATCGACAATTTTTGCAGTTAACTCGGGTGTTCGGCAGGGAGATGCTCTGTCCCCGATACTCTTTAATCTCATGTTGGAGTACATCTTTCGTAAAACTGAAACACCTCAGCGCAACATCTTATATCGCCAGTCCAATCAAGTGCTTGCATATGCAGATGACATATGCGTGATTGGACTGAATAGCAACGGAGTGAAAGAAATACTTGATCCGCTTGTAGAGTTTTCAGCTTCTGTTGGACTCCAGATCAATGAGTCCAAAACGAAATACCTGATCTCTGGTTTTAGAGACAATGGCACACCAGATTTTAGTAGTGGCCACCACACGTTTGAGGGAGTGAGGAGGTTCAAATATTTGGGCTCTCTTATCACTCACAGTGTGGGTGAGGATATTAAAGTGCGGCTGGCAGCTGGCAGTCGTTCTTTATATCCTCTAAGGCCACTGCTAAAATCTAAACACTTATCAAGTGCCGTGAAGCTGAAGCTTTACAAAGCGTTGATCAGGCCCGTTGTTATGTTTGGATGTGAAAGTTGGGCGCTGACGGATGAGTACGAGAGATGGCTCCTTACATTTGAGAGAAGAATCATGCGTGTGATTTACGGCCCTAAACGCGAAATAGATGGTACATACCGAGCTCTGTACAATTTCGAGATCAGAGATCTGATGAAGATCCCCGATATTGTACATGAAGTTAGATCTCAGCGAGTACGCTGGCTCGGTCACGTTCTGCGTGCTGATCCGGAACGAATTGTGCAGCGATCTCTGAAAGGAGAGCCACCATATGGTAGGCGCAGAGGTCGTTGCAGGCGACGATGGCTCCACGATGTAGAGAACGACTTGGCCTCTTCAGATTGTCTAAGACAGTATGAAGACCAAGCTCAGGATCGAAACCGTTGGAGCCAGATTGTTGATTCAGTAAGGGGCCAGTAATGGCCTTTAACACTGTTATTATTATTATTTGGAATTCAATAAAAAAAAACTTAATTTTTTTGAAAAAAACTTAAAAACTTTTTGGCTATAAAAAAACTTGCAAATTAAGTTTAAACTTACAATATGGTAACACTGGTTCTAGTAGCCATACTCTAGAACTTCTGACAAAATTTATTTATTTAATTATTTTTAATTTCATTTATTTTCAACATATCGAATTTCATAATCCGCCGAGGATTGGCGTAGTTCCGTTTCCGTTGGTGATATTCCATAACTTTACCCAATAATCATTGTACAATCCAACATACTGACTTTCATGATAATCAGCCAAGAAACGGTTTAGCTCCGTCTCAGTTGGTCATATTTCATAACTTTAATCAACAATCATTTTATCATCCCATTTTCATCGAATAGACCGCGTTTTAGCATAAACGGTTCAGAATAGCTTAGTTCCATTTCAGTTGGTCATATTCCAGAACTACTTCCAAAAATAAATTATAATTCCGTTTCCATCCAACATAATGGCCACTCCAGTTGGCTATATTCCACAACTTTATGCAAAATTAATTTTAGAATCCCATTTCCATTATCCTGTTTCGTAATATACTGTTTGTTAAAATGCTGCTTCGTACCGTGTACTGTTTCGTACCCAAACCTGATTTATAGTAACATTTTAAATATCCTATTTCGTGTCATATACTATTTTGTAGCAAACTATGTTTTAATATCGTATATTATCTCATATCCTGTTTTTTCAAATCCAATTTTAAAATATACTATTTCGATCTGGACCCTTGTAAACCATATGTATAAACACTGCTGTTTGTACTTCAAAAAATGTGTAAGTTTTACTACTGCAATAAATTCTATTAAAAGTAGAATTCTAATCACGGTTGTATTTTACATTTTCCAAAGATACCTCGATATACGAGTACATACACTTCATACCAATTTTATTTGACCTTCATCACATAAAGTATTTTTTTATAGAAAACGATCAATAATAAATCCCATTGCAAAGCTCACGGAAATAATCAATTAAATCTCCATCGGAAAAAAATGTCGAAAAATAAATCGATATACTCGTATTCGTATATTGTGGAGGAAAATTTCACAGTGATTATTATTTTTGGCATTGAATTGAAAGCTAAAAAAATACTGCTTAAATATAATAAGGTAGAAGGACCACCATACTCGTAAATAAAAATATATCAACCGATGCCAATGTATCTTCCAATTATTTGATGACCGAAACATGTTCTGTAAAATAATTTTTTTTAGTATCATTACCAATTTTCTTCGTGGAAATAATATAATTTATTTATCCACAGTTTTGTTGTTGCCACGACGAAGAAAATAATGTTTTCCACTTGTCATAGGTTAAATGGCGTTTTCTTCACAAATTGTTTATTATTTTTTTGGAAGAATATAAACCTACATATATACATACTTACAAATTGAGTATTTTTCTATTGTAAATATGTGCGTCTCTCGAAGATATACAGTACATTTTGCGCCAACAAAACAAAAAAATTGAATTAAATGCTAATAAAAATATTTCTATGGTACGAGAATTTACTACATATAATACTGACTTATGATCGTTATTATTATTTTCCTTCAGCGTTCATTTTAATTGTCCCATCTGAAACAGAAAAGAGAATATATGTATATATGTATGTATTGCCGACGTACGAATGAAAATTAATTAACGGAATGAACTTTATGGCTATTTTAAATAATTAAGGTGAATTGAAACTGGGGACTTTTCATTTCATTTTTATGATACTGCTCGAGATAATTAGATATAACTTCCATTTTGAAATATGTATATTTTTATATTGTTCAAAGTATTCAATAAAATATAGGAAAGTATTTTTTTTTTCTATGTTGTATAAACAGGATGGTAAATGTTGAAAAATACATAACACTCCATTTCCAAACACCCTGCCCTTCGCTCATCCTATACACAAGACATATTTAAATATTATATTTCAAATTAAAATGTAAATAATTATTAAATAAAATTTTTGTTATTGAACGCAATGGAGAATTTATATCATAAACTTTGTTTAAGTTTAAGATGAAATCCGATATTATTATTTTCATATTGATGCTTTAAAAATTCTATATAGTTCTGATAGTATTTTTTATTATTTTTATAATATTGGTGATAATTGAGAAGTTTGCCGGTGGATGGTAGAGTTGTAGTTCATATTAATGCTAAGGTTTTCTCGGTGGGTGGTATGGTATGGTTTATTGCAAATATAAATGTGTCTAGAAATTTTTTTTAAAATTTTTTGATGAAGAAGAATTAGCTCACGAAACTGAGTGGATTAGAGTCAAAAGTCAGAGAAAAAAAAGGAGAAGGAATGATACACCCATTCCTCCTCAACTAAAGGAGACAAATCCTACAATAATCCAAAACAATCCAAAACAAATTACGTCCACCACCCCCAATAGTTATAGATGGAGTTAACAATTATGATCTACTGTATGAGAAAATTAAAACAATAACTAACACAGATAAGTTTAATACAAAATTGATGAGTGGAAACAACATCAAAATAAACTTAGCAGATGGTGAAAGCTTCAGAGAAATGACAAAAATGTTAAGCGAATGGGGACATTCTTGGCATACGTTTGAAAACAAACAAATCGGACCAATTAGAGTAATGGCTAAAAATCTGCACTCTACATGTAAACCAGAAAAAATAATTGAGGACCTGAAAGGAAAAGGTTGTAATGTAACTGAAGCACCAATTAAGCTAAAACGGAGAAGTAAGGAGCCTCTGAACATGTATATGCTGACATTCAGCGCAGATGATGATACTGAAAAAATACATCAAATCAAGTACATCTTGAGATGCAAAGTCAATATTGAGCCCCTAAGAAGATCTAGGCTTATACCACAATGTAAAAACTGTCAAGCATATGGGTCATACTCAAAAATACTGTAACAAAGAACCCAGGCGTATCAATTGTCCAGTAGACATACATCCCAAAATTACAAATGTAATAAAGAAGCAAACTGTTAGAAGAAACAGGCCTGAATCATTTAAAGAAGAGTTAAGGCGTAAAGCATTAATAGCCTCTCAAGCAGAAGTGGCCAAAACAACTTACGCTCAAGTAATGATGAGTAACGAAAACAAACAAAAAACTCCTCAAACAGACGACATAAATCAAACACTTAAGCTGATTTTAAGCAAACATAATACTTTTGATCAGCGATTACAGAAACTAGAATGCAGTACTAAGCGAGCCATCCCTAAACAAAGCCATGTCTAACGATTTAAGAATTTTATGCTGGAATGCCAATAGACTCAGCAACACCAACAGGAATTGCAAATGGTTCTGGACGCAGAGAAAATCGATGTCTGCCTCATCTCTGAAACTCACTTCACTAGGCAATCAATTATCAAATTTAGAAATTATAAAACATATCACACTATGCACCCGGGAAATACTGCCAAGGGAGGTAGTGCTGTTATAATTAGAAATAGTATTAATCACTTCGAGGAATTAAAATATGAAACAGAACAAATACAAGCAACAGATGTTAACATCAAGACCAAAAATAACTCTATTAGTGTTATTGAAATTTGCTGCCCACCGAAATATTCTCTAAAAGAAAAAGATTATCTTAAATTATTCAGTAAACTAGGGAAAAGATTTGTAATTGGAGGAGATTTTAATGCAAAAAATATCCACTGGGGTTCTAGACTAACAACAACTAAAGGAAAAGAACTCCTCAATACTATCAGAAAATAATCAAATTGTAAACCGACCTACCGGCCAACTGATCCAAATAAAATACCAGATCTAATTGAATTCTTTATCGTGAAGAATATATCTGTAAATTATATACATATAGATGAAATTCTTTACTTTAGCTCTGATCACTCCCCAATACTTTTGACATTAAGTGAAAGGATCATTCAAAAAGAAAGCTATCGTAGTTTAGTAAATAAGCACACAAATTGGGAATACTTTAGAATGTCTTTAGAATGAAAAATTAACTTAATGGTACCGCTGAGGAGTGAGGAGCAGTTAGAAAAAGAAGTTCCCAAGTTCATAATTGACATACAGCAGTCAGCTTGGGAAAACACTCCTGAAGTTTAAAAGAAAATTAAGGGAAACAACTACCCTAGTGAAATTAGAGAGCTCTTGGCAGAAAAAAGAAGGGCAAGGAGAATATGGCAACAAGCTGGAGCCCCTCAAGATAAAACTAAGCTAAACAATCTGACTCAGCTTCTTAAAAGGGAAACCAAATATTTGAAAGACGAATCTATCAGTAACTACCTCAGAGAATTATCTATTGATACTAGTACTCTAGAGCAACCAGAAGAGTTAAAAGGCCAATAATGCAGATTCCTCCAATCAGAACAGAAGATAACAAATGGGCCAGAAATAACGAAGATAAAGTACGAGATTTTGCTGAATACCTGGAAAAATATTTGAACCCACATGTTCACCAATCATTGGAAGTCGAAATAATAACTGGAGAGGTTGTACAGGAAAGTGAAGAAATCCTACGAACAATACCAAAAGAAGTCATGAATGAGATAAAAACAAATATGAATCCGAAAAAAGTGCCGGGTTATGACCTTATCACAGCAGAAATTTTAAAAGAACTTCCAAGGAAAACTTTATTAAAGCTCACCAATATTATAAATGCCGCCTTTCGATTGAAATATGTACCCAGCCTCTGGAAAATTGCAGAAGTAATTATGATTCCACCACACAAAACTGGATCATACAGGCCAATATCGTTATTACCAGTTATGTCTAAACTCTTTGAGAAGTTATTAGTAAAAAGGCTTAATCCGATAATTGAGAGGAGAAACCTGATTCCAAATCATCAGTTCGGTTTTCGTAAATAACACTCAACACTAGATCAAGTGCACAGAATAACTAATATTATTGAAAGAGCATTAGAGGAGAAAAAAGTCTCCATGATATTCTTAGACGTTGCACAGACCTTTGATAAAGTTTGGCACGAAGGACTTAACTACAAGTTAAGAACTGTACTACCAATTCAATTCACTATAATATTAGAATCATACTTGAAAGATAGATTCTTCAGAGTAAAATTAGACTATTCCTATTCTGAATTGAAAGAAATCAAGGAAGGAGTACCGCAGGGCAGTGTATTAGGTCCGGTTCTATATCTATTGTACACTAATGATCTCCCTGTATTAGAAAACAACACTGAGGCGATCTTTACTGATGACACGGCAATCTTAGCTGTTGGAGATAGCAACGAAGAATCAACTCATAATTTACAGTTAGCTATTACTCAAATACATAACTGGACCAAAATATGACGAATTAAACTTAACGAAACTAAATCAGTTCACATCAATTTTACAAACAAACGACTCGAACATATTCCGGTTACAATTAATCAAGAAATAATACCGTATGCCAAGCCAACACGGCACAGTATCTTGGCAGTGACACTAGATGCAAAACACTGAGACATTGGCAAAGGCTCGAACAACATGTTAACACTGAGGCAACTAATCTGTTAAACAACACAGATATTGTACGCAGGCTCAAACGAACTAAACCTTTTGAGCTGGAGTAATTGATAGTGTAAACAGCGTAATGATAATCTAAAATCTACAATAACGATGTGGTTTAATTCAATTTATCAGACACTATGGAACACCAGTGGGAAGAAGCCATAGATTAATACAACATAGTAAATTTAAGTAAGAGCAAAATTGCTCATTAGTCCAGGTGACTAGATTGTAATAATTGTTTATTTAAAATATTAAATAAAAACCAACAAAAAAAATAGGTCTTGCAATTTTAATTTATAAAATAATTAATCCAGCTGCCGTCACGCGCTAGAACTTCCATAGCAATTTCCAGAACTTCCAAAATCATTTCACAATTGGTAATTTCTTAAAGTTTTATAATATTAAAAATCAAATCTCCAATGTAGGAAACTGTTAAGTGGACAGTTGTATGGCCTAAAATAAATAATTACTCCCGCCGTGAAGGGCAAAATTTTAAATTAGAAGTTTATACAAATTTATGTAAAATTGGTATTTCCTAAAAATTTTATCAAATTTATTTATTTTTGTTATAAATTTCGCTCTCTTCTAAGGATTCGTGCACAATTTATTCGAGAACAAATTATAACACTTTTAGCTCTTCACAATTTCACTTTATCTCACTTATCCACTGACTAATCACTGGTTGAATTCAAACTAATCTTACTCTGCAACCTGGTTGCGTATATATGCCCGTTCAATGCACCTGTCGAACTTTCCATATTGCGTCGTGGCATGAAAAGAGTAATATGTGATGTAACCATTGCAATTTGCACTTTAATTGTGATTTCTCTGTTCGGCATAAGCGTCACAATATCAAATCTCTAAGGTAGAAAACACTTTGGCAGATATACATAGATAGCCATCGTTATTTTCATAGCGTCAATATTAAATATAATTGATTGTGCCCCTATTGTGCGCTTTTGAAATCGTTATGCGCCATTCAGTCATTTTTTGAGAACCGCTAGTGGGATATAAGGATAAAATATTAGAATCGGGGCACAAACACATTTTCTGCAACAAAAAAGTTAGTAGTTTTAGAAAATACTTCACTCCCCTATTATAGGCGGGTTTGTATTATAAGCTTACCAACTATATATGACGTAATTTAGAATAAAATTAGTAATATTTTCACTGGCATTTTTTAAAGTTATAAACAACATTAAAAATTGTAGTATTTAAATTTCGAATTTCACTAGATTTTGAATCGATTCCTAATAAAATTTCCTTCTCTATCGAAATTTGAGAGTTTTTCATATACATAAATCATTATATGAATTTCTTTATTTCTTAATTATTTTCTGATGGTCAGCCATAGTTATATATTTTAATACATTATTTCTAAATTACTTCCCTTGTTTGAACACACAACTACTTATATATAAAATAAAATACAATTGGTCAAAAAATTATCGAAATTGTTTTCTCTTCTTTTCGGTTTTTTATTTTATTAATACTCAATAATATGAAGATTTGTATTTCTACCTTCTCCGTCATATCTGTTCTACGGAAAATTAAAAACGTCTCATCCAAGAAAAGAACCTCAAAATGACGATAAAAACGTTTTAATGACGCTTGTAAAGAAGCTGGAATTCAAACGAGTATAAGCAGTAAGACAAAAAAGTTTTTAACTGGTGTTTGAAAGAAGATGTCAAAGAAAATGTCAAAAGAAAATACTACAGCGTTTTTAGGAACTAGTTTTATATCAAATTCGAACTATCTCAATAATGAAGTTCAACCTCCATTCTTATAAATCACGTCAAAAATTCGGTGACGGTTTAAAATAATATAAGATGATTTGATTATATCAAATTTATAGTGAAACGGTAGTCATACCTGCATTATGGTCTTAATTAGTGATAGTTTGTCTTCAAACTGCATCCCGTACACATACATTCACATGTAGTGAGGTTAGCCCGAAAAAGTCTTTCCATAATGAAAAAAGTCTTTTCAGAATGTTTCCTTGCTAAATATGATAAGTGTCTTCGCTTTCAGCACGAAATCTATAGAAAATAAAGTCAAATGGGAAATCCATCCCGAAAAAAATTCTATTTGGAATAATTGTATAATAAACTGTTCATATATAATTTTCAACCTTTATTTTATTTTATAAACACAGACATTTCTCTAATTTATTTTAACTATAAAAACACAAAATTATCAATGAGTTAAAATTCTTATCAATGAATTAAAACTTTCAAATTTCAACAGTACGTTATGGTCTTTAAAAATAAGTACATTCATCCTTAAAATAATGTCTATCTTTGTGTCATGGGACAAAAGGTTCCATCCCGGCTCAATTGTAGTAATCGCACCCACAGCAAGAATACGAATTACCCTTAATATTTATAATTTTGTGAAAATTTATCTATATGATTTAATTTGTATGATTATTCTTTTGATTTGTTCAATAATTTAATTAATTTTTTACTTTATTTACCTATTTAATTAATCTAATATCTATTGAATTTGAAAAGTTTTAATTTAATAAAAATTAATATTAGTGCTGGAACGTTTTAGTGCAAATATTAAAAGAAACTTTTTATATTATTCGTATAAGAGTACTATGAAACTATTAGTACAAATGACGCTAGATAAAACCTTCAGCTCCATGATATACGATATAGCCTATCTATGTATATGGCATTTTAGTAGGAGGAGTTTATCTATAACCCATAAGGCTTATCTCTAGTATTTTCCCCAAAAAATTGTAAAAATTTCATATATTTAAGAAAACAAAACCTATTGAAGCTATTAGCACAAATGACCCTAGGTTAAACCGTTAGCTTTACGATTCAGATATAGGCTATGTGGATTATCTCTAGGATTACCCAAAAAAATGCACATTTTGGAGTTGATACTTATATTGTATATGCGCACTGAAATACTAAAAATGCATCTATGGTTTTAAAAATGACGATAATTTTTCGGGGTGATTTTACTTTATCTGTTCAACTTTTTACTTAAAAAATTCACACCAACTAAAAATTACGGAATGTTATAGGTTTTCTTCAATTTTTCATTTGTTTTTACGGGCTGATATAACATTTAGCATAGAAACAAACCAAAATTGAAACGGATGGTTTTTCATTCACGTATACTAATTTCTAACCAATTACCCCAGACATCCCATAGATAACCATGATAATAGTTCAACCTTTTGAGTTTTGATCCATGATTAAATCATCCTTGCTGTATGGATCGTACGATTATTAGTAGGTATGGGGACGATTGGGCCAGACAGTTTACTGACAACCAAGCGCCTCCTCCAATGAATATTAGTGTTGAAATTCGGAACTAAAAGCGTGATGTTGCTGAATAGATGTGGTTTGTGTATCTGCTAAATCAATCGACATTTAGGGGTATTCATTTGGGCGTGATTTATGTTCAGAAATCAATAGCAGCAAAAATCGAAATTGTGTCTAAGGGTTTCGCGGTTACTGAATACGTGCCGCATGTCTTTAGCGAATAGGAAAGAAAATTAGTGGTGATGTGGCGCTGGAAAAAACCATAGGAACAGAACAAATCAAGGAAAATTGGATTTTTTTTTACTGTATTAAACAAGCGTTAATCGAATTTAAAAAAATGCATATGGCTTATAATATTAGTATACGTAGTTAAAGTTATTGCACAAATTCAAAATAAAAACAAAGGCTCTACTATGGAATTCGTCGACTATAGCAAAACGATAGCCGTTCAAAATAGTAGGCGAATTAAATAGTAGCCTCAGTTTTCGTTTTGCTGATCGTAATATGAAAAAAAAACGAGAGGATAAGAAGGGTTCGTTGCCTTAGCGTTATCAATATAGTAAGGTAAGTTAAAATTATATTAAAATACAAAGCTCAAATATAACATATGCGATGTATTTAAAAAAAAAAAGATAAGTTAAAAATTACATAGACTAAGTTTAGTAATTGCACACTTAAACTAAATAATGTTTACTCAACAGGAAAATAACCTACCATGATCAAACGAACTACAACAATAAATTACGTCTGTCTAGGATCCGATCTAGTCAACGAATATTATATAACTAAACCAAATGTCTTTTAATATCGTCTTATATTTTGTAATATGTACATTGTAACGGGTGGGCCATTTAAAAGTTTAAATTTAAAAATGCAATAAAACGGTTGGAAATTTTGCCAAATTAATTTTTTTGTTGTGAAGTACAATTGTTCCGATTAGAGATGGAATATTATTTCATTCATATGGCTGCTGCAGCTGGCCTCACAGTACCCCATTCGATCGGGCCAATTTTCGAGCACTTTTTCAAGTGTATGGGGTCGTATCTCAGCGATGGCATCTCGAATGTTGACTTTCAAATGCTCAATTGTCTCTGGTTTATCATAACACTTGTCTTTAACGGCGGCCCACAGAAAATAGTCCAATGGTGTTAAATCGCAGCTTCTTGCCAGCCAATTAACATCACTATTTCGGCTAAATAAACGGCCATCAAACGTTTGACGCAATAAATCGATAAACAGTCACTCGTAATGAGTACATTGGCTTCTGTAAGACCACGTCAGGGTTTTCTGCCTCAAATACTGCAATTTTACACATTTAAATATTTTTTTTTACTCTTGGAAAAGCGCTCGAAAATTGATCCGATCGAATGGGGTACTGTGAGGCCAGCCGCGGCAGCCATATGAATGAAATCATATTTCATCTCTAATCGGAACAATTGTACTTCACAACAAAAAAATTAATTTGGCAAAATTTCAAAGCGTTTTTGTTTGAACGAAAGATTGAACACGAAAAATAAAATTAAACGAGAATACAAACTGCATCAATGATGAGAAATAATTTTATATTTTCTCTTTATAGTATGTTTCTTTTTTAAAATCTGCATCCTGCATGCATGTGATGACTTGTTACTGTTTTATTTGGAGCCATTATACGATTTAGGTTCGGGTAGCTTTCACATGGAAATGGCAAGTCCTTTTTGCTCCAATTTAAGTTTAACTGTGAACACATCTACGTAATGTTAATTTTTTTTTTTTTAGTAAACAGAACTTGTCCGAGAACATCATCAACGAAATAACAAAAAAATTAATTAGAACATATTTTTCTTTTTGTCCTATACAAGAAAACACCAATTTGTTATTTAAAATAAAAATAAATAAATTTATTTAAAAAGAATAAATTTAAAATAAAATTAAACAACTAATAATTTAGAATTAGATATAAATATGCAATAAGCAATCTCAAAGAAATTGTTATTAGGTATTAAACTTATCTGACATTCATATTTAATATTCCTACTTAAACAAATTGATTATTTGATACCAATTTATTCTTATGACGATTTCAAATGGTATGGTTGACAGGGATGGGCAATTACGCGTCATCTAATATTTTCACGTCGCCGCGTCGACAATACGTAGACAATGTCGACAACACGTCGATAATGTCTCACAACGCGTCGACAATGTCGACAACGCGTCACACGTCGACAACGCGACAATGTCAGAAAAACTAGTAGTGATTCAGTACATTCATTGTCTTAGATAGTTTAAAGTCAATACTATAACTTTATGTCCTTCTATCCATGAACAGGATTTCGGATAAACAAGTCTTACACTTTATATTTAGCATAAATCGTAGTTTATAATACAAAATCCTCGATGATCTCTTTGCAATGGTTTTGTAAAATTTGGCAAATTATTACAAGAAATAGATTATAAGAAATAATTTTAAAATCGAGCCAAAACTCCATTACATATAATATTAATAATACATGTATAAAAAATAACTTATGTAGCTAACCAAAAAATTTATCTATTTTCATTCTACTTGCGTTGGGAACTAATTTGAAAAAATGCTTTAGCATTTACGTTTTTCGTAAAAAACGTGAAATTATCGTAGGTTGTCGACGTTGTTTTACTTGTCGACGTTGCCAAAAAATCTCGTCGAGTAATCTACGCAATACTTTACGTGTCGACAACCAAGTAGATTACTTGGCGTAGTCTACCTCGCCCATCCCTGATGGTTGATGTTGTTTTTTTTATTAACAAAATAAAATATATAAAATAAATAGGACTTACCCCACAATGCGACAGTACTTTACTAAGATTGGTGGTGGCTTGACTAAAAACCGGGTTTTACCTCAAAAAAACGTTGTCCTGTTATTGATTTCTGAACATGAACCACGCCCAAATGTATATTCTCTAAATATCTATTCGTTTAGCAGAGATACAAACCACATATTCCGAATTTCAACACTCATATTCATTAGGGGAGCCACTTGGTTGTCAGTAAAACTGTCTGGCCCAATCGTCCCCATGCCTACTATTATTGTGTGCAAAAATTTAATGAAATACAAGGAAAGCTGCTCCTAAAAATATGATTTTGCAGTCATTTTGAAACTTTTAAAATTCAAATCCACAATTCCATATTAGGACACTGATCCCAAGACAATAATGCCGTTTTTTTAACTGTATTATTTTCCTACAAATCCATCAGGAATCGAAACCATCCACTGAGTCCCTGACTGGAATTTTTTAATATAAACTATCAAGATACCGATATAAAATATTTTAATTCTATACAAGATGAAATCTGGTGTGAAGAAATATTAGTTTTTGAAAACACGATAACGTTTATTGCATACATTTCCAATGAATATATTTACTATTATTTTATCAATATACATATAGATATAAGCATCGCACTTAAACAAATTAATGTTATTTTGTTCTCTTTCCGAATGAAACACTTTAAATCTTATAGAACAAGGATTGGTTTTCTTAAATCCTTATAAAACATGATCCAAAATATGTACATAAATTGTAGTATTCTATTGTATTCTTAAAGTCCTGTCATATATGTTCTGACTTAATCAAATCTAAAACCATATCAATCCCATTCAATTTAATTTTATTGTTTGTCTCAAGGAAACGCCATATAAAATGTTTAACTTTATATTTCCCATACATACATATATGCTCGTACATTTACGTATATATGTATGTACATATGGATATCGAACTAAAATCATAAATTTTATTACAATGAATTTCCCTATTTCCTAAGAAAAAAATCGTTTATTTGAATTTAAGGATGGATAGAATGTATACACGTATATATATGTATATATTCATAACATGTATGTTTGTATCTGTGTATATAGAGAATACACTTTATTGTGTTGATGATTATGATTTTTCCATTTGAATTTTCATTGTTAATTTTGTAGCCATGGGTAAGAATACCTGCCCATATCAAAATGTTGGACACTCTGACAGTGCTATTTTTCACTATTGTATATAATATATACTCTGTCATTGATAAGATTTTAAAATACACAATCAACATTTTCATACCTAGAAGGATATTATATTTTTCAATATATTTTCTGTTCTGTGTTACAGGATTTTCATCTTAATTCCTATTTTTTTATGTTCTCTAACATTTTTCTGTTATCATTTGATTTGATAAAAATCAAAATGTTCCTGAGTATGTCTTGTGTCCCAGCTTCATCTGTTGGTTTTTTATTATATATATATATATATATATATTTTAAACTAGACTTCAAGGAATTTCAAAAGATTATATGCCTCCGAGGTATAGTTATAAAAGATAATATGAAAGAATGGCAAAAATACAAATCTGTAATTCTTATGTACATATTATACATAAGATATTGATAAAACAATGAGCGAATACATAACATGACCTAAATTTTTTTTGATTATTCGTTAAGATAAATCTTTATTATTTCTGACTGTTGTCTTTGGATATCACATCGCAGAAACAAATTGTATTTAAATATTTTCGTTTCAGTCTGTATATTGCAGGGTTAGAAATTCTGCCTAGAAAACACTCCGCTGGCACTTTTAATTAGCATACAAAAGTGATTTTGTTTTAAATTTAACTGAATACATTATCCAAGCATTAGGCACTCACTACAGATTGGAAATAGTTTCCAGGAATTTTATGAACACCGTGTTTATCATTTTAAATCATGAATGTTAGGCATACATACAGATTAAATTTTTGACAATGGCAATAGTTTCCAAATTAATCAAAAAACACGAATTTTGTAAAGAGACAAAACACCCGACAAGTAAGATTTTTGGCTTGACCATTTGAAAGGTATTGTAAAGGGTGTTTTTTTTATAGAGTTACCCAAGTTTAAATCATAATAAAACAAAGAAATATATTTTTAATATCAATTAAACGGGCTTTATTGGATAGAAAATTGTATAACATTAATGTTTAAATATGATTTCGGCCATGTATCCACCACGGCTGGCGCGTACAAGGCCCAATCTGGAACACCAATTTTCACAAACTATTCGCAGCATTTGCGTCCGTATTTCGCCAATAACTCTTCGAATGTTGATTTCCAGGTGTTCAATTGTCTCTGGTTTATCCACGTAGACAAGTGACTTTACATAACCTCAAAGAAAATAATCCAATTTGGTTAAATCACACGATCTTGGTGGCCAATTAATTGGACCATTACGCGAAATAATTATTACATCAAAAGTTTCATTCAGTAAATCAATTGTAGCGCGCGCTGTGTGGCATGTGGCTCCGTCCTGTTGGAACCGCATGTCAGCAAGATTAATGCCAGCTAATCGAGGTACGAAAAAATTTCTAATCATGTCCCTATACCGCTCACCATTGGTAACATTCTGACCATCATCGTTTTTGAAGACATATGGACATATATCACTCCGCCAGCCCATAAAGCGCACCAAACAGTAATTTTCTGTGGATGTAATGGTGTTTCGACAAAAGCTTGTGGATTATCCTCACTCCAAATGCGACAATTCTGCTTATTTACGTACCCATTCAACCAAAAATCGTCGAATTGGCCGCGCATACGTTAGTCGTTTGGCTTTAATTCCTGCACAACTTTAATTTTGAAAGTTTTTAAGCCAAGATCCTTTCGTAAAATCTTCCATAAAATGGAAGGACACAACCCCAGTTTCTGAGAACGGCGACGAATTGAGTGATTTGGATCTCCTTCAATTTAAGGTTTGAGAAATACAAAATTTTCCGAACTCCGACAGTTAAAAATTAGAATTCAGAATTTTAAAATTGGCTTCTAAAAACTCAAATTTTATTTCCCGAATTTACAAAAAGTTATTGAATATTGTTAAAATAAAATTTTTGAAAGCTCGCAGTTCAGTTTTAAAAGTTCAGCTATGATGTATACTATGGAGATAATTGTCATAATACTTCAGACATTCCAAAACAACGTTCTTCGGAGTATTGGAAAAGTATCCTGGTACGTGAGAAATGAGGATCTCTATGAGGATTTAAGATAAAACACGAAAACGATGAGTAAATAAACCGAAAGAAGACATCAATGAACCAAACCGACTAACTACAGCACTTTTTGTTTTTTTTTTTCAAATATTTAATTCACTACTGCTTTTCGGGCTCAAGGCTCTCCCGACTTTTTCGCAGTTTGCTTATTTGGGTCCTTACATTACGCCGTTGTTAGCCAAATCGAGGACACATGGCCATATCTACACCTTGTGAAGCTCCATACCAGCCTGCACTGACAAGAAACTTGGCTCGGCCCATGGTACGACCAAACCACAGCGTTACAATTCAACAAACGTATACATTTAAGAATGTAAATTGGAGATATACAATTTTTTAGATGAGGCTTCCTCAGCTGTAATATAAAAATATGGAAATAAATGTTTAGAAAGTATAAACGTCCAATTTTCAAATTTATAATTTTAATTTGAAAAATTCAAAATCGAAATTCATGTGTCAAAAAATGTAACAAAACCGTTAATTCTAAATGAAATGTATGCCAAATCCGTATTGTAGAGAGTGTAAAGAACTGTATAACTTATAGATGTTGCGATCTTTGTAAAGGTGTCCCAAAATGAACGCAAGATTTGAATTAAATAGAAAACACAGTTTTTAGTTTTCAGATTGCGATTTTTTTATTGAATCATAAAATACATAGGATAGGGTTATTTATGGAATATCACATTGGGCCTCCACAGCATTGTTGGCACATACGCATTCTTTTATCGAAATTCCCCATGACCTTGTTGCATAAATGTGGCTGAATTTCGTTGATGCAGCGTTTAATTTCCTCCTGTAATGCACGGGTGGTTGTGGGCTTGTTGACATAGACCTTTGACTTCAAATACACCCATAAAAAGAAATCTAATGGTGTTAAATCACAAGATCTAGGAGGTCAATTCTGATCACCGAAACGAGAGAGTATACACGTCGTTATGTCAATATCATCCAACTGAGGCAGAAAGAAATGTGTGTTATCATGTCGTAATATCGAGGACCAGTAACAGTTTTTGTTTGGCCAGCCTCATTTTCAAAAAAGGATGGTCCAATGATGCCTCTAGCCTAAAACCCGCACCAAACAGAGAAACGCTGTGGATGCATTTGTTTTTCGACAATCACATGTGTATTCTCCATACCCTAAATGTGGCAATTTTGGCGATTAACAAAGCTATCAAGGTGAAAATGTGCTTCATAGCTTAGATGATTTTACTCGATGATCAGCATCCACTTGTTGATGCTCAGTAATCCATTCAACGAACTCGTTTTGCTGTTCATGGTCATTAGGCTTCAGTTGTTGTGTTAATTGAATTTTGTAAGCATGAAGACACAGGTCTTTAGTGAGTATACGCTGCAGAGAGCTTCTTGAAATTTGCAATTCTTGTCCTCGACACCGAATTGATGTTCCAGGATTTTCAGCAACACGCATTGATTCGATATTGACATTTGAACGGCTTGTTTTTGGACGACCAGTGTGTTTAGCGTCTCCAACTGATCCAGTCTCCTTGAATTTTTCAATTAATCTCTTAACAGTTGACGAAGTTAAAACACTATTCCGACCATATTTTGAATGAAATTTTCGAACTGCAGCTGCCAAACTTTCATTATTTTTAAGATATTCTTCAATAATGAAAATACGTTGTTCTATCGTGTAACGTGACCTCTGAAAGGACCGTTTCATTCTGGTCGCATTTAAGACGTGACCACTTTAAAAAAAACTTAAATAATTAAAAATTAATAAAATAATCTCAATATTAATAATATCGGAAAATAGTCATCTATTTTACATTTATGACTTTCTAGCTATATAATGTTCAAAAATTCTTTCTGCTTTCAAAACGGATTCAAATCATTGTTGGACATTTCACTTTTGAATTTTTTTTAATGATTGTAACATGGGCGCAACATTTGCCTGGGACGGTAGGACTTCCAAAGCTCACTTCTATGTCATCTGCTTCACGTTCCGAACTACAAATCATTGGTGTTGATACACGTGTTACGCTTAATTCATCGAGATCTGTTTGGAAAATTTGGTGAAGATTTCGCATACACATAACTCGTCCTCAAAACTTTCAAAAATATGACTATTTAAGTGTGGTAAAAGAAGCGTGTCGATTATCGTAATATCCTCATCAGAATTTTCGATCATCAAATATAAACCCGGCTTTTTTGAAGCAATTAATAGTGGTTTCGATTTTAACATTCTTCCATGCTAATCCATTGAACTGCATCCAACACGTCGATGTTTTTAGTGAATACCGCGACATTTTCTACGATCGTCTCATATTGTAATCGATTTTAATAAAAGTGACGTATAAAAATGTTTGAAATTTTTAATTATCCCTTGGTCTAGGGGCTGGATTACCAAGGTTGTGTTATCAGGAAGATATTTAAGTGTGGTATTAGATAAATTTTCTATACGAGGACGTGTTGGACAATTAAAAATTCTAAAAATATTATTCCGGTCACCCACGCTTTACTATTAAATCTCCATATTACCGCCAAATTTTCCGCTTTCAAATTTTTAAATGCTCGTGGAGATTTTGAGTTTCCTATAACAAGGGGTTTATGTTTCTCACCCATCATGGCACTCGTGCATAAACGTACGGTCAATCGTTCTTTTGACATTCGACTGCATTAAAATCATCGGCAGCCACATATGCTCGCGAAAATTCTGTAAATTTTTCTTTAAAATTCTCCATAATTCCATTCGAAACTTCATTTGATTCCCCTGACAACGTTTTATAGGACAACTATGTCGGGTGCAAAATTTTTGCAACCACCCATTTGACCCAGAATTATACAAAAATAATAAATTTACGCTAAAAATTCAATTGAGAGGATATTTGAGTATTTAGCATTGCGTTTTTCTGTTACATTAGATTTTGTTGGTCACATTAAGGAGTTCGAAGTACTTTATTTTAACATATTTGTTCTAAAAATATTGATCACAATTCAGAATAAGAAGGTGGTCAATATTGAGAATATAATTCACCTACGTTTAATATTAAAGGTGCTACGTCAAAGACAATCTCGGTCAACATATAGAGGTGATCACAATGTGGGGGAGGGGGACACTTTTGGGAGGTTAGACTATACATTTTTTATAGTTTTTTATGTACCTACAAATTTTATTATTCATATGGCAGTGTCAAGAGAAGCTATTTTGACGAAGCTATTGCTTTGATGTTCAATGTAACACGTCGATTATTTTCATTGTTAAATTTCGCTACGTTTCCGATAGAAAAATCATACGCTAGCTAACCCAAACCAAAAGATAAGTAATTAGTTGCAGCGATTCAATTATACAACTAATTAAAATTAATTCTATGAGGTTCATAATCGAGAAATCGATTTTATTATATATTGTGTTGGTATACGTCAATATGTAGATTTTTCAAAACAACATTATGGCCAAACCGTATAATAAAATTATACTTATGAAATTAACACAAAACGGGTTAATTTGTTCATTAGTTTATAGTCTTCCCCACTTATACTATCATAAAACCAAAACTATTATAATCATGCACCACAACAAATTCCATGTCATTAAACTGATATACTTAAACTTAAGCATAGTCTGTCATCATTTCTTATTTGCTTCATTTTCTTATTACAACGTATTTAATATTATGCCATAACATAACATATAACAAACATCGACACTCTCAAGTATCAGTCACATATAAAATAGGATATATCTGGAGCTTAAAATCATCACGCAATTCAACTCAAACTTATATATGTATACTCGTACAATATAACATACTCAATGACAATTATTAACATTTCAAAGAAACGAAACGAAACGAAAAAAAAAATTAAGGATACAAAACTGTAACACCCATTTCAAATACGTGATCTACTTGAGAAAGCAAAGTAAGAAAATAAATAAGAAAACAAAAAAACGGCATACAAGATGAAAAAAAAATCTGTGTGAAATGAAATTATTTCAAATAACATTCTCAAGTGTTATTACCTTCATTTTCTCTATCATAATCATCATTAATTTCAGAATTAAAATTACAAAAAATAAAATAAAAATGGAAAATAAAAAGGAAATTTTGTACAAAATGATTTTATTTTTATATTCTGTTTGAGAAAAATAATGATAGCATAAAAGTAATATAAATAGACACATGTATAAAAGGACACAAAAAAGTAGGATGAACATAGAACACACAAAAAGGATAAAATAAAATCCAATTAAAACTACTCCACATACATTTGTTGTTGTTATACATAAATGGAAAGTGTTTATTTATATGTGTGTGTTTTAACTAAATTTAATACATAATATAATGTTACGTCACAATACTTATGGATTTTAGTTTTTGTATTCCTTCTTAATTTCGTAATGATATTAAGGAGATTTACTTACAATATTTCCTGCTTCCTTTTTAAATTAAGGAATTTGGTATACATGAGAGTTTTCCGTTGAGTTAAATAACCTATTTATAGAACATATAAATGACGAAGTTATTTTTAGCAGAGCGCCCCTTATATAATCGGCTTTACGCAACCTTAACTCGTATCAAGTTTCCTGTATGTTTGTATTTTTCCATTACATTTCGAAGTGATCAATTTTTCATTTCATAAGCATGTTAGTTTTGATATGTGGCGTTGCTTGGAACTATAAACGGATTTTGCAAGTTTGGTTTTTACATTAATAATAAAATATTGTAGAAAAATAGAAATAAAATAAAAGAAGTATTAAGGAGAATTTCAAACAAATTAATAGAAATTTAAAAAAAAAAACAAAAACTTACTCGATGCCATCAGGTTCAACAGAAACCTTTATTATATTGATCGATTTGAAACACTCAAAATATTTTATAAAAAATTTAGTTAGTAATTTAAATAATTACATTTTAAATCTAACATAGTCTTCACTATTAGAATATTTCTTAAAATTTAAGTAACCTTTTCCTGAAGGAATAACTGCATGTAAATTGTAGCCTATTGGCAAGTCGGTTTTTTCTGGTGTTACATTCAATGGCAGAACAAAACTCAAAAACCATATCAGTTTTTAAAGTTTTAGCCCATTTAAATAATTATGCTGCATTTGTTATGGTGCCATCATATTTATCAGTGAGACTGGCTCTGGACGCCATTCTCTTGAAAGTACCTCCTACTCCACCACATGGACCCTGCCCATGAGATGTGGCATGAAAATGCTATTCACATACGACTCCGAATTCTTTGTGTTTAATTATATTCATAAAATTATTTTTGTTTTATAATGTGTTACAGCACCATCAGTTATATAATAAATGTTGGTGATACTTGGCATTTTAGTTTTTAAGAACTGAATAATTTTCTCGATGAATAGATGAACCGCCACTATGACATGACTAAGACAATCGGATATAAAAATGAAGCTGTAGTGTTGCAATTTCACATTCACATTTCTGTAAATTACAAATGATGAATAGTGGCTTGCTTATTATTCCAATGAAAACCGTGCACTGCGTTTTGCATTATAAATGAATAATGTGATACAATTGCTTCTGTAGGCTTCAGAATATTTTTTTTTTCCGAAGTTAGATTGTTGAAATGAAATGTAGTAATGAGGAATTGATTTTCCAGTTTCTTTATGAAGTAATCCAACATTTTTTCTAAAGGTTTTGAATACTTTTCCAAGTTGCATCTGTCAGTTGAAATTCATTGACTGAAGCAGCGTACGTAACATCGGGAGAATTTACCATAGTATAATTCCCGGTCTCTCGATCAATCAAATCGCTTAAAATGTAAGCCTCTCCTACTTTTGCCATACTCGAGTTAAAAAAATTCTATCTTTGAGCAAAATGCTGCGGCACATTTTGCTTGGTTACCAACTAAAACATAATTATTTTTTAAATTATGAGCAATTTTTTGAATATTGACAAAAGAGCAAACTGTAATACGCAGTGTAACATAAATGTACTGTATATTATTTTGACGTGTTATTTGATTTGATTTTTCGATTCCGTGTCACCGATAATTTTTGTGTATATTGTTTTAATTATATTTCGTGTAGATATTTAAGTTTATTATAAAATTATGTAATATTATAATAAAATTAGATTTTTATATAATATAATTAATACATAATGTCAATTAAAATAAATGATTTTCAGTAGGTATTGTGCATTTGTGAATATGTCTCCGTTTAATTGGGAATTGTGTTTTGTGGTTTAGTCGGTAAATCAGTCCATATATGGCGATTTGTACATTTTGCTCCATTTCATTGAATTTATATGTTATTTAAAATCACCGCTAGAAATAATAAATTAAAAAATCTAAAATAAGACATGTTATCTCAAAACGCACAATAATAAACAATTTGGTATTGACACAGCCAATCTCAAATTGATAATGAAAAATTTAGCAAGTCTAACAAAATGGACTATTTTGTGCGAAAGAATCAGCGTCTAAGTTCAACTCAATACTATGGTAAATTCTCCCGATGTTATGTACGCTGCTTGAATGATAAATCAGCATCCTCGTAGTCATTTTCCAGAAACGCGTTTCTCAAATATTCTCGAAATAAATTTAATCCTGGACAATTCTTGCATTTTGGTAGATAACATGTCGGCTTAGGCTCTGGACATACATAATTTGGATTAAATGCTATCTTGGTATTTCGATATCTCTCCATTTGTAAAAGATTCTATTTCCATAAATGATTAATTTCACATTTTGCTGTATTATACAAACATACACTGTATGCGTTCCTGGTTGCACACAGTTTTTGGGACGAAGCAAGCAAAATTTGGAAAATCCGATTTTTTTCGACTCGTCGTCCTGTTTGACTGCTCATTTAGCCCTCGTAGCGTTCCTTTAATGTACTCATCATTAAACGTTTCTGAACTTTAAGTTTTTCAATAGTTACGCAATCGTTTTTTTTTCAGGATTTATCCTACTGACTTCATCATCTTTATAATAATCTACCACTGATTGTTTTAGATCACCGCTGATTCGTTTCCCAGCTTAATGTAATTATTAAAATTAGTAACTTCATTTTTAATAAAATATTCTTTACCAATAATTTTTGTTTCAAATTTTATTTTGCCTAAAAATAAAAACAGTGGATGGACTTATTTAGTCGTATTTTGAAAATAAAATTTAGAAACACCAAGAATAAATTTGTTTTGATAAAAACCAAAATGAAAATTAAATAAAGGTTAAAATTTGATTTTTATATGCAGATATGGAGTAGGTCGTAGTATTAAAACGTGTTTTGCAAGAAAATGAAAAATTTTACTCATTTCGTTTTTTGATATGTTTTATAGAATTGAATGGCAAAAAAATAAACAAAAAAAAAGGTAAAAATAAACCGATTTCCGGAAAAGTGAGAAAAACTATTTTGGGGGCCATTTTGAAAGTGAGAAACTTAAAGGCGGTACTGTTTTTGTAATAATTTCTTAATCTTTATTTCTTTGTCTTTAAAACGGCCCATATTTCGTATTTTTCGGATAAATACTTTTTTTTATATTTGCATAAATGCATCACCATTTTCAACAAATTAACAAATATTTCACCCTCTGTATCTTAAGCAACAACCACAACAACAAAAAATCCAGTTCTACAAAAATATTTTTTTACCTAATACTACACATTCAAAACATAAAAATCTCAAAATTAAAACATGACTTCCGGTTCCATACCTAAACTATCTACTAGCTGCAACTGCAGTTTTTGCGATAATTTCCGATTGCCAGCAGAATTTGAATAAAACAAACTAAATAATTTTGAGCTTATCTTGTTGTAATAAAACTTACGTAAGCAACGCGCCCTACATAGTTTTTTTCATACTAAACTATTACGATATCGTTTTGTCTATTGAAATAGATTCTGATTCATTCACAACTGCTATTAATTTCTTTTTTGTAACATTTTTGAATTACCCATATTTTTTTGATTAACAACTAGAAGCTTCATAATTCAGTTTAGGTCCAAGGAACGAAATAGGTTTTCCGCCAATTTTTGTGATATTTTTTAAAATTTATTGTTTTCAAATTGTTTTTTTTATATGCTTATCCTATCGTTCAGGAGAAATTAAATTCTAATTTGAAACGTCAATAGAAATAAGAAGCATTAAGGTAAGATATTTAGTATCAATTTACGAAATAAATTATTTCATGCGAGTAATACACCACTTAAATAACATCTACATAATTTTTAAATGAGACTACATGTATCAAAAACAATTTCTAAGGCCATGGATAATTCTCGAATGAATAACTCCAAGCCAAATGCTTTAGAATATGTAAGTTGTGATAAATTAAAATGTTTTGTCAATAAATCTGATTAATTAGTGAAATTTTTAAATAAGCCACGTCATTAAGATATTGTTAATTTCATTCCCAAATGTTTTGTTTGCCTCCTGATATAAATATAAATTGTACTATAAATCTCGTTTCTAGTCCAAGACGTTTCTAGTCTTTAAATTTCTTCTACAAACTAATTAATTAATGAAATTATAATGCAGAACAACTCAGCTTTTAGGGATATATTCGTAATTTTTATACAATATATACTTCAAACAACCTAAACATTGGACTTGTTGTAACGAATTTTCGTTATTTATCTAGATTTTACTACGAGTATGTTGCACATAATTTTGAAATTTCTTAATCGATAATTTGACATAATTCGTAAATTTCATGAATGAATTGCATTTCAATGCTCATCACCAAATCTGGAAAAAATGTATAATTTTTTTGAATCACTAGAATTTATTTACCCTACCTTAATTTTATTTATTCTTGGAGTAGCATCCGGAAACAAAGTAAATTGATCAACATAAACAAAATTAATTTGAATGTTTGTAAATACATTTGTATGTGTTTTTAGTTTAAATAATTTTTAACAATTAAACCTGTTAACATTAAAAAATGATGAAGTTCTATAATCTAATAAACGGTATAAACAGATGGGCCGGTTTAAGCTGTTACGCCATCTGTGCCAACAAACTACCAGGCTGGAGGCCTATTTAACAAAGCACAGTCGCAAAGGGAGCCCTTTGGATACCTGGCGACCTCCAGTTGTAAGTAGCCTTAGTAGTAGGTGGACCAATATTTCTCCGTTACTCGTGAGACTACGATGTCAATTAATTTAAATTAAAAACAAAACAAAACCGAGATCGGTGTTCTTTAATCTCGAATCATAGCAAGACTTAGACCAATTAAATAAAAATAATAAACCAGTGTTCAAAGGCCATTACTGGGCTTGGTCTTTATACTGTCCTAGACAACTAGAAGAAGCCAAATCATTCTCTACACCGTGGAGCCATCGTCGCCTGCAACGACCTCTGCGCCTACCATATGGTGGCTCTCCTTTCAGAGATCGCTGCACAATTCGTTCCGGATTGGGACCTAGAATTTTTTCAATATATTTGGTCCGAGTCGAGATTTGAAACTTGAAGATAATCGGTGATGACATCATATGCCCATATATGGTCATTTTTGGGACTTAGAATTTTATCAACATATTTGGTCCGATTCGAGATCTGAAACTTGAAGATAATCGGTGATGACATCATATGCCTAGATATGGTCATTTTTGGGACAGAACTGTTCAATATATTTGGTCCGAGTCTAGATCTGAAACTTGAAGATAATCGGTGATGACGTCATATGCCCATACATGGTCATTTTTGGGATTTAGGATTTTATCAATATATTTGGTCCGATTCGAGATTTGAAACTTAAAAATAATCGGTGATGACGTCATATGCCCATATATGGTCATTTTTGGGACTTAGAATTTTATCAATATATTTGGTCCGAGTCGAGATCTGAAACTTGAAGATAATCGGTGATTACGTTGTATGGTTATTTTTGGGACTTAGAATTTTTTCAATATATTTGGTCCGAGTCGAGATTTGAAACTTGAAGATAATCGGTGATGACGTCATATGTCCACATATGGTCATTTTTGGGACTTAGCATTTTTTCAATATATTTAGTCCGAGTCGAGATATGCAACTTGAAGATAATCAGTAATGACATCATATGCCCAGATATGGTCATTTTTGGGACAGAATTGTTCAATATATTTGGTTCGATTCGAGATTTGAAACTTGAAGATAATCGGTGATGACGTCATATGCCCATATATGGTCATTTCTGGGACTTAGCAATTTTTCAATAAATTTGGTCCGTGTCGAGATCTGAAACTTGAAGATAATCGGTGATGACGTCATATGCCCATATATGGTCATTTTTGGGACTTAGCAATTTTTCAATAAATTTGGTCCGTGTCGAGATCTGAAACTTGAAGATAATCGGTGATGACGTCATATGCCCATATATGGTCATTTTTGGGATTTAGCATTTTTTTTTAAATATATTTAATCCGAGTCGAGATCTGAAACTTGAAGATAATCGGTGATGACGTCATATTCCAATATATGGTCATTTTTGGGACAGAATTTTTTCATAGCGAATTTCCGAAATTTAACCGAAAAGTTCGCTTGGAATCATGTAGATACAAGGAATAATCCAGCCGATCTGGTCTCGAGGGGTGTTACGCCAGAAAAATTAAGCCAAAACACCATGTGGTTTGATGGGCCACCTTTCCTCTCTATCAAGTTCAATCAATGGCCTGTTCAACGCAAATCATTAGACCTCGGAAATGCACCAGAAAGAAGAAAGATGGAGATTGTCCTGGTTGCATCCTGCCTATTTGTTAACTCGTACGAAAGAGTAGTTAGAATTTTTGCATACATACTTCGTTTCGTCGATCTTCGTATATTGAAGCGAAAAGCGGAGAGGATAGACGGCTGTTTCACTCCAAGTGAATTATCGAGGGCGCAAAAGTTCATTGTTCGTGCAATACAGCGAGACGCTTTCTCCGTAGAATATAGCCCAATCCAAAAGGACAAACCATTCGCCAGCAGTAGTCGCTTGAAGAAACTCAGCCCGTTTATTGATAAGAAGGGCATTATTCGTGTAAGGGGACGATTGGACCAAGCAGGCTTGTCATATGATGTAACACATCCTATGTTGTTACCAAATTTTACACCATTTGTTTTTTCGCTTTTCAAGCACTATCATTTTAGAAATCTACACGCTGGGCCACAATCACTCCTGACAATCGTTCGTCAACGATTTTGGGTCCTTAGAGGTCGAGATGTCGCTCGGAAGGTAGTTCACCGATGTCTTATCTGTTTTAAACATCGACCAGCACTGTATCTGCAAATCATGCATGGGAAGTCTACCTTCCCACCGAGTGCAGCCAACCAGACCGTTCGTAACCAGTGGTGTCGATTTCTGCGGTCCGGTGTGGGTCCATTACAAACATCGAGGAAAGCGTCCCTCAAAGGCGTATATCACAGTATTTGTATGCTTCGCGACGAAGGCAGTGCACCTGGAATTGGTGAGCAACCTGTCGGCTGACACATCCATTGCCGCATTAAAACGTTTTGTTGCTCGTCGAGGCATTTGTCATACACTCCATTGTGACAATGCTACAAATTTCGTCGGTGGTCGCCGTCAGTTGACTGAATGTTGGCAGTTGTTCTTCAATCAAGAAGTACGAGACCACATTGTTGCAGCCTGTCTGAAGGACAACATTCAATTTCGTCACATACCACTTCGATCGCCACATTTCGGTGGGTCATGGGAAGCAGCGGTAAAATCTGCTAAGCACCATCTTAGCCGAGTTCTTGGAAATTCTACATTGACTTATGAAGAAATGTGCACTCAAATTGAAGCAGTTTTGAATTCACGGCCGCTTACCCCAATGTTATCGGACCCATCAGATTATTCTGCGTTGACACCGGCTCATTTTTTGGTCGATGATCCACTCAACGCAGTAGTTGAACCTGATTTGACCGAATTGAAAGTGGGCCGGCTCAACCGCCTGCAAAATATTCGAGCATTAAACATTTTGGGAAAGATGGTCGAAGGAATTTATTGCACAACTACAATATCGCACGAAATGGACAACAATATCCAATATAAATCTAGGCACATTAGTGTTGATGACCGAAGACAATATTCCACCACAAAAATGGCATATTGGGCGAATTGTGGAATTACATCCTGGGAAAGATGGTGCTGTTCGAGTTATAACAGTCAAAACGGAGCAAGGGTTATACAAGCGAGCCATTCATCGCCTCGCGCCGCTACCACTAGACGACGAAGATGATTCAGTGTGAAAGTACGGTTGGTGCTTTCAACGGGGGCCAGTATGTTGCATATTTGGTTGCATACGGAAAAGAACATAATTTGCAGCATACTAATATCTATTATATAGGATTGAATTGTCATCGCCACCCGCTATAATGTTGTTATTGTATAAAAATTATTACTTTATAGTTGTGGGTGTTGTCGACTCCAAAATAACTTTTAAACACCAACTATTTATTTTTTATAATTTTATTATTTTTTTATTTTTATAAATAAATTTTACAGAATTTTAAATTTATATAATTAATTCTATCTAGAACGACTGCTGATTAACTTCTGATCTTTATTTTTATTTTTAATACAAGAAATATGATTCCCGCTAAAAGTTAATAAAACCAATACCAAAATAACATTATAATTTATACATATATGTAATTATGAAAAGGATAACATTAAATTATGTGATCGTTCACTGCGTTGGAAACGCTAGAGAAAACGAGACAAATAATTACAATGACAATTGCAATTTATACGAGTACATCTCAAACTTGATATTGTATTGCTAATTATGTTGTTCGGAATAATTTATGTTTGTGTGTTATTGAGGAATATAGATTATAATAAAATTTTATGTGTTAGGGTGCAGGCAGGTAAAATGGACAATTAACTTGTTCTGATTAAATGTATGAAATATATATGTACATATACATGTTTATTGTAATTTAAATAAAATTATTATTTTATTTAAGTCCCTACATTCACTCACCCCGCAGTAAAAGTGTTGTGGAAAACGAAATTTATTAATTTAAAAATTTTACTATTTTATCATGGGTTTGTGCAAGTGGATTACCTTGACGCACAGAGTCCGTCATGTATGCTGGTTTAAGTCGGTCTATGGAGATAGATACGTTTTTACCGTTTATATCTATAACGAAATACTTTCGAAGTCTTTTCACTATTTTATAAGGCCCCTCGTATGGAGGAGTTAAGCCAACCTTAACTCTGTCCACTCTGACGAAAACATAGTTACAGTCCGTCAAGTCTTTATGTATAAAAATGTTGTTTTGAGGGGGGCTTCGAGTATTTTGAGGTACGACGTTGCGCATCGACTGTCTTAAACGATCGACCAGTGAAGTAGGATCCGTCGATGGCGCAGAGGAGGAATGCATTACTAATTCTCCAGGGACCTTTAGTGATTGTCCGTAGACAAGATCGGCTGGAGTGCATCCGAGGTCAGGTTTGACCGAAGTTCTGATTCCAAGGAGAATAAATGATAGCTCTGTGCTCCAGTTCAGGGTGTTTTCTCTTGCATACAAGGAGGCTTTAAGAGTACGATGGAATCGCTCCACCATACCATTTGCCTGTGGATGATAAGTCGTAGTTCGTATTCTATGCGAACCTAACATCTTGTTAAATTCCTGAAAGAGGTTGCTTTCAAACTGACTGCCTTGGTCAGTTGTTATCTCAAGTGGTACACCAAATCTTGAGATGTACTGGTCTACGAATGCGTGCACTACTGTGGAAGTTCTCATATCTTTCAATGGAATGGCTTCCGGCCATCGAGTAAATCGGTCTATGATGGTTAATATGTATACATAGCCATTTGATGGGGGTAGTGGACCAACCAAGTCTACGTGGATATGTTCAAACCTGCTGGAAGGAATATCGAACCGACCGTGTTCGGAACGTGTATGCCGATTTATCTTCGACTTCTGGCAAGCGAGACACGTTTTAGACCAGTATCCCGTATCTACATTCATACTTGGCCAGAAGTATTTCGAAGACACCAACTTTCGCGAGGATCGTATTCCAGGATGTGACAAATTGTGGATTTTCTGGAATACATGTAAACGTAATTCTGATGGTATGTACGGTCGATTTTTTCCGGTTGATGTCTCACACCATATGCTTAAGTCTACGGCAGGATGAGGTATCAGTTCAAATTTTAATTTGGAACTAGACTCAGTTTTACTTCTAAGGGTCCTAAACTCCTCGTCTGATGTTTGTAGCGAAACTAGTCTTTCCACATCCAGGCCTGTGTTACATATTGGTAGGACCTCGTGTTCGCTTGTTCTGGACAGGGTATCTGCTACCACGTTACTTACACCTATTATATATCGAATATCTGTAGTGAATTGCGATATGTAATCTAATTGGCGAGATTGTCGGGGACTACGCTCCGACTTCGACGCCATGGCAGTAGTCAAGGGTTTATGGTCGGTAAGGATAGTGAATATTCTACCTTCGACAAAACACCTGAAATGCTTGATAGAACAATAAATGGCAAGCAGTTCACGATCGAAGGCAGAATACTTACGTTCGGGTGGGGAAAGTTTTTTGGAAAAGAACCCCAATGGTTCCCAACATCTTTTGTTATACTGCTCCAATACAGCCCCGAGCGCGGTGAGTGGTTATCCTGAACTCTGCATGCTCTAGGGGGTGGGCAAGAAGTGTTGCTTGAGCCAGGGCAGCTTTGGTTTTGTTTATAGCCGCTTGGCATTCAGGGGGCCAATTAAAATCCTTCTTCTTGCTTTTTTGAAGAATTGAGAGTTGCGTATGTATTGGCGCTAGTAGTTCGGCTAAGTGAGGAATGAATCGGTGATAGTAATTAACCATTCCGATAAAGCGCTGCACTTGCCGTATAGATGCTGGTTGGGAGAAATCGTTTATAGCCACGATCCTCTCTGAAGATGGGCGAATTCCATCTTTTGAGATTTCGTGACTAAGAAAATTTAGCGAGGCTGCACCGAACACACACTTCGAAGGTTTTAAGACAATGCCGAAATCTGTAAGGCGTTGGAATAGAATTTGAAGGTGTTCTAAGTGTTCGGTCTCTGACCGACTACCAACCAAAATATCATCGATGTATGTATAAACGAAATTCAACCCTTTTGTCACTTCGTCCATGAAACGCTGAAAAGTCTGTGCTGCATTTCGTAGACCGAATGGCATTCGCATGAACTCAAAAAGCCCAAAAGGAGTTGTAATTGCTGTCTTATATACATCGTCAGCAGCTACTGGTATTTGATGGTAGGCTCGGACCAGGTCTATCTTTGAAAAGATAGTACAATCCTGCAAGTTTAAGGAAAAGTTGTGGATATGGGGAAGAGGATATCTGTCTGGTACTGTCACTTTGTTCAGTCTTTGGTAATCCCCGCAAGGTCGCCAATCATTGCTGTCGCGCCGGGGAACCAAGTGTAAAGGTGAAGAAACTGATGATGCCGATTGTCTGCACAGTCCTAGAGAGTTCATGTATTCGAACTCGCTCTTCGCTATCTTGTGTTTTTCTGGATCTAAACGACGCGGTCGTGAAAATGGTAGTTGGCCTTCCGTCACGATTCTATGCACCACGCGGTGTTTCACTGGTAAATCATATCTAGGTTCTTGGGTAAGATTAGGAAAACGTCTAAGAAGTTCTCCAAATGGACCGTTGACCATAAAAAGTCGGATTGTCGGTAATGGATCGTCTATATCCATGGCATTGACAATTAACGACGTATTTGAGTCAAGAAGCCGCTTGTTTGCTAAGTCCACTACGATACCAAACTTAGTCAAAAAATCAGCACGTATGATAGGCCTGGTAACTGACGCCAATATAAATGGATGTTTGAAATCGCGGCGAAAACCTAAATCGACATTTAATAATCTTACACCGTAAGTTGTGATTGGAGAACCATTAGCAGCGAAGATAGTATTGCATGAATCGTGAGAAATATTTTTATATAAATTTGAAGGAACAACTGAAACATCAGCTCCCGTATCAATAAGAAAACTTAAATTGGTTTTGGGACATTTAATAAATAGGCGACGTGTTTGAGTCGTCCCAACGTTTGTCGCAATTACTTTGGGACGATCTAGTTTTCCGATTTATCGTTTGATTTCGTATTGTACTGACCAGTAAATGTACACGAACCACCTGCACATTTTTTGGCTGCGGCACCAAATCGAAAATGGTAATAACAGAAATTTCGCCTGGTCGAGGTAGAACTAGTAGTAGTAGAGTGTGATTTAAACTGCGAACGATTGCGCGATCGGTTTCGAGAAAAATTTAATGGTCTTGATCGATCTTGTTTAAAGATGTGTTTCCGTAGTTCGTTAATAGCTGTAGCTAGACTTTCTAAAGTTATTGTTCCAGTCGCCGAGTTTTCCTTTGAACTTGAGGCACTATAGATCGCTGATGACGTTGATGGTCGATGAAATTCCCATATTTTGTCAGCTAGGGCAGTTAATTTGGTCATTGGTTCTGACTCTTGGACGAGAATAATCGAACGTAATTGCTCCGGCAATCTTTTTAGCCACAATGCTTTCAAAAGCTCTTCCGTAACTGCCGTCGAGGAACCCGCTAGCTGCTGTAATCGACGATAAAACGCCGAAGGGTTTAAATCACCCATAGCTGTAGCGCCTATTAATGTTTCCAATATTTGAGTCTCTGATAAACTCAGTCGTTTTACCACTTCCAATTTAAGAATATTAAATTTGCCTGTCTCTGGTGGTTTTGAAATTATGTCCGAAACGGTCGCAATAATATCGACGGGTAGTGACGCAATCGTTAGTAAATATTGTTGGTTGTCCGAGGTAATTCGTTTCGTGTTAAATACGGCTTCCACTTGCAAAAACCAAAGTCCCGGCATTTCATGCCAGAAAGGCGGAAATGGAACAGACGTTGACGCATCTACACTACGCGGTTCTTTTTTAACGTTTGTATCTTCATTATCTGACATCGTTTAATTTTCACAAAACTTCACTTGTTTAAATACCCGATTAAAATTCAAATTCAAAAACAATATGGTATACTAGTAAAATATACTATACTTTACTATGATATACTATAGTAAAAGCGGAAACGAAAGAAGTATGCACTTATATAAGTATATGTATATAACTTTATTCAGATAATATTGGAGGAAGTAAAGAAAATCGAATGGAAATAGCAATATCAAGTTTGAAAATATATACTGTAATAGTAAAAAGCAATTCTCACCATAAAACGCGGTGTTCCAACGCAATGTCCGATATATCACCAATTCTATGTGATCCTGTACAATTTTTTGCTAAAAAAAATTAAGAAAATAGAAAAAGTTATAAAAAAAAATTATAATATATAATACGTCGCAGGAACGGGAACTTGACCTTATGTGTGTTGTTCAACGGGGATGGATATGTATCCCAAACTGCTTACGGTTGTGTTGAATGACGAAACGCTGACCTTGATATCGTAGTTGTAGATTCAATTTTTAAAGTTGGAGTTGTCGTTTGCTGATCGGTGAATAACGCTGATGAATTTTATCCGTAATTTTATGATAAATGGCGCAATTTGTATCAGCTTTATAACAGGAATCAGACCGTTGTACTGCAACAATGTAGCTAATCACCGTTAAGTTGATATGCGTAATAGGCTAATTACGCGGGAAATCGGTGAACGGCTTCGCTGTATGTTGTCGTTGGTTTATTT
The DNA here is from genome assembly GCA_951394425.1 of Tipula unca. Classification (NCBI taxonomy): domain Eukaryota; kingdom Metazoa; phylum Arthropoda; class Insecta; order Diptera; family Tipulidae; genus Tipula; species Tipula unca. The sequence goes on from OX596380.1 coordinate 92,135,099, forward strand.
TCTGTATTCGTCTTAGAATGTACCGATATTGATTTTTGCACGATGAAATATTTATGTTCCAAACAAGATGTGGCTTTGTACTATTTAATATCGAATTCCAATTCGAGAAAAAAAAAAATAGTCAGAATTGTGGAACGTTTGTAAACTCGGCAATAAATTAATTTTCACTCGTCGACAGCAATACACTTTTTTTATTTGTTTTTGTTGTGTTCTTTTAGGAGTCACCAATATAGTTGTGGGTGTTGTCGACCCCAAAATAACTTTTAAACACCAACTATTTATTTTTTATAATTTTATTATTTTTTTATTTTTATAAATAAATTTTACAGAATTTTAAATTTATATAATTAATTCTATCTAGAACGACTGCTGATTAACTTCTGATCTTTATTTTTATTTTTAATACAAGAACTATGATTCCCGCTAAAAGTTAATAAAACCAATACCAAAATAACATTATAATTTATACATATATGTAATTATGAAAAGGATAACATTAAATTATGTGATCGTTCACTGCGTTGGAAACGCTAGAGAAAACGAGACAAATAATTACAATGACAATTGCAATTTATACGAGTACATCTCAAACTTGATATTGTATTGCTAATTATGTTGTTCGGAATAATTTATGTTTGTGTGTTATTGAGGAATATAGATTATAATAAAATTTTATGTGTTAGGGTGCAGGCAGGTAAAATGGACAATTAACTTGTTCTGATTAAATGTATGAAATATATATGTACATATACATGTTTATTGTAATTTAAATAAAATTATTATTTTATTTAAGTCCCTACAACTTGTCCAGTTGTCCATTACTACGGCTAAGTTGCGTGTTGCAAAATAAATTAAATATAGAAATGTAAAAGTGAATTTTATTAAACAATTTTATTTATTCCTGTTTTTATTGTACTCGTTGTCAATACGCAACCTAATTCGTATTTTAACTCGTTTCCCTGGTCGTGGGGAAAACAAATACTTAGAAACAATTATTGTAATGTTATTGATTTTAATTATCCTCTATTCTAAATGACCACATGTAGATTTAATAGCAGCTGTATTTTTAGCTTCGGCAAAATTTACTTTAGAATATAAGATTTGTTGAAGTTTTTCCGTCAGATATATATTGCTTTCTGGAAACTTTAAATAATATTACACGTTTGTAGTATGCAGTCAGTATAGTATTTTACCTCCAGTAACCACGATTCATCAGCTCATACTTCTACGCAACAGTGAAACTAGTAAACTTTAAATTTCAAAGTAGGCACCGTAAATAATAGAAACAAATAGAATTCAGTATTATTCTTGGTAAACTGTAATACATGTTTCATTTCATTTGTTCTCGCTACGAGAATCTACCCTATTATTATTTTGTTTAAAGGCTCCAAGATTAACGTTTTTGAATTTAAATTTGTATTTCCGAAAAGTATATGCTATCATAAACATCAGTTGGAAGTAGCATAATAGCAATACCTTCACATTAATAGAAATGATGCTTTTAACAAACTTAACTTTTCGGATAATTCTTGCTTTATGTGAATCACCCTTCCATCTATTGATATATTTGAAATTTCTTCATTTTTCGTAGTATAAAATCCTTTAAGTATTTCCCAGAGTTCATTTGGATTATATTTATTGTCTGTGATTTGCTGTTGAATATATTTAGTATTTTCGTCCTTAGGGACGTGTTCATATATATATTTATCGATACACGGTATGTTTCCCAATACTCACTTGTTGCAACAATTATTGCTTAACCGGAGCATTCATTTCTATTCTTCTTTAATACTTTATGGTGATTAGTGTATCAGGGATTTTCAGTTTGTTTCATAACAGGAACACCTATGTTACTAGTTCATCCATACATTTTTTCAAAATATGTATTTCATTCAATTCACTATAGCACTGATTGATCCAATCTATTTTTGCTATTAACGTATATGCCAATAATTTCGGTGAAATTGGGTCACTTAAAAAATTCCGGGTCCAAAAATTAGTTTGGTAGTTTATAGCAGTGGAATTAAAGCACCCATTTACTCAGCGACTAGCGGAAATTCAGGTCAAAACTCGATATAAATAAAAATTTATAAATTTAAACAAAGTCAATCTAATAGTTATTCGATCTCAGATCATTAGAAACATTAAAGTGTTTGTTTAAACTGTAAATCCATTTACTTAAATACTTAAAATAAAATAAAGCATTCTACTTTCTACCACGTATCGCAGCAAATCTAATTGGTAAACTATATTACATAATAAGTAAAACTACATATACTTAGCGTATATGACAAATAACGTATCGTCACTGGTGAACATTAACGTTTCACAAATACCGGAAGCTTATTCTTATGCAAGCGAGCTTTTATAAACAAAAACGACGGCAAATTTATATTTATTTCAATTTCTTCATCGTGATAAGAAATGGGAATCCTTTCATTATTTTATTTTGTATCGCTTACCTTTGTATCAAAACCACCAACAACAAATAAGTACATAAAGCTGTGTATATAAAGTTAATATTAAAAATATAAGACAACAACTAAACAAGGAAAAACTTTTTCATTTTTCCTTTAAATTTTCTTTAAGATAAAGCTCAGAAGAAAAATAAAGTTGCACGCGATTAAAAAATAAAGAAAGTTTTGGAAAATTTTCATGTTTATGTCATTAGTTGGGTATTTTTTGTTTGTACTTCTACTTGCGCTGTCATAGATTGTTGAAGATAATTTTTATAGAAAAATAAGAATTTATGTTATGTATGAGTGTGATATATGGGAAAATAGTTAAATTCTCCATTATTTTGTTTACGTTTTGCTGCCGAGTTGATCAAATTTTAGTTTTTTATAAACTATTTATAGTAAAACAAAATTGTATATAAACTTTTATCAAAAAAAAAATCTGTATCATGAGGATATAATAATATGTATTTGTATATATGACTAAGAATTTACTTGCAACAAAATACCACATATACATACAATAGTTTTTTAGTTTTTATATATAGTATGAATATTACTGAATTTCCGTTCGTATGTCGTTCGAGATGCCAAGAGATTTATAACTACTAACTAGCGCATAACGAATTTTATGTGTCGAAAGTGTTGCAAATTTTGTAAACTTTTGTCGCGCTTGTACGTATACGCTATACTCAGTATATAAAAATTTGTTCCAAGGAAAGTTTGAAAATATATTTCGTGTAATTCACAGCTGTATAGTGATAACATTGTAAACATGCAGTACCAACATAAAAGTTTTGCAACACAAAAAACCAAACTTTCATATTACATTTTGCTAATTTATTTCCACATTTTTTTCGTGTATGTAGTATAGTTTACAAATGATCTACATGAGATAACTTAGAAAATCTAAAATATTTGAAATTATTGTTAGTAATTCTGTTTTAAGTTAAAAAAATGTGCTTGGAAAACTATGAATTTTAATGAGAAAATTTCACGCTAGATGCTAAATACAAACTTTTTATACGGTAGAACTAGAAAAGCTTTTGTGGGTAAATTAATTTTAAATGTTTTATGTTACATACAATAATATGGTATATTCAAAATATCAAACAATGATGATAGTTTAAAAATATAGTACATAATACATTTGGACTATTTCAAACCAATATTGTTACTAACCTTAATTATGATAAATACTACTATAGTAACTCAGAATATTTAGGCTTAAAGTAAAATATTTTTTTTGACTGCCTATGGCTTTATTCTTGAATCTTTCTTTATACGAAACTAACAAGAAGTGTGCAAAGCTTACAATCTAAAAAAAAAATTTATTTCTAAGTCCTTAACCTATGTTAAATACTTGTTATACTTGTTATAGCTTAAATATGTAGTTAAATTAATTTTATCAATACATTAGATCTAGTGGATCTACTCTGCGAAGCCGTTTATATTTCGGTTGTTTTAATAGTAGTCTTGCTAATTCGTTGGGGTGAGTTTCCATTTTCGAAATATACTTCAAACTGTGTGATTGGATCATACCTTTGACCGTTTTAATCCCAAGGTCTCTATGGATGTTGCAATTTCGGATATACTACGGAGTTATTGTAATAGAGCGAAGTATTTTTCATTGCATTCGTTGTAAAAGATGTATATTTGATGCGCTTGTACATCCCCACAGTTGAATTCCATATGTCCATATAGGAATTAGGATCATTTTGTATAGTAAAACCTTGCATTCTAGGGAAAGTTTTGATTTTCCAATGATCATTGATCCAATCAGCCAGTACATTTTTGAGAATTTTATTTTTATTTGGTTGCGCTTTGATTCAATGTGTTTTCTCCATGTCAATCTTCTATCAAGATGAAGACCCAAGTATTTGACATTTGTTTGTTGAGGAATGGTAACATTGTTTAATTTAATCGCTGGACATGTACGCTTATTCAACGTAAATGTTATGTGTGTTGATTTGTTTTCAGTCGCTTTGATCCGCCACGTTCTTTGCCAATTTTCAATTTTTTATTAATGATCTTGCAATTCTCTTGATGCAGTTTGAGGGTTTTTGTGTGAAAACATGATAGCAGTGTCATTTGCAAATGTTGATGTTCCAACTTTATCAGTTGTTGGTGGATCGGCAGTATACAGCAAATACAATACTGGCCCCAGTACGCTGCCTTGTGGAACTCCTGCGTTTATATTATTTAGTTTAGTAATGGCTGAATTGTGCTTAACCTGATATATTTTGTGAGTTTTAATTTTGTAAATAACGCCCTCATGCCATACTTTATAGAAAGCTTGCGCATAGTCTAGGAAAACTGTCGAAATATATTTCTTTTCTTCTAATGCAAATTTAACTGTGTTAACAACTCTGTGCACCTCCTCTACAGTGCCATGTTGGTCTCGAAACCCAAATTGGTGATCTGGTATAATCTGTCCTTCAGATAATATTGGTTTTAATTTTTGTAATACCATTTTGTCAAATAGTTTAGAAATCATCGGAAGTATACTTATTGGCATGTACGATGCGACTTGTGTTTCGTCATTTCCAGGCTTCGGAATCATTGTAATTTGCGATATTTTCCATTTTTCAGGGAAATAGCCACATCTCATAATCGCAATAAAAATATAAGTTATGAGTTTTATGCATTAATCAGGTAATTCTCCAATCATTTTTCTGGTAATAAAATCATGTCCTGGAGCTTTCTTTAGGTTTATGCAATGTTTAATGGTATTTTTAACATTTTTCCACTTAAATGTTAAAGGAATTGGTTTCGAAGGGTCCGTCGTGAGCTTTGGTAGTTCACTGTTGCTAATTTTTTCGTTTGATGTGATTACTTTTTTGAAGTGGTTAGAGAAAGCAGTAGCCTTTTCTACGTCACTTTCTACGTTTTTCTTGGATTAACTGCAGTATATTAGGTGATGGCTGGTTAACTTTTTCAGAGTTGTTAATTTCAGGGGTGGCCTCTTTTGCTGCTATTTCTAATATATGTGTTAAACCATCCGCCACCGCATCAATATCTTCCGGGGTGCAAAGTTGGATATCCAATTGGCAATTTTGTTCGACTATATTTCTATTTGGAGCCCAATTAGTTAATTTATTTGTTAGACGTTGAGGTGGTTCTGCCTTTAAAGCTCTGGTACTCAGAGTTATAATTATTGGTGAGTGATTGGATGATAAGTCATAGTCATCTTCTACCTGAGCATTGGTGCGTGCAATTCCTTTTGTTACATAGAAATCTATTAAATCAGGTATTTTATTTCTATCTGATGGCCAGTAAGTTGGGTGTCCAGAAGATAAATAATCAATTTTTTTTTCATTCATTGCTTCATATAGTTGCTTTCCTTTAGGTGTTGTTAATCTCGAACCCCATTGTAGATGTTTAGCATTGTAGTCGCCCCATGCGAGAAATTTGATGCCCAGCTGATTAAAATAATCAATAAATTGCTGCTGTTTGATTGCGTGTTTCGGTGGACAGTAAACAGCCGATATTACACAGTTTCCAGACCATTCTTCTAGGCAGATATTAGTTGCTTGGATGAGATTTTTATCATATTTGTTGAGTTCAAAATGCTTTATTCTTCGTTTGATCAAGACCGCAGTCCCGCCGTGTGCTCTTCCATCTGGATGTTTGGTGTCATAAACTGAATATCCGTTGATTTAAAAAAAGGTGTTTTTTGTAAAGTGTGTTTCTGATATTAGCCTGATGTCTATATTTTGATCGACAAGAAAGGTCTGAACCTCAGCTTTGTGCCGTAAAAGACCGTTCGCATTCCATACAGCTATCTTTAGGAGCGTCATTTTTCGCTTTTGGCGATAATTTGCATTAGTGTGTTCATATTTTGCATCATCATGCTCATTTGTCTTTCCACCATCATCATGAAACTTTGGATCGGTTCGGTCAGTTTGTTTACGGTTGCGTGAATATTTAGTTCTTCTTCGTTGATATGAACTTTTGTTTTTGGGGCGGCTCCAGGTCATTTTGTGTGGTTGAGTGTGCATTCGCTTGTTGGGCAATTGTACTTCTTGGAGTCATATCTCTTTGATTGTAACGTGACTTAAGCATTCGTTGCTCGGACTTACGCTTTAAATCCAACCTCTATAGTTTGCTATGTGATTTTCACCGCAATTACTACAGCGTTTTAATGATGGATCATTTCTCGTTTTATCGCATTTTTGTGAATCATGAAGTTCGCCACGGATAACGCGCACTTCACTCAACATGCAATAAGCTTTTGTAAGGCCATATTCTTGGCACTTGATGCATTGTACTGCTCCGGTTCGCTTTTTGGGTTCCTCTACAGTGATTTTGCGATGCAGTAAATATTTCAAGTTATATATATACTGTGGTTTCCTTTGTTTTTCTCATCTGGCTCTAATTTATGCGAAACATCGGTTGAGGAACCTTCTCCCGATTTAAAATGTTTGCAATAGATTTGGCATGGAAACCTTGCGAGGCGAGGGCCATATGAATGTCCGTCATCTCTACGCTGCTCTCCATTCCTTTTAAAACAACAGTCAACCCATTTTGACTTTTCAGCTGGTAAGTGTAATATCGCTTTCCAGTTTGATCGAAATGGTTTAGGTACAAACGCTCTGAAACCATCAATCTCCAAAGGTTGGATTTTCGTTTCTTTGATATTGCCCTTTTAAGTGAGTGGGGCAATATAAAATGTTGAATCCGTTAATTTGTCGATTATATTGACGAATTCATTATTTGACATCTCTCTTAAATAAATTGGTGGCGGCTATTCTATCTTTTTGGCTGTTGTGTCATCGGCACCATCCTCTTCTAAGCTAGAAAATTTATTGCCGAGAGGTATTTGATAAGCGCCATGTTCTAATCTAGACGCTTTAGTCTTACTAGCTACTAAACTGAACGACGATCAAAAATGAAAGTAAAATATGACATGGGAAGTTATAGGTGATTTACAAGCAACGAAATCCTGCAGAATATATTAATAGAGCCAGAATTAATATTATTGCATAATAGATTATGGTCATAAATATACTTTGCTGCCAGTTTTATAATTTTCTTTTTAAAATCAACGGCTTATCAATCTTTTTTTTTTATTCTATAAAAAGAATATAAGAGAAACAAGTGCATTTGTATGTTTTCCATGGATAAAAATGAAGATTATACAATCAAATAATCATTAGAGCTCTTCACGGCCCAAGAGCTCAAAGAACTTCGCAATTGGTCCAAATTATTTTTAAAACTCAACAAACGTCAAAAATAAATACGATAAAAGGCTGTTTCACGGTTTTGGTGGGAAGATCACAATTTTGAATTTTTATTATGGTTTTATACAATATTAGTATTTTTGTTTGACCAAATTTAGCTAAACCAATTTTAAAAAGCCATTTTCAATAATAATAATTATATTTTTAACCCTCTAATATATTTTCTAAAAATTAGAATTTTAAAATTGAGATTTTGCCACCAAAACCGCGATATAATGGATTGCAATGCATCAAAATAAACAACCCGTGCCCGTGTTTATTATTGACGTTAAGTGAAAAAAAATTCAAGTGTTGCCAATGCGAAACAGACCATAAAAAGTCATATTGTCTTTTCAAAAAAGACTGGTTCATTTTATTTTCATTATTTCGCTAATTTTTGTAAAGTTTGCAAACAAATTGAGATCTTTTTTTATAATAAAATTGTCTTTTTCGCTCCTATTAGTTGGTCAAACGAAACTAAGCAATGGACACAATAGAAGGTTATAATACTCCAGGTGGTATAACAATATCAACACTCTCTACGGAGATTTTCCCTATAGATTCTGGGGTGGGCCATTTATTGCATAATCAGGAAACATCAAATCCGATTCAAAGAAACCAAATATATTAAGATCGCCTCAACTAAATGGTAGAAGCGAAAACAATTTATTAGTTAATCTGACCGGTGGTTTTAGCAACGTAAAAACTACCTACGTGACTTAGAAAAAAAAACTGGGAATTAAAACAGAAACTGCGATTAAAGGAATCTCTAATATCCAGAATAAACCAGCTGATAACACTCAAACAAGAAAAAGTGAATTCCAAAGTGAATTTAGAAACCAAACTAACAGGCGACTCAGAATATGAAGGTCGAAGAAATTGCAGAAAAGCATATTTGAATATCCATAGTGGTGGATGAGGAGTAGCTAGATAGAGAAACCAACTGGACCTTAAGAAAAAGAATAGAAACCAAAAAAAAAGGAAAAGGAAAGCTGAGTCCACAACAGAGTAGGAACAAAGTAATCAAATCCAAACCGCTCAACAAGCTGAGTCTACACGAGAGTAGGAACAAAGAAACGAAAATATCTAGCACGAAAAAGCGTAGTTTTCAACTGCACAAGCAAAAGACAAACAACCACCACCGATAAACATAATAGGAGTTACAAACTGTCCAGAACCTCAAGTTATGATAAACTCTGTAACGTACCAAGAGTATAAAATCATTGACTTTAACAATAACGTATGGAAGGTAAATACATAATTTGTATAATTTGAATGCGCACAGAAATTTAACATGGAAACTGAATATTAAAAAATATGGTGGAAAATAAAAACGTTCGCCCTCTCAAACTTATCGCTAGAGCACTACCCCTAACTTGTGTACATAAGGACGCGATTGATCATCTTCAAAATAGAGGATTCAAAACTTTGGAGAAACCACCAAGATGCTTGCTTACTCAAAGGTAGGGCTTCCATATTTTATGTAAACGTTTGATAAATTTGAAAATACCAGAAACAATATTCTCGCATATAAATAATGTCTCTAACACTGAGAACAACTCACACAGCGAAAACCGATATTTTCCAAAAATCAGATAAAATAACCAACAATAAACATTCATTAAGAATAGCCACATATGGAATGCAAACAAATTAATGTTATATTTAGCAGAACTTGAAATATTTCTAAATACGAGTACCGAACAAAGAGATATGAAAAATATTGTTTAATGAATAATTTAATTAAATAAAACATCATCCGCTATTAATATTAACGTGGAAAGTTTATTAAAACCAACACTATTGCAACAGTCGTCGTCTGTAAAATTAAAAAAAAAATAACACAAACTGATACGGAACTTGCTACACGTAATAATAACATAACAACGACCTCAACTGCTCAATCGCTAGACAATAATCTGGACTCGCCTAAAAATTTTTTTATTGGTAGTGGTGATCTGAACTCTACTCTGCGTACTGTTGAGCCACTCCGGTAGATTTTTATTTCTCGATTGCGCAAGGAAGTTACTAATGATGATCTCATGATGTATATCAAAAACAAATTTGCAGTCGATAAACCTGTACTATATTGCTTTCGACGTACTGAGCGATTATGTATCATTTAAAATTGGTATTCATGTAAGCAAATTTGACCAAATGCTGGATTTATCGGCGTGGCCTCCTGGAGTTTTGATTAAATAATTTTTACATTCACACCGCTAATCCGCGAATAACAATTTTTTAGTCCAACGCTCAGCTCTGATGGAGTGAATTTGGATGCTGTTCCAACTCTACCGAGAAACCTCGAACGAACAGCCTTCACATCGCTCTACTATCACAACGCCTCTAGCATCCGCGGTTACTCCAAATCATTTCTTCTGGGCGTACTTGATAACAACTTCGACGTTATTATTATATCTGAGACGTGGCTTACCGAATGTTTTAAATCTGAAGAATATTTTCCGTCGGATTACATCGTCCATAGAAAGGACAGGCACTTTTTCAGCACCTATCTCAAAGGCGGCGGAGTACTGATCGCAGTTAAAAATACAATTTCGAACGAGGTAATTGCGTGGCACCCTAGCCTCGACGTGATAACTGCCCGTGTAAAAATTGCACGGTCCTCCATTCTCATCGTCGCGCTGTATATTCCCTTTGACTCAAACCTGGACCTCTACCTCGAGATCTTCAAGTTCATCGATTTGGAGGTGCTGCCAGCAATACGTGACGATGAACAATTACTGATTATTGGCGATTTTAATCTTGCGAGTATTTCTTGGTTGGATATCGATGGTGTTTTTACGGCATTTTCTGACGATGACTAGGCCTTGGCTACGATGGATTACTTCGCAAGCATTTCTGCAACACAAGTTAACCGTACCTGTAATAGTCGACGAAAATTTCTGGATCTTGCATTCACAACTGACCATAGGTTCTCAGAAGTTTTGGCATGCGAGGATTTTACCGGCTGCTCGAGCATCTACCATACTCCATTAATGATAAATATATTTCACGAAGAATTCGTCATTCCTTCCAGTAATAATTTGTTTTTTGAGTTTAGAAATACTGACTACGCTGCTCTGAATGAATATTTCTACAATTCGGATTGGAATTTTCTTCAAGCTGGTCAAGATTTGAATGACAAAGTTTCACAATTCAATGAACGACTCAAGACAGGTATCGAAAGGTATGTTCCGTCGAGAGCTACTAAATCGCAATTTAAGGTGACACGCCTTGAGAATCGTCGTAATAAGCTCCACACGCTATACAGGTTGCATGGCAAAGAGTATTATCCTGCTTTCACTAAAGCTCGTAAGGAATTCAAAATTTTAAACAGTTTCTTATACCATAATTACGTTCTGCAGGTTAAAGTCGAGCTATCTTCCAACCCACGAGGTATTTGGCAGTTCATCAACACTAGAAGGAAGGTTGTCGGAGTCCCTTCTCCTATGACCTTTCAGAGCTACTCTTCTAGGCTTCCCGTTGATAAGTGTAATTTATTTTCTAATTTCTTCGAATCAGTCTATGAACCGTATCAGACGCCAAATGTCAAACCTTTTGAGCTTGGAAATAATCAGGAATTCACTCAACTATCGTTTACCTCAGAAAAAGTCTTTGATTGTATATGCAACATTGACATCAATAAGGGTGCAGGTCATGATGGTTTTCCTCCCATCCTAGATTAAAAACTGCGTGGAGAGCCTCTGAGATCACATTACTGGTATCTTTAACGGAAGCCTTCGAACGCAAGTTTTTCCAGATCCGTGGAAAATATCCTTCATACGTCCCATATTCAAATCGGGTAAACGAAGCGAGATCACCAACTATCGCGGGATTGCCATAATTTCTCTCATTCCAAAGCACTTTGAATCAATGGTTCATCGATTTTGATCTTTCCCTATAAAAAGGTATATTTCGCCTGTGCAACATGGTTTGCGGGAAGGTCGACTGTTACAAACCTAGTGTCTTTCAGCGGCCACCTTCACAGTACGATTGATTCCAGACTACAGCTGGACGTGGTCTATACTGATTTTTCAAAGGCCCTTGATAAAATTAATCACGCAGTTCTGATTGACAAGCTAATGAGATTAAACTTCAACTTCATCCCAATCAGATGGTTACAGTCTTACCTGTCAGATCGTTGGCAAGTTGTTAAGTTATACAATTCCCGTTCTCGTTTTTTCCGTGCTACATCCGGGGTTCCTCAAGGCAGCCACTTGGGACCATTGTTGTTTTCACTCTTCGTCAAAGATATGGTGAACTGTTTCAAATTGGCAAGATGTCTGCTATACGCTGATGACATGAAAATTTTAACTCCAGTTTCCAATTTATCTGGCTGTATGATGTTGCAAAGTGATTTAAACTACTTTTGTTGTTGGACTATCAGCAACAACTTACGGTTAAATGTAAGCAAATGTAAGACTCTTTCGTTTTATAGAATCCGGTGTCCATTATTTCATCAGTATTTCTTATATGATATGCCAATTGATCCAGTCGAATTTATGACTGATCTTGGAGTGACGTTCTCTTCGGATCTAACAGTTACCGGGCACATTGACTCTGCTATTTCTAAAGTTTATCTAATGCTGAGTTTTATCAAGCGAAATTGTTACGAATTTACTGATCCGCTAACATTAAAATCTTTGTAAGTGTCATTTGTTCGTCCGGTTCTAGAATACGTCTCTCAGGTTTGGTCGCCTTCATATCTATATGCTACTCGGCCAGGAGCGAGTCGGTTCAAAAGCCGTTTGTCCTGTTTGCCCTCCGACATCTACCATCCACACGTACTAACGTATCAGAACTCCCACCATATCGCCATCGCTGCAATTTATTGGGATTGCCACAACTCAATCATCGACCAGAAGTCGCTGCAGCGCTCTTCGTACGTGATCTTTTCATGTGGTGTATTGACTGCTCCGAGTTACTTGCTAGTATAAATTTGTATGCTCCCGAGCGCCGTTTGCGTCATCGTGACGGTTTTTTATACATCGATAGTGCATCTACGAACCTCAGTCAATCGGAACCTGTCTTGAACACGTCGCGTTTTTTCAAATGCACCTTTGATTTTTTTGATTTTAATACAATATATCTAGGAATTCATTTAGGCTCGAGTGTGCTAAATTTCTTAGAAATTTCTAAGCGTCTTGATTTCTTTTCTATTTATGTGTATTTTTTTATTTTCAATTTTTATATTGTATCTTTTATATTTTAGATGTGTAAGCTTCGCTTGCGCATGAAGTTAGCTAACCTGTCGATAATTTGTGTACATACATGCGCCCACAGAAGTCAGCCAGCCCCAAGATAAAGACTCATTTTACAATGACTTGGACGATCTGATGGGATCTATACCCGAACACGATGTTAGAATGGTAATTGGGGACTTTAATGCTAGAGCTGGCAGAAATCAGACCGACTTGTGTGAAAACATAGGTCCGTACTCCCGACACAAAACTGCGACCGATAATGGTGAGAGAATGATGTATCTTGCGGTTGCTCATGATCTTAGAGTAGCAAGCACATTCTTCCCTCACAAACACATACATCTTGAGACATGGACACATCCTCGCGGAACTTCCCGCAGCCAAATTGACCATGTGTTAGTTTCTAAAGGACGGGCTCAGGTTGTCCAGGATGTGAGAACCTATCGGTCAGCAACCAAATACGTAGGCAGCGATCATCATTTGGTTGCTGCAAAGCTACGATGGAAGTTTTCGTACAAGTCTGGGAACACAGCGAAACGCATGGTACGTTTCGATTGTGAAGGTCTGATAAATGAAGATCAAAAGAAACGATATCAGGATCTTGTCAGCGACAACATTAATGAAGCTAATTACCAGTCTGACTGCGTGAACTCTGTCTGGGAGGTCCTGAAAACTTCGGTTGTCAGTGCTGCTCAACAGACTTTAGGTATAGTGAAAGTCCGACCCAAGAATGATTGGTTTGATGACGAGTGTCGTCTTGCAGTTGAGCAACAAAATATTCCCCAAGGCTGCTCTTGCAAGAAGGGCAGCTAAGCGGATTTGTAGACGGAAGAAGCGAGAATGGTGGAAGGCCGAGGTTCTGAAAGTACAAGAACTCAGCAATGAGCGCAGTTCGCGTAATTTCTTTAAAGGAATTACTGGACTGCACCATACTTTCAGGCCTACGTCAACCGCCATTCGGGACCGGGATGGAAACCTCTGTGTCAACATCGACGCAGTACTTGACGCATGGAGTGGACACTTTACTGACCTGCTTGATGTCCATCATGCGTCACAGACTGTTGTTGTGCCACCTCTAATACAGACTGCGGAGATTTGCACTGAGGAACCATCCCACGAGGAATTCACTAAAGCCATGCAGAGATTGAAACGAAACCGTGCACCTGGAGTGGACTGCATTAATTCGGAGCTCTTGATATTCGGAGGGGATACTTTGTTGAACTGTCTTTTCGACCTTATTCGATTAGTATGGCGAACCGAAGTTATGCCTGACGAATGGAAAGTGGTTACGATATGCCCCATCTTCAAGAAAGGAGACCGCTTGAACTGTGAGAATTATCGCGGTATAGCTCTCCTTTGCACAGCATACAAGTTACTGTCATACATTGTATTGGATAGAATCACTCCTCTAGCGGAGGGCTTGGTTGGTGACTATCAAGGAGGATTTCGTCCGAATCGATCAGTCACCGATCAGGTCTTTTTGCTGCGGATGATTCTATCTAAATATTATGAGACATCCATCCCCGTACATCAGGTATTCCTGGATTTCCGGCAGGCCTATGACTCGATCAATCGAGAGAGTTTATGGTCTGCCCTGGAATACCTAGGAATGCCAACAAAACTGGTACGACTGTGTAGGATGACAGTGACGCAGTCCCAATGCTGTGTTAAAGTTGAGAACAGGCTATCGACAAGTTTTGTAGTTAACTCGGGTGTTCGGCAGGGAGATGCTCTGTCCCCGATACTCTTTAATCTCATGTTGGAGTACATCTTTCGTAAAACTGAAACACCGCAGCGTAACATCTTATATCGCCAGTCCAATCAGGTGCTTGCATATGCAGATGACATATGCGTGATTGGACTGAATAGCAACGGAGTGAAAGAAATACTTGATCCGTTTGTAGAGTTTTCAGCTTCAGTTGGACTTCAGATCAATGAGTCCAAAACGAAATACTGTTACGACCGCTACGATGACTACACGTTTTCTAAATAGTTTTATAGGATAGGCTACAGTGGTATATAGGGGGGTTGATTGTCATCGTAGATATTGCGATCTACTTATTCATACGTGTATACAAAAAATTTCAAGATAATATAATTAAGAAAAATCGGATTGTTCCACCAAACACATCATCACCTTATAATAAAAAAACACTATTTCATATTAAATATATATAATTATTTTTGAAATAGAATCATTTGTTTTAAATTATAATAAAAATAGTAACATAAAACTAAATAAACATATTAAATAACAATTAATAATTTAAATAATATTAAGAGAAACGAAATTAAAAGTAGTTTTTTATATAAATGTATGTAGATAAAAAAGTTTAAAGAAATAATAACATTTCTTTGTATAGTCTATATAAAAAGCATTTTAATTGTATAGTTTATATAAAAAGAATAATTGCATGCATATATTTAGTTTAGAATTATAAAATCGCTTACGGTTTAACCAACATAGGTATATCCAGTTAGAGTGATGAGCGCTCTTCAGGTGCGTGGATTTACTGAAATCAAATTTTATATATTACGGAATTTTCCGGCGACCCAAAATACCGAATGCGAAAATCAACTATTAAATTTTTGAACTAAACACTGACACAATTTATCAATTTATATATATATATATACAAATATATTACTTTTTTTTTTTTATCATTACTACTATTTAGATTTATAAATATATAAAAACAAATATAAACATCACTTTTACAAAGTTACAGAAAACTTATTAGGCGGATTAATAATATCACCGCATTCAAAATACAGTTTACTGATGCACTATATAAACGAATTTATATTACTCATACACAATGCTGACGTCTATTCGGGGATCTCTTGTTTGTAGAATGTTCTCCAATTGTAATTTTGTTGTTGTTGTAATTTTTGTTTAATTATTGATATTATTTTTTTTTTTTATGAGGCCTCAAATTAAAACATCAAAGATGCCAATTATATGTGACAAATCGCCTATATAGATTGAATAAGAATTTGGTAGAATAAATTTAAAATAGATGACGAGATTAATGCAGATTTACCTATTTGTATTGTATTTGTATTGAAGGTCGGTATAAGCCGACGCGGTAATCACTGCTCTTATACCGCCAAAAAAATATAAAGCACCGCAAAGTCTATGCAACCTTGCTACTTTTCTGTTGTACGTGATATACATATGTATATGGATTCAACACTAATATAAACTTTACAAAACTATATTTATGTGATTAAATATATAATTTATCACTGATAAATAATTATGATTAATAATTTATTAATTATTATTTTTTTTATCACCGATTCACTGCACAACTTTGCACTACGTATAATAATAATTAGAGACGACTTGTAACGAGGCCTCAATTATACTGATGAAATACATAATTTCTATCGATAAGATAGCCTATGTTATTTGTATATAGTACCAAATGCATAGAAGTGGTGGGATCTCGTGTATTTACATATACATAATTGTTTAGTGATCGGTTAGGATTTATTCTATTGTATATAGGTATATGTACATAATGAGTGGTGACGTATACAATAATTGTTTCCCCATGATAGCAAAAAAAAACTTACTGCAAATTTGTTAATATAGGTCATGGTATATATAGGTCATCGACCGAAAACGTAACAATTATAATGGAAATGTAGAATTTGCTTATTAAATTTAAGATGAGCAAATCTCATCCGTAACAGGGCAGGTTTGTTTAACCTGAAGATAGCATGGTTGGACAAAGCTGAAAAATCGGATGTTAAGCTCAGATAGTTTCGCAATATAATTGTTCCAATTGTCTCGTTTCACAAACTCCTCATATTTTAAGCCTTTTTATTTTTTTGTTTATCACTACAGACGAATATCTTTACAATGATAGATTCCAAGGGTTTTTTTCGACTCGTCTATCACCTCATAATTTGTATTGCCAATTTTCTTTGAAATTGTTGCTTTAATAAATTTAGGTGCGAATTTCGAACAAAATTTCTTGGCAGCGTCGCTCTGTGGATGGGTATGGACGTAAACCGTTTGACCGACGTTATACTGAATAGAACGGGCTCGCAAATTATATCGTTGGGCACTCTTTTCGTGTGCTTCAGAGATATCTCGCATTACTTGATCGTGTAAGATAGCTAATCGTGTAGGAAGTGGTAGCGGAATTTCTCCCTCTGAAATCTCTCCTAGCTCTTTTAAAAGTTGGTAGTCACTTCCATGATTGATTTTGTGGTAACCGAATAATAAGAAATGGGGAGAGTTCTTCACCGTTTCATGTACTCCATTTCTTAGTGCAGAGGCGATTTCACTAAGGTGTTTATCCCATGTTGAGTGTTTGGAACTGATATATGACCGAATGGCTGCTATTATTGACCGATTGACCCTTTCAGATTGATTCGATTGTGGCGAATAAATTGCTGTTTTATAGTCGGTCACATTGAAATCTTTCAATAGCTTCACATATTCCTGACTCCGAAATTGCGTTCCATTATCAGTATGTATAACCTCAGGCACACCAAACATGCAGAACACATCATTCTTTAGAAATTCAACTATCTGCTGTGATGTTCCTTTGGATAATGGTTTTAATAGTACGAACTTAGTAAGATGATCTAACACAATCAGGATCATGGTTTTTCCGTTGCTGCTACGAGGATAAGGTCCTAACAAGTCAGCATATATCCTTTGCCATGGCCTTTCTACTACAAAACATTTTCCCATCGGTGGCCTACATATTCTGTTTGGAGCTTTCATCATTTTACCTGTTTCACATGTACTGATGTATTTATGTACCTGCTTAACCATACCTGGCCAAAAATAATATCTTCTAATTTTCTCCAATGTTTTACTTACTCCTCCATGAGCTGATAGTGGTTCATTGTGTTCATTCTCCAAAATTTCATGTCTGAGACCAACTGGAATCCATAGTTTCCAAACAGACAAGTCAGACAAATCATGATTTGGTTTTGGTTCCAATCGGATATATATTCGATTATTGTGCAGTTTGAAACTTGGATAATTATTCGGGTCGTTTATAACTTTGTTTAATAATTCCTGGTACTCTGTATCTTCGAAATGAACAGATTTATAATCAATGATTTCCACATTTTTTTGTAAAGCATCATTAAACTCTTCGAAACTGTCACAGAAAACGCGAGAAAGTGTGTCTGGTACCACATTATCTTTCCCCTTCTGGTGTTCTATGGTGAATCTAAAACCTTGAAGTTTAAGGCTCCATCTGGCTAATCTTCCACTGAGATCTTTTTGGTTCATTAGCCACTTCAAGCTTGCGTGGTCCGTTATTAGAGTGAAGTCGTGCCCTTCAACATATGCACGAAACTTTTTTACTGCAAGTATTGCGGCGAGACATTCTAACTCCGTCACAGTATAATTCTTTTGAGCTTTATTTAATTTTTGTGACATGAACGATATTGGTCGCTCATAGCCATCCTGATCTTTCTGGTATAATACTGCTCCTACTCCTTCCGTGCTTGCATCACATCTAATAAAGAAAGGCTCATTATAAGAGGGAGTAATAAGCACAGGTGACGATGTTAATAAACGTTTCAATTCATCAAGTGATTCTTGAGCTTTTTCTGACCATTGGAATTTTCCTTTTTTAAGGCAATCTGTAATAGGGGCGGTTATTGCAGCATAATTTAAGATAAATCTACGGTACCAACCTGCCATGCCAAGCAAACGTCTAGTCTGTTTGACATTATTTGGCACCGGTAGGTTTATAATTGCTTCAATTTTGTGTGGATCGGGTCTTAAACCTTTTTCTCCTACCAGATAACCTAAGTAACGAATCTCTCGCATAACAAAATTACTTTTTTGGACATTTATAGTTAGACCAGCTGTCCGTAGAAGGTTCGCCACCCACTCTAACAATTCAAAGTGCTCCTTTAATGTACCGGTGATGATAAGCAAGTCGTCGAGATAAACAAATATCCGATCGTGCAGCTCGTGTGGGATAACTTTATGCATCAACCGGCACATTGATTGGGCTGCATTACACAACCCAAACGGCATCACTTTGAATTGATAGAGGGGGCGACCTGGTATTGTGAATGCAGTTTTATCACGTGAGGCTTCTGCTAGAGGTATTTGCCAAAATGCATCTTTGAGGTCCAGTCCTGGGATATATTTAGTCTCGGACAGTCGTCCTAACAAACCGTCAATGAGGGGAAGAGGATACGCATCTTTCACAGTGACTGAATTTAATTTTCTTGCGTCTAAACATATTCGACTCTTACCATTCGCTCTTGTTACCATTGCAATGGGTGAACTCCAAGCACTTTTGCTGATTTCTATTACTCCTAAATCAAGCATTCGATCGATTTCAGTATATAACTCCTTCTGTTTAGCGGGCGATATGGGATAATATCGCTGCTTGATTGGTTTGCAGTCTTTTATTACTTCGATCTCGTGCTGATGAAGAGTAGTTTTACCAAGTCCGTTTATTTCGAATGATGGAAATAATGCTCGAATTCTATCCAGCTCTAATTTTTCCGATGAGCTTAAATCATGAACATTATCATTTACGGGCGTCATTGGTTCGGAAATCTCGTCTATGTTAATTTTTGGAAGAAGATTAAACTTTTGCCAGAAATCTATTCCCAAATATAGGCTTGATTGTAATGTTGGCACTATGCTAAATTTGATATTTACAGTTTTATTTCCGAATGTCACTGGTAACCATACAAAGCCTTCAATTTTATTTCGTGCTCCATCGGCCGTGTGTATATAAGAAGCTAGTTTATGAAATTTAATATTGCATTCTTTAAGAAAAGATAATGAGTCTTTACCTAGCACACTGACTGATGCTCCACTATCAAGGAGACCACTTAATTTTCGGGAGGCAATTATGACATTTGCATGAGGACGAGGATCATTTAACGAATAATAAATTATTGATGAAACGCAGCGTGTTAGAAAACAACGTCTGTCCTTGAAGTATGCTATAGAACGATTTATTTTATATTTTGGTGTCTCATTTGAATTTGATGTCATATCAGTTGTTTGTTGATCGGTTGAGCTTCTTACTGATCTCGCTTCTTCATGGAATTCTGATTGTTTAAAAGATTCGGTTCCAGTACATGGTTTGCATTGGGAATAGAGTGTGGATCCCTGGAAACTCTCACACTCGCTCTCAAGTTTTTTTTTGCTGAATTAACCTTACAATTCTGGCAGAAAGGTTTTCTTACATTGGCAGCTCCACACCCAAAACAAAATATATTTATAAATTCTTCTCCACAGTCTTGATATCGGTGACCAATGTCCTTGCAATTCCAGCAAATCAATAATGAATCATTGTTTGAATTTTGTTTCGTAAATTTTTTTTGGAATGCTTCTATCATATAATCCTGATTTGGATATTGCTGTTGGATAAAATCCGCTGGCTCAGTAATATCCTGGTGACGATTATATTGCACGTTACTGATATGCTTCTGGTTGTGTGTCGTGCTTGGGCTACGAACGTCAATTGCAGAAGGTATTTGGGAGAAGTTCATATTGCTCCTGTCTGTTTCTAGTTCATTGATTAAGGTTCTTCGTCTTGTAGAAACATCAGAAAATCTTCGTGGATCATATCCGGTCTGGTCCCACATCCGTTCATATCTCTGACAGAGAATTCGCAATTCATCAATAGTTTGAGCTGTTGCTTGATAAGGCATAGTTACATTCTTCAATGCAGGATTCATATTCTGGCATAAGCGGTGAATTAGCTCTTTCTCAGAAAATCTGTGTTGAAGTCTTGAATTTAATTTTTGCATGCCAAGAACAAAATCTGAGAATGATTCTTTTGAATGTTGATATTTATGTAGAATCTTTTCGCGTGTTTCTTCTTCCACATCGTATGAGCTAAAAAATGATAACATCGAGGATTTCATTGTCTGCCATGAAACGTGGGTATGGTCGAGTTTGTATACCCAGTACCAATCTTCTGCTCGCTTAGACAGAAATAAATGAAGTATTTTAGTTAAATTTTGTTCTGGAATGTCATCATCGTGGGCCATTTGCTCCAATCGAGAAATAAAATCTTGGACATTCGTTGAATCAGTGCCATCAAACGATAGATTCCATCTTTGTTTTATTCTATGATCAATCCGAAACTGTGCATGAGGATGAGAAATAGGTTTAGAAGATATTTCCGGATTTGAATTTAAACCCATTATGGGAATATTTGTGCGTCTAGATGTAAATGAAGGTGGTTCGGTTTGCTTAAATGATACATCAGCGAAAATAGAAGCATTTGGTTCGAGTCTAGCTTTTCGGAGTTCCATCTGAGAGAAGAAATCTGCTACAGAATCTTTCATCTCCTTAGCCTGTGTAATAACATCCTGGTTTTCTGATTCCCTTGCTTTGATCTGTGTAGCACTTTGGTTTGTAGTAGGCATAGCTTCTGTTGTAATCAAGTTTTGTTGTTTGGGTTCATTATTCATGATTGGGCTAGAGGATGGAGTTCTCTCAGTGTGTAATGCTGTAGTCCTATGAATTTGAGCATCACTTAACTCGATTCCATCTTTATAAAGTTTAAAATACCAATTATAAGCACGACGCAGGTTACTAGATAAACCTGCTAGATTTGAGATGTTACCAAAACTGAAAATTAACCTATCGACACGTTCTTTATAATGAATTACCCTGGCGAGTGCCATGGTGACAAACTCAAATGAAGGAGTAGTACCTTTTTGTTGAGCTATCTTTGATAATTCGCCATATTGCAAGAGGCATACATTAATTTCCTCTTCTGACATTTCCCTTGCATGTGTATGTTTTGGTTTCAATGTCGCATCGGAATTTTCAGCACGAATGCTTTCTACTAAAATTCTAGCGGCATCTGTCGCTCTAGTGGTTAGTCCTCTAGAAGCGTACTCTACTTCCCGTTCTTCAGGTAAGAGATTATTTAAATAAATTTGTGGATCCATATTGTGATTCGATACAATTTTAACTATACAAAAAAAAAACAATAATATTGCAAAACTTCTAAATTTCTATTACTTCGAAAATAATTAAAATTTCATGTAACTTATATGAAATTTCACTAATTATAACAAATTTTTACCAATACTAGTTAGCTAGTACAACTGAAGCAATTACCTTATTTCCTAATAAGATAAACGAATTAAATTATGAAAAAATAAAAAAATATTCTTATTTCATCCAAATAACTTATTATATTAAGAACAAAAATAATAATAATAAATTTAGTTGTATTTAATAAATTTAATTCAAATCAAATTGTAATTAGGTGATGATGATGAAAATGAATGGTTTCGAACAAATCTGAATTTTTATAGCACATCTAATGTTGTAATGTTATGGAACTGAAAATTGAAAACAATATTATGATAGAATTTCACGATGAGATATCGTTAGATATCAATGGGAAAAACAGAATCACTGCTCACTCAATCTCAACCACCAATATTCTGAACGAACTCTATCATCATTTACTCCATCATATATACTGTAAAAAACAAAATTTAAATGAAACTAAATAGTAAGATATCGATAGTAGGGATTAGAAGGATAAAACAGAATCACTGAATACTCAACTACCAATGCTCCTATAACGAATTCAATCACCATTCAAACATCAAATAATGTTTAAAACTATTGTTATTGAAAGTGTATGATGACATCAAGCTGTATAAGAAGTCATCACATTGCAAAATATTTCACCTCCCGCAAGTAAAAGATATTAAGCGGTACGATCGGTTAAATATGATGAACGGAAAAGCCGCATGGATAACTTATTAGGTCAACCTTTGAACAGATATAACTGAATCATTACACTAGGAAAGCATTTTCTTAATAGATGTTGTTAAACGGGTATCGAAAACTGGATTTCGATTATACCGCTATATACATGTACATTGACATGTTTTTTAAGAACCACACCATACGATGTTTTGGTCCCTGTTCCGGCGCCATTTTGTTACGACCGCTACGATGACTACACGTTTTCTAAATAGTTTTATAGGATAGGCTACAGTGGTATATAGGGGGGTTGATTGTCATCGTAGATATTGCGATCTACTTATTCATACGTGTATACAAAAAATTTCAAGATAATATAATTAAGAAAAATCGGATTGTTCCACCAAACACATCATCACCTTATAATAAAAAAAACACTATTTCATATTAAATATATATAATTATTTTTGAAATAGAATCATTTGTTTTAAATTATAATAAAAATAGTAACATAAAACTAAATAAACATATTAAATAACAATTAATAATTTAAATAATATTAAGAGAAACGAAATTAAAAGTAGTTTTTTATATAAATGTATGTAGATAAAAAAGTTTAAAGAAATAATAACATTTCTTTGTATAGTCTATATAAAAAGCATTTTAATTGTATAGTTTATATAAAAAGAATAATTGCATGCATATATTTAGTTTAGAATTATAAAATCGCTTACGGTTTAACCAACATAGGTATATCCAGTTAGAGTGATGAGCGCTCTTCAGGTGCGTGGATTTACTGAAATCAAATTTTATATATTACGGAATTTTCCGGCGACCCAAAATACCGAATGCGAAAATCAACTATTAAATTTTTGAACTAAACACTGACACAATTTATCAATTTATATATATATATATATACAAATATATTACTTTTTTTTTTTTATCATTACTACTATTTAGATTTATAAATATATAAAAACAAATATAAACATCACTTTTACAAAGTTACAGAAAACTTATTAGGCGGATTAATAATATCACCGCATTCAAAATACAGTTTACTGATGCACTATATAAACGAATTTATATTACTCATACACAATGCTGACGTCTATTCGGGGATCTCTTGTTTGTAGAATGTTCTCCAATTGTAATTTTGTTGTTGTTGTAATTTTTGTTTAATTATTGATATTATTTTTTTTTTTTATGAGGCCTCAAATTAAAACATCAAAGATGCCAATTATATGTGACAAATCGCCTATATAGATTGAATAAGAATTTGGTAAAATAAATTTAAAATAGATGACGAGATTAATGCAGATTTACCTATTTGTATTGTATTTGTATTGAAGGTCGGTATAAGCCGACGCGGTAATCACTGCTCTTATACCGCCAAAAAAATATAAAGCACCGCAAAGTCTATGCAACCTTGCTACTTTTCTGTTGTACGTGATATACATATATGGATTCAACACTAATATAAACTTTACAAAACTATATTTATGTGATTAAATATATAATTTATCACTGATAAATAATTATGATTAATAATTTATTAATTATTATTTTTTTTATCACCGATTCACTGCACAACTTTGCACTACGTATAATAATAATTAGAGACGACTTGTAACGAGGCCTCAATTATACTGATGAAATACATAATTTCTATCGATAAGATAGCCTATGTTATTTGTATATAGTACCAAATGCATAGAAGTGGTGGGATCTCGTGTATTTACATATACATAATTGTTTAGTGATCGGTTAGGATTTATTCTATTGTATATAGGTATATGTACATAATGAGTGGTGACGTATACAATAATTGTTTCCCCATGATAGAAAAAAAAAACTTACTGCAAATTTGTTAATATAGGTCATATGGTATATATAGGTCATCGACCGAAAACGTAACAATTATAAGGGAAATGTAGAATTTGCTTATTAAATTTAAGATGAGCAAATCTCATCCGTAACAATACCTGATCTCTGGTTTTAGGGACAATGGCACACCAGATTTTAGTAGGGGCCACCACACGTTTGAGGGAGTGAGGAGGTTTAAATATTTGGGTTCTCTTATCATTCACGTTAACAGTGTGGGTGAGGATGTTAAAGTGCGGCTGGCAGCTGGCAGACGTTCTTTGTATTCTCTAAGGCCACTGCTAAAATCTAAACACTTATGAAGTGCCGTGAAGCTGAAACTTTACAAAGCGTTGATCAGGCCCGTTGTTATGTTTGGATGTGAAAGTTGGGCGCTGACGGATGAGTAGGAGAGATGGCTCCTAACATTTGAGAGAAGAGTCATGCGTGTGATTTACGGCCCAAAACGCGAAATAAATGATACCTACCGAGCTATGTACAATATCGAGATCAGAGATCTGATGAAGATCCCCGATATTGTACATGAAATAAGATCTCAGCGAGTACGCTGGCTAGGGCACATTCTGCGTGCTGATCCGGAACGAATTGTGCAGCGATCTCTGAAAGGAGAGCCACCATATGGTAGGCGCAGAGGTCGTTGCAGGCGACGATGGCTCCACGGTGTAGAGAACGACTTGGCCTCTTCAGATTGTCTTAGACAGTATGAAGACCATGCTCGGGATCGAAACCGCTAGAGCCGAATTGTTGACTCAGTAAGAGGTCAGTAATGGCCTTTAAAACTGTTTAATTAATTAATATTTTAGATGTAAGTTTTTTTTATTACCTAATTGTAGTTACAATTTGTACTGTAGGTAATAATAATAATAAATAAATAAATTAGTGCTAGTTTTTGTACACAGTAAACCGAATTAACTAAGTAATTTTTGAACCAAACCCTCAGTTATGCGATCATTTATTTTTTATTTAAACGGATCTTGAACATACGTGTGTACATATTAATACCATATGTGTATAAGCAGATACAACATCAAATATTCCCACGCCAGAACATACTTCCTTATACCACACAGCTAACATTCTTGTGGTATTAAAATTATTAATAAGAAAAAATTCTTCTCATTATATTAACATAAATTAATTTTCTTTATCTAAAAGATTAATTTTATTTAATCGTTCAAACAAAACATTAACTTTAAGGATCAGGAAACAAATAAAAATGTGTTTGTTGTTTACTTTATGCCAAAAACATATAAAAAAATAAAAAAATATGTTGTAACATATAATATGACAATTTTTCCTGGCTTTACTGCTAAACACAATATCTCAGTTATATGTTGACTTAAGAAGAAAACTAATTTTTTCTTGTGTTTATGTTTTCCTTCTAACCAATTAAACTAAATAGTAAAAATAACAATCTTAACTACTTATACGTTATGTGTATGTATACTATTTTGAATATTAACTAGAATTTTTTGCTCCTAAATAAATAACAACAAAATTTGATGTGTTATGATAACAATCTGTTTTGATATGGTCAAATTTGTATGCTTAAGTTTACCAACACATTATAACTTACGTACCATGTACGTTAATCCCAATCACACGATAAAAAGTTTGATCTTATGTACGGTTTTCACCCTAACAAAATAAACGTTTATATTTTTTTTTAATAATAAAAACACTTCTTACATAATTTTTTAATTTTTGTCTTTAAAAATTATTGTTCTTTTGTGTTGTGAAAAACTTTTATATAAATACTCGTATTATCAAAACCATAACTAAAAATAAAATTAAAGAGGAACCAATTTGTATTTGCTACACAAGAACAATATTATGTGTATGTTATAAAATTGTATAGAAACGATGATATAAGAAAGGGTTGATTTAGCCAAAGAAAAGTTGATTTAAACTAAAACTAAATGTAAACTATAGAAAGGACCAATAAACAAACTTGGACTCTTGAAAGAAAAATTTCACGGGTTCTAACACATAAATTTCGCTCCTGGCAATATTAATTAGTTTAAAAAGTGTTTTGAAGTTTTAGCTATAAAATTTTGTGATGGGGTTAAAAGTTCCTTGTCTATTTATATAAGTAATTAAGTGATTTTGTTATTGATATTTTATTAATTTAATATAGACACCTGAGTTGTCAGTTTATAAATAATCTAACAAAAGACGTGCCTGTGAAGTTTTTCACACTTTTTTTCACATATCTATTATACGTATACAAATCCTATTGGAATATTGAAAATCTAATTGAATTCTAATTGATTTCGTTGGTGTTAGTGCGTAGCGTACACTGCAATGAATCAAAAAATTGTTTGAGAATGAAATATAATCAATAAATATTGTTATTTATAAAAAAAACATTGATGCATTTGAAAAAGTATTATTAGTTATATTTCCATTTTTTAAGAAAATGTGTAAGAAGCGTAAAAACTAATTCATTAAAATTTAATTTTCAACTTTTTAGTGTGTGATACGATTAAGCTATTGGTAGAAAGGGCTCGCATGAAATAATTAATCATTTTATTGGAAATAATAACAATGATACATTGTATCAGACAATAACCCTAATGGTAATAACATTTTTGTACATAATATACTAAATAAATTTATGGAATTATATTTTTTTATGGTAACAAATGACACTTTACAATCAAAAGTAATAGTTCTAAACTCCCATGTTCTATGGCAAAAACATCAACGTATTTTAATACTAATTCAATTTTAATCCAATTAGAATTTAAGCTTTACACGTTGCAACAACGAATTACATTCATTAAAAAGCCAAAAAATACGTTCGCTTAATTATTCTGGGGATATGAAACACCTATTGCGCTGTTTTGACGATTAATTTAATGAGCTATTTCATCTACTATCAGGACCTGAGTCCAAATCTCTGGTAAGGGGTATTAATGGCTATTTTTCATTTTTGGCCAAACTCGATCTTTCCAGAAAAAAATTCGTGACCAATTTGTATTCTCTTCATGACCAATTTGTATAAAGAATTTTTTCAAAACTTGTCGTAGGAGGAATTTAATGAGCTACTTCATGTACTATCGGAACCTGAGTCCAAATCTTTGGTAAAGGCTGTTAATGGCCAATTTTTAATAAATTATTTTAAAAAGCTTTAGTTCAGATAAAAATTCGTTGCCAATTTGTTTCTCGGGATAATGGATCCCGTTTTAACTTGTTGGACAAGAAATCTTATGAGAAGGTTTCATGTACTATAATGACCTGAGTCCAAATCTCTGGTAAGGGGTATTAATGGCTCTTTTTCATTTTTGGTCATACTCCTTTTTCTTAGAATATAATTCGTGGCCACTTTATTTCTCTTGATAAGGAATCCATCTTAAGCTAGTTAGACGAGGAATTTAATGAGCAATTTCATGTATAATCGGGACTTGAGTCCAAATTTCTGGCAAAGAACGTTAATGTCCATTTATCATTTTTTGGCCAAACTCGAACTTTTTAGAAAAAAATTCGTGCGGCCAACTTATTTCTGGTTATAAAAGATTTTTTAAAAGCTTGTTGGTCGAGAAATTGAATGAGCTATTACATGTTCTATCGGAACTTGAGTCCAAATCTCTGGCAAAGGGTGTTAATGGGCATTTATAATTATCGGCCAAACTCGAAGTTTCCAGAAAAAATTCGTGGTCAATTTGTTTCTTGGGATAATGGATCCGTTTTGAGCAAGTTAGACGAGGAATCTAATGAACCATTACATGTATTATCGGAACTTGAGTCCAAATCTCTGGCAAAGAAGGTTATCATTTAAGGCCATTTATCATTTTCGGCCAAAATCTCTGGCGAAAGGTGTTAATGTTCATTTATTATTTTTGGCGAAACTTGAATTTTCCAGAAAAAAAATCGTGGTCCATTTATTTCTCGGGATAATGGATTCTTGAAAGTCTTGCTAGACGTCGAGTTTAATGAGCTATGTCAAGTATTATCAGAACTTGAGTCCAAACCTCTGGCAAGGGGTGTTAATGGCCATTTATCATTTTCAGCCAAATTCGAACTTTTCAGAAAAAAAAGTGTGGCCACTTTATTTCTCGGGATAATGGATTCTTTTAAGTCTTGTTGGACGAGGAATTTGATGGGCTATTTCATGTACTATCAGAACCTGAGTCCATATCTCTGGCAAAGGGTATTAATTGGCTTTTAACGTTTTAAGGTTTCGCTGAATTTGCGTCTGATAAGAATTTAAATATAAAACATGAGCACGTTGCTGCCTGTTTTTGTCTTTCCTCTATATAAAAAAAATGTATAGAAACCAATTAACTTTGCTTGGATTGCCATCTGATATAAATAAATAAGTTGGCCACAAATTTTTTTCTGGAAAGAGTTTGGCCGAAAATGACCAATGGCCATTAACAGTCTTTGCCAGAGATTTGGACTCAAGTTCTGATAGTTCATGTAATAGCTCATTCAATTTAGTTTCGAGATATTTCGCAAAGGATGGAACCTAACTTCGGTTCTATAGTTTTAATTACTTTGACATTTTGTGGCAGTTTGTGTAAACTAACTATTTAAACTTTAAAACTATTAAAAATTTGAAATTTGGGACAGATTTGCCGTCAATTGAAAGTGTTTTTTGGGACAGACCTGCCTTCAATTGAAAACCAAAACACAAAAATGTTTAAATTAAATTAAATTAACCTTAACTTAACTTTTACAAAAATAGTCTAGTTGTAGTTCATTCAAGTGGTCTAATTCTCTAAAAACAAGATAATGTGAAAAAACGAAACATTGAAAAAGTTTACACAAAAAAAATTTACACAATTTCTATCTTATTTAGGTTAAATGGTATTCTATAAAACAAAGTAGTCAGCGTGTAAATTTTTTCTTGCTGAATAATTTTATCGTGTCTAAAACCACTTTGACATTTTGTTAGTGTTTCGTTTCATAATATAATATAAAGAGTAACAAGGACAAACATGTTTTTTTTGTTCGGCACTAGCCCGCCTTCTTCGTGAAATTTTAGTTTTAAATTTTAAATTTTTATCAGTGAAAACGAACTACACAAGATAAATTGTATGTGTAATTTATTGACGTTTAATATCTTACCCATTTTTTAATTTATCTTGGTGTAAAGTTATAGAATACCATTTTAGTATGAAAACGTGTAAAGTACTCGTTTTCGCGTTTTCACGTTATCTTATGCGTTATAG
Source organism: Tipula unca (assembly GCA_951394425.1). NCBI lineage: Eukaryota > Metazoa > Arthropoda > Insecta > Diptera > Tipulidae > Tipula > Tipula unca. The sequence goes on from OX596380.1 coordinate 92,164,739, forward strand.
AATTAGGCTACAGTTGGCCATATTCCACAATGTAATAATAATAATAATAAACAGTTTTAAAGCCCATTACTGGCCCCTTACTGAGTCAACTATTTGGCTGCAACGGTTTCGATCGTGAGCATGGTCTTCATACTGTCTAAGACAATCTGAAGAAGCTAAGTCGTTCTCCACATCGTGGAGCCATCGTCGCCTGCAACGACCTCTGCGCCTACCATATGGTGGCTCTCATTTCAGAAATCGCTGCACAATTCGTTCCGGATCAGCACGCAGAACGTGACCGACCCAGCGTACTCGCTGATATCTGACTTCATGTACTATATCGGGGATCTTCATCAGATCTCTGATCTCGATATTGTACAGAGCTCGATATGTACCATCTATTTCGCGTTTTGGGCCGTAAATCACACGCATGACTCTTCTCTCAAATGGAAGGAGACATCAGTGAAAACACCTGATCAGTGACTGATCGATTCGGACGGAATCCTCCTTGATAGTCATTAACCAAGCCCTCCGCTGGAGTAATGATTCTATCCTATAGAATATATGACAGTATAACTTGTATGCTGTGCAAAGGAGAGCTATACCGTGATAATTCTCACACTTCAAGCGGTCTCGCTTCTTGAAGATGGGGCATATCACGGCCACTTTCCATTCGTCAGGCATAACTTCGGTTCGTCATACTAATAGAATAAGGTTGAAAAGACAATTCCACAAAGTATCCCCTCAGAATATCAAGAGCTCCGAATTAATGCAGTCCACTCCAGGTGAGTGGTTTCGTTTCAATCTCTGCATGGCTTTGGTGAATTCCTCATGGGATGGCCCCTCTGTGCAAATCTCCACAGTCTGTATTAGAGGTGGCTCAAAAAAAGTCCACTCCATGCGTCAAGTACTGCGTCGATGTTGACACAGAGGTTTCCATCCTGGTCCCAAATGGGAGTTGACGTAGTCATACTTCATACTTGAAAGTATGGTGCAGCCCAGTAATTAGTTTAAAGAAATTACGAGAACTGCGCTCATTGATGAGTTATTGTACTTTCAGAACCTCGGCCTTCCAGCATTCTCGCTTCTTCCGTCTACAAATCCGCTTAGCTGCCCTTCTTGCATGAACAAATTTGTTTTTCTTCGCGATTGTGAGACGTTGTTGCACTTCACTATGGGCTATATTTTGTTGCTGAACTGCAAGATGACACTCGTCATCAAACCAATCATTCTTCGGTCTGACTTTCACTATACCTAAAGTCTATTAAGCAGCATTGACAACCGAAGTTTTCAGTACCTCCCAGACAAAGTTCACGCAGTCAGACTGGTAATTAGCTTCATCAATATTGTCGCTGACAAGATCCTGATGTCGTTTCTTTTGATCTTCATTTATCAAACCTTGACAGTCGAAACGTACCATATATGCGTTTCGCTGTGTTCCCAGACTTGTACGAAAACTTCCATTGTAGCTTTGCAGTAACCAAACGGTGATCGCTGCCTACGTATTTGGTTGCTGACCGATAAGTTCTCATATCCTACACAACCCGAGCCCGTTCTTTAGATATTAACACATAATCAATTTGGCTGCGGGAAGTTCCTCGAGGATGTGTCCGAAAATAATTATTTATTCCCCACAATTAGTAATATTCTAGAACTTTATCCAAAAATCAATTTATAATTCCATTTCAATCCAACATGCCGGATGTCATCAGCATCGGTTAAGAAATAGCTCAGTTTAGTTTCAGTATAGGTAAGCCAGAACTTCATTCTAAAATCATTTTAAGAATCCTATTGCCCTTCAACAAGTTGAGTTTTATCAAAACTAGTCGTACAAAATTTTATTCAAAAATCAATTTAAAATAGCATTTCCATCCAATATCTTGAGATTTATCTTAATCGATCAAGAAATAGTCTAATCCTCATCTAGTAGTCCAAATATCAGAACGCTATCATAATAGACGGCGCTGCTTTGCTATTGTTTACCGTGTTTTGAAATGGTAATGGCAAATTGTTTTCGATGAACTGCCTGTGATAAACCAGTGTAGAACCAAAGTTTTGGCCTAAATAAATTAATCATATTAGAAGAATCTCATGGGAAGCGTTGAACAACATGTGCTTGGCTTTATTCGTTACAATAAAATTTGAAATTTAGACAATTTCTTTAATTAAAGCTTTTGGTTGTTTATTTCAACATATGTTTCCAAAGTTATAGTATGGTATGTGATTCCCTATTTAAATTGAACCTTTTCTTTAATTTCTTTTACGGCTTAACTGAATCTCCCTTTTACAAAATATGGCATTTTATTTCATATCGCTTAAATATCGTAAGTTGTTGACATTGTCGTAACTGTCGACATTGACAAAAAATATTGCCATGTAATCTACGTAATACTTTACATGTCGACAAGCGCGTAGATTACTCAGCGTAATCTACCTCGCTCATCCGTGATAATACAGCGAAACTCATGGGATGTTTCTACTGTAAAGGTCTGATAAAGGAAGATCAAAAGAAAGAATATAAGATAATATTGAGAAAGCTAATTACCATTCTGATTGTGTGAACTCTCTCTGGGAAGTACTGAAAACTTCGGTTATCAGTGCTGCTCAAAAGACTTAAGGTATAGTGAAAGTCAGACCGAAGAATGATTGGTTTGATGACGAGTGTTGTCATGCAATCGAGCAACAAAATATAGCCCATAGTGAAGTGCATCAACGTCTTTAATTGCGAGGAAAAACGAGGCTGCTCTTGCTATAGGGGCAGCAAAGTGGATTTATAGACGGATGAAGCGAGAACAGTAGAAGGTCGTGGTTCTGAAAGTACAAGAAGTCAGTAATGAGTTTCTTTAAAAGAATTACTGGATTGCACCATACTTCCAAGCAAGCGTTAACCGCCATTCGGGAATGGGATGGAAACCTCTGTGTCAACATCGAATTATGGAGTGGACATTTTACCGACCTCTTTGGGGCATCATGCGTCAAAGAGATTGGGCCAAGCAGAGATTAAAACGAAATCACTCGGAGGGCGTGATTGGACTGGATGGCAATGGATTGAAGGAAATAATTGATCCGCTTGTAGGATTTTCAGCTTCTGCTGAACTCCAGATCAATGAGTCCAAAACAAAATACATTATCTCTTGGTATAGGGACAGTGACACACCAGATTTTAGTAGTAGCCACTACACGCTTGAGGGAGTGAGGAGGTTCAAATATTTAGGCTCTTTTATCATTCACGATAACAGTGTCGGTGAGGATTTTAAAAAGCGGCTGGCAGTCGTGCTTTGCATTCTCTAAGGCCACTGGTAAAATCTACATACCTAGATGGATGATGAAGATCCCCGATATTGTACATGAAATTAGTTCTCAGCGATCTCTGAAAGGAGAGCCACCATATGGTAGGCACAGAGGTCGTTGCAGGCAGCGATGGCTCCATGGTGTAGTGAACCACTTGGCTGCTTCACATTGTCTTAGACAGTATGCAGGTCGTTGGAGCCATTTTGTTGACACAGTAAGGGTCCAGTAAAGGCCCTTAAACACTGCTTATTATTATTATTAATGCTAAATAAAAATAAGTAAATTATAATTTACATTTTGCGCCACAAACATTTGTTTTATGCTTAATTCCAAAGCCTTCTATAATAATTATTATGTTTATATATAGTTTATAGCTCAGCTTTCAGTTCTCCTAACTGGTACACTTTTATTATACAAAAAACTTTCTTTTATTTTATACCACTCTAAAAAACTTTCCTAGTTGCAGCGTAACAAAATATATTTTAGATGATTCTCTTAAAACGATTAAAATTTCTATAGATATTCTCTAGAAAAAGCATCTAAACAAAAAAAAAACTAACATCCATATGTTCTATAAAATTATCTAGTGTTTTTTTAGGTTAATTTGAAACTTTCAGTTAAGTATTATATATTCTCTTTCTACTATCTAATTATTACTTTTAAGCTTTTAATTGTATTTGTAAATAAATATTACAAAATTCTGTTTATTTCTCCGATTATATCTAATTTCATAGCAACAACAACAATACCAATAACAGCAACTAAATTATGGTAAATATAACTTTAAGTTCTTGTTTTGTTGTCAAGTTTTTTATTTTGGTTTATTTTTTTTTTTTTTAAGAAAAGTTAAAAGCTCAAAAATAAGTTCCATGTTATGAGTTTCTTGTTTTGCAAGTTGAACTGGATTTTATAATTTTGGGGAAAGAGAAATATTTTGTTAAAAATTCAAGAAATGAAAACTTTTTAAAAGTAAATTATCGTGAATATAATTGAGACGTACATAAGTTTTATTGATATAAGCTTTGGTTTTTTTTATTATGCATATAAGTATATGTACTATTTCCTAGACACGAAAAAGTTGTTGTCTATAAACAAATTGTCGCCATAATGACTCTTATTTATTTTTACCGGTATTATGTATATGTATGTATGTGATATGAGTATATAAACAATATTCTTCAGTATATTGATTTAACAGTATGTACACATATACATATTTGTATGTGTATAACCGCACTGAATTTTTTATTTCACCCTTAACAATAAATCAGTTAGGTTGGATACGAAACAGTTTATCTCATTATTAATTTATCTAATTTATTTATCTTATTTTATTTATATATGTACTCTTAAAATACCTTAGGGAATAGAAATGAATGGCCCAGTCCAGATACACATAACACATATAGTAGTAGATACATAAACTATTTTGTATGGAAATGTTAAAGTAAACATCGAAACAAATTTATCTTATTTAATCGAAATAAATGTAGGTATATCGCATTACGACTAACATCTTGTATGCTCCATACATATATTCACTACTTTATGGGCGTACTTTAACCTAGCCCCATTCTATTCTAAATTGAAAATGGTCAGTAATGGTAACTTTTTATTGATATTGAACACAATAAACAATTTACTTATTTTTTCTACTTCCATTTACTTTGTTTAGTTTTAATGTTATCCGATTTTAAAGATTACCGGTACAAAAAAAATAAATGAAGAAAATCAAAGCAAAATGAATAGAAAAGCAATCTTAAACATTTTATTTTTTGCACAACTTTTCATTTTTGTTTTGGTTTTGTACTGTCGCAAATGTAGTCTTATTTGTATTTTGTGGTTTAGTCGATTTTAAAATGCAGGAAGTTGATGTTTACGTATTTGAGTTACGTGGTTTAAAACGCAGTGATTAAACTTTCAGCGAATGAAGAAGTCATACAAAACAAAAATTACTTGTAATAACTGTACGTCACTAATTGTACAAGAAGATAATACACATTGCAAATGAGAGTAGTTTAAGTATTGTACATAAGGTCAAGGGAGTCGAACCATAAAATATAAATTCAAATAACTATTACAAAAAATTAATAATATGGAGTTGTCCGAACAAACTCCTCCCATTAAGAAATAATGACTTTATACTTTATAATTTGTCATTTTCAACTTACATTTGGCTCGAAAAAGTGTCAGTGGTGAAGTCTGACACCATCTCGATATGATCGGCTTTTACTACAACACAGAAAAATACTGTTTTATACCCCTTACAAATTTTAGTCCTTAGTCCGGTTTTTGTTTTAAGTTTTATAGGGCCAGCGAACTCAATACCTACAGTTGAAAATCGCCTACTATGGGTGTCCGGAATGATGGCAGATTACCCATTGATGTACTCAGTATTGATGTACTCAGTTGTTGTCGTTTGCAGGTTGTGCATCCACGAGCTACTCTTTCAACAAAATTGTTGACACCGATTATGAAGAAATTTGGTCGAATGATGGCGAGTAATTGTTGTTAGAAGGAGGTACGTGTCGTATAAGCAGATTTCTTACTAGCATCTCCGAGAACAAATAGCGAGCGTCAAGAATAGTTGGGTGTTTTGTATCAAATGAGCAGCAGGTAGCCACAGCGTTGTCTGGTCATCAATAAATGGAGCTAATGAATGCAGTTTGCTTTCGCGTTTTAAGTCAGAACCTTTGGTGATTCGACTGAGGTCTTCTAAAAAACTCTCATTTTGAGACCACCGAACTTGCAAGCGATGTGGCCAAATTTGAGAACCTCTCAAAAACAAAGAAAAATTGTTAGTTTTAAAATTATCATAAAAGCAATAGCACGGAGCATGTATTCCAATATATTATGTTTCCTAAATCTAATAAGGATAGAAAATAGCTCTTGCAGAATTAATGGTCCTGGAATATCCTTGATGTAGAGCTATTCGAGATTACATGTTGAGGAATAAGAGACATATTACTCATAATTTTTGTGTACGCTCAATGTGTAATGAATAATAATTATCTTAGTTTAGGACAATTTGGTTTAAATTGCGACCGCACTACGTATTTACCTGAGTCGCGGCCCTTATATGTATTTTTTAAAAATGAATCTCACCCATAAGTTCGCTTTGAATTTTTAGTGGCCCGATATTCTCTATCTCCCAGAATTTTTGGATGGTCTCATGCAGGTCGAGATGGCAGTTCATGACGGAGCCGTAAGATAAAACCGAATCATGATTATTCTCTAGGGAATGTATTCATATTTATTTAACCTCATTGTGATTTGTTGAAGATCAGAAGGTAAAATTTTCATAATTATTGCCCTCAGTGATAAAATGATGTTATCCGACGACTTAATATCAAATTTCATAGATCTTTAGTTCTTCCGCAGCGCTTATACAACCCATATGGTTTTAATATTCACACAGGCATTGATTCGGTGGCAGAGATTATCAATGCACGGAATTTTTTTTTTCTCTAGATGATGTTTTGCCAAACCGTTTAAATAAAGCTGAAAGCCCTGTTGCGCCGAATGGCGATGCTTAATTTCTAATACTTGAAGCATTTATAAAGAGGATGATTATACTTTGTCACAACAGGAGTACTTAAGTTTATCGATGGTTGTGTGCATGCTATATATTGAACTGGAAACCTCGATGTAGATGAATATTTAAAGACGGAAAGTTTAGAAGTTTAGAAAGAAAATTTCAAAATTCTTCGAATGACGGAGATTCTTTTTCTACTGTAAATTCTAACAGAGTTTACTTTAATCTGTACATCAAGTTTGTTTAAAATTAAATAAATTAACAAAGAGTTACGTTTTTCATCCTCTAACGATGTATCCGGATACTTGGCGCCCTCCGTATCATGGAGCCTCACCTGTGTATTGCGGATCACTGGACAGGTGAACCTCCATTCTCCGCTACTCGTTGGACCAATTATGGCAGATCCAAATAACAAAAAAGAGACCGGCGCTCTTAAAAAACCGGAAACCAGTGGTGTGGAGACATCGGCCTTTAGGCCCGGTCTCCAAAGTGCAAAACGGGCATAAGACCAAATTAGGCTGGCCCCTCGAAACCAAAGGGGAAAAGCACGAATGCTGGCCCTCCAGCGTCAGTGAACTACCAGACCAGGAAGGGAGCCTGGCGCATGATCTCCAAGATCAGCAACATTCCGCTGGAACAGAGAACGGATAGTGACAGGGATACGCTTGCATGGGCAAGACGTATCACTGAGCCAAAGCAGGAGGGTTCCGAGATCTTACAATCACTCTCAGGAGCACATCTACTCAAGCTCTGGAGATTCTCCTTCATCTTACTCCCTTGGATATTGCTCCCGAGCAGCTTGCATCTTGCACAGCAATATCTATGTGGACCTGTAACAATGAAGGGCACTCATCTATCCTATGCAACAGGGGTATCCTGGAAGCTACCGACTACGCTATTCCTTTGCCATCTGTTGAGATGAAATTCCAAACTGAGTTTCCCACCAGAGAGGACTGGGTGAACGAAACGGTAATGGACAATGAGGCGCTAAGCTTCTTCACGGATGGCTCAAAAACGGATAGAGGGGTTGGCTGCGGGGTATTCTGTAAGGCACTAAGGGTTAACCTCTCTTTTCGTCTTCCCGACTTTTGCAGCGTTTTTCAAGCTGAACTGATCGCGATAATGGAAGTCATGGGCTGGTTGATGTTTTTTACGGAAAGGCTGGCTGCTATTAAAACGCTACAATCATACTCCCTGACGTCGAAGGTAGCCCAGAACTGTCTGGCATCTTTAAATGATATGGCTGATCAGTTCAACAGTAATGGCAGATGAGTTGGCCCGCAAGGGTACAGCACGCCTAATAACCCAAAGCAGGTGGGATATAAAGATACCGCTTGATTCATGTAAACTGCTACTTCAGGAAGAAGCCATAAAAGAAACGAACGTCAGATGGTCTAACGCCAGTTCGTGTGTAATAACCAGGCAGATCTGGCCTGGACTTGACCGGTCTCGATCAGTCCAACTGATATCGCTTTGACGGCACCATATTGGCATGGTCGTGGGAGCTATAACGGGACATTGTCTCATTGGGAAATATATAAATATGCAGCCCACGATTTCTGCCGCAGCTGTGGTGATGAGGAGGAGGAGGAAACTGTGCTCCATCTGCTCTGCACCTGTCCTAGTCTAGCGTACAGCAGAACAAAATTTATGGGAACTTCCCCTTTGAACGACCTCACGGATCTTAGTAAGATCAAGATCCGGGACATTAAACGCTTCTTGGTAAGCTCAGGATGGTTTAGCGAGTGAAGAGGAGGAAACTCGAATGCGGTTCAGCTATGGACCAATTTTGTGTCTATGCTAGTCCTTTAGGACGGCCACCCTTAATTACCTAACCTAACTTAACCTATTCCAGTCCTAATCGTGATGAACATCAGTTATCGGTATATAGCGGATTAAATCGACGGCCTCACCTCTAAAAAACCTTTTCAGCAACTGTAATCTATTAGATTAAGACAATGCGTTTTTCTGCCGGCCGTCAACTGTAAATTCCAGAGAAGGGTTCAACGACTACCCGTGACAATATAACGTCTTGATTGGTTTGGGTTAAAGTGTTCTTTTTCAAACCCTCAAAAAATTGAAATTACTGTCCAATCAAATTGTCTATAATTTTGTTGTGACAATCAGAGATAGAACGGGAAGGACTATCAATCTATTGACGCTGTCGAATTTCACGAACTAATATTGCTTTAAAAGTATTGATTCAAATTCATCGAATTTAGATGTTTGGTCCGGAATCATTAATAGTTGGCTTTCAATTCCGTACCAAATTTCGTAAAATACTCTTCCATCTTCGATGATAGAACTTCAATGTCTTCAAGTTATATATTACTGTTAATTGCTAGAACAAGTGTGCAAAGCTTGGTTAAAGCACCTATTCATTTAAAATAAGTATTATAAAAAATTTAATAATATCGAGATGCCCAAACAATAACAATATGATCTTAACAACCGCCAGCCGAACAGGATAAGTTTGGGACATACGTAACAAGATACAGATAATTTGTAAACATGAAGCAATAGAAAATTGAATCAATCCAGTTACATATTACATGCCATTTCCATCTTACATGCCATTAATGAAAATATTGAACTGAAGGGCTATTTAAAGACTATGGGTCTGTTTTTTTTTTGATCTCGGAGAAATCAGACAGATCAGAGAGATTATTTATCGGATATATCCGATAATTTTTTTCTCTGAGTCTTATCTGTCAGATCAAAAATATTGTTTTTGTTTTTTTTTTTAGTATCGGAGAAATTATTTGATAGATTTGTTTTGAGGTTACAAGTGGATGTAAACAAGCGAAATTTTTAAAGTTGACAATTTAATTTAATAAAAAACATAATATAAATAAATAATTAATAAGTAAATAATAATTAATAGTTAATAAATAATTTAATTTAGTTTATAAGGTTTAGTTTATATAGTTTATAAATAGTTATATTTAATTAGGATAATGTAAATATTTTAAAATGGATGAACACCATTTTATCAATTTAGCAAGCACGTCATTTCGTAACTTGTACGAAGATTCAAGTTATGAAGATGAATTGAATAGTGATGAATTGGGAGAAAAGATATCCAATTTTTCTGAAGAAATTGTTCCCACATATCCGAAACAGCAATTTAAGGAACATTTCAGAGTGGATATTGAAATTTTTAATTTGTTATGTAAAGGGCTTGATGATCTGGATACCAGAGAGTTGCATCCCGGTCGATTTGAGATGCCAATTGAAAAGCAAGTGCTTATTGCATTATGATTCTTCGGCAATCGAGACACGTTTAGGTATTTATTTAGTACTGTCCAGCATATACATATGTTTTATTAATGTCTATTTTTCAATTACAGAACTATTAGTAATCGATTTAGGCAAATAATAAATAAAATTTCCCAAAAAATATTAAAGTTAAACATCGAAAAGGGATTAGCGAAATTGCCAACAAGTGACGGGAAAACTATTACCAAATTGCATTATTTGGAAAAACATCCTTTTAATGGTGAATATTAAAGTTTTAATTGATTTTTGTTCGTTTTTGGTTAAGTTTTTTATATTATTAGGTATATAATCGGGGTAATCGACGAAAGTGAAATCCCCATAATAGCACCAAATGACCACCCTAACTTTTATATAAATCGAAAGGGATTTCATTCTATAATGCTTTAAGCAATCTGCGACCACGAAATGAAGTTTATTAGCTATTCTGCTGGGGAAGTTGGCTCTGTCCACGACGCCAGAGTACTACAGCGCTCAAAGTTTGAAACAAGTGTGCAACCCTTCTTTATATATTTTCAGGATACTCGCTGAAAACGTGGCTTTTAACTCCATATAAAAACAACGGTCACTTAACAGATCCCGAAATCGACACTTACAATACCGTCCACTCTAAATGTAGAGTAGTTGTTGAAAGGGCATTTGGACTGTTAAAAGGGAGATTTCGACGAAAATACATAGAGACTAAGCATTGCTAGGTATTTTTTGGAACTAATGTCAGTAGTCTAACCAATTATAATAGAGAAGGGTTGGTTTTTCAAAATATTGGTTATCTTACTTACTTAAATACTGGTTAGTGCCCTCTTCGGCACAAAGCGACGTAATAGTACCAGTGCCTTTTGTTCGACTGAACTTCAGTTTTTGACAGATTTTTGACTCTGGATCAATTGATATAACTAAATCAACCAGTGAATCGATCAATGAGATTGACAGATTATTCTTAACGAGGAACATCAGAATCGTTAACCTTTTGTTTAGTTGTAATTGTAAACTGCTGTTCCTCGACGTCTATTTCGTCAATGAGTGTATAATTTTTCAGTGTATCAACCGTATTTACATGCTTTTAAAGTCATTGTGTCGTTTTAACAAAGAAAAATTGTTACCATTCTTGGGTTAAGTTAAGTTACAACTTCATCACATATTTCCATAACGTTGTTTGTAAGTGAAATATTTATGGCCGCAAGTATCAGAGGTGCATTAAGAATGAAATCCATTAAATAAACCATAAACTTACACATTTAAATACAAATCGGATTACGATTTAGGTAGGTAGCTCTATAACCTGATTGAATGAATTTTGTGCAGCCACACACTAGGGTGACACACTGGGATAGCTTTCAAAGAATGTTGAATAATTGCACACATCACTGTAATCATTTATATACTTACTTTAAAAGCGTTTGTTGGATTTGTTTGGTTTTATTTAAATTAGTTTTTATGTTTAGTTTTTATCTCATAAGAATTTCGAATTATCGATATCAAATTATCAAATACAAATTGTCGGTTATTCCCGGATTATTCAATAACAAATTGCCAGTTTTTATGTCATTTCAATACGGTATAAATGTTGAAACACTGAAAAAAACAGCAGAGGGCGTACGAGATAGAACCAGGTACAATGAGTAAAGTATAGTTAACACACTAAGGAAAAAAGTACAATTCACTGATATTTCTAACTAACGCGCTACAATATAGATGGTGTAAGATATTTTAAGCGCATTTTCAGGAAAAAAAATCATTATTTAAAAATTAAATTATCAATGTGCCTCTTTCCGATATTTTGAGTGCCTCCAGGTGCCTCAGTGCCTCCCTAATTTCAAAGGTGCCCGAGAGATTCTTTTGCAGCGCTGGGCAGCACTAATAATATTAATACATATTTTAAATAATATTTTTGTATTAATATATGTATTTGCCCCATTGCATTAGATATTGCAAAAAGATGCTATATAATTTTCAAATTTTCGATTTACATTTACCGTCAGCATTATACGAATACAAAACAAATATGTTGTGATATTCCTTAAAACTTTTGTATGGTGCACATTACCAATAGTAAATAAATCACATTTTACTAGATGTGTGTATTTTAGATTTGTTTACGTTGATCAAAAAAAAAATCCAATCACATTTGCCAACAATGGATAAATTTCTGTGTCTGTGTGTATTAATAGTAAAAACTCATTAAAATAGTGTCGCCAAGTCTAGCCATTGTTTATTCGTGTTCTAGTGTTTTCTGCTTTAATGTTTACTCATAAAACCAAACCAAAATTTCGCAAAGCACATAAGAGACGTACCATTTTTTGTTATTGTTTTTAATTTTGTAAAACAAACTTTATGCCTTGTTTTCCTGTACGGTTTTCATTTTTCATGCTACGGTTATTTTTCGCCCTAAACATAGTCTTAGTTGGGAAATGCAATTTTCAATACATTCCATAAAAAAAATAAAATATACAGTTTTATGCTTGGAAATAAAAATATCGTAAAAAAATTTCACCCTTTTTCTTTTAAATAAATTTTCCAAGTTTTTTTTTAAAAATATTTTATGTTATTAAATAATAAAACCGCACAGAAACTTCCTTGGCAAATTTGATAAGGATTCTATGAATTTTGATTAGCATCTCAGCAACGAAACCAAAAATACTTGTTTTATGCCATGGAATACAATTGGGCTTTTTGGTTGTGGCATCGTAATTCGTATTTTGTAGTTAAACTTAAATACTTCTAGGTACACCGTACACTATGAGTTAAGATAATATATGCATATATTCACCCTTCAGGTTTTTATTTTTTTTACTGTCGCCTTGAAAGATAACAACGAAAAATGTAATGCAGAAAACAATATGTAATTTAAGATTGCCTATAGTTTCCTTTGTGTTTTTGTGTGACTATATCAAGATTATCAAGTGAAAATAACATAAATTACATACAAGCCATACAAATTTGTTTTGAAAACAGACTTATTGCTGTAAATTTATATGTGCGTACATTTATATGAACGAGAGTACTCTCAACGTACAAATTTATGATAGGGGTTGAAAATTCAATTTTATATGTGTTTATAAGTCAATGAAATATATTTCAAAATAAGAGGGTTTCATTTTTGGCATTTTCTTCTTTTCCACCACATTCGAAGCACATACATCTATGCAAGTACAGTACATACATAATTGTAAAATTAATATTTATTGTCTGCGGTTGGTATTGAATGTTGTCTATGTTGTCTTTATACTGCACATATGTACATATGTAAGTATATTTTACTCGTATATTATAGACATAAAATATGATGATTTTATAACAATTTTTTCAATCCCCCTAGATCAGTGTAGTTATGACACATGTTTTGTTAAGTTAATAAGAAAATAATTGAATTTCTATAGATTGTGCGTTAAACCATAAGGGTGTTGCCTGGGTTTAAATTGATTTATTCTTGTCTATTGATTATGAAAAGTTAATTTTCGAATTTGAACCATTCCTTATCAAAGTTAAATCTCAATTGTACTATCGAGGATAATATTAATATGGCACTTGGGTGTAATTTAAGAAATGGGGAGTATGCTACAGCATTATTAATACTCTATATAAGTTCCCTGTGCTTTGATGATTTTAGATGTACGATGTATGAGGAAAAGCGGATTAGTAAAAATAAAATTACCTGCTAGAATGAAATTATTGTATACAAACAATATTGAGCCCATATGTAAGGTTTCTGTTCGTATTTCTAAAAAATCTATTAGTAATAAAATGTAAAATAGTTGTTTGATATTGATTTATAAAAATCGACCTCAAAGCATGAATTATATATAGCATATCGTTATCAGAAAATGGGTTTAAGTATGTAGAGGTTTCAACTGCGGACTGAAGTAGCTTGATTAGGGCTCAATGGTTGGGATGGATTGACTGGTGAAACATACGTAACTCTTGAGTTGCCGCCGTACTGATAGTCAAAGAAATTCACCAAAACAAAAAAATAGAGGGGACCAGCAAAAGCAATCATTCTCACTCACGGCCGGCTACTTACCATGGGCTCATTCTCCACTTAACTTGGTTTACTCCATCCTGAAAATTAAATTTACTCAAGAAACACTAATTTACGGAAATTCATGAAATTCAACAAAAAAAATTAAAAAAAAAGAAGAAACTTAAGACCAAAAATAAGAATTTAAAATAAGCAAATAACCTTAACCAATCTTACCTAACCTTAACTAATCTTAACAAAACTTAACTAATCTTAACAAATCTTAACTAAACTTAACTAATCTTAACAAAATTTAACTAATCCTAACAAATCTTAAATAACTCAACTAATCTTATCCAAACTTAGCTAACAATAGAGAAAAGAAACAAAAATATCATTGATTTAAATAGAATAATTAAAAAAAAAAAATATCTAATCTTCGTTACTTGCATTTAAAATCATACATAATTATGAAGATATAGATTATACTATGCCACTTATTTTATTTTTTTATTTCAGTTATCTAAGCGAATAACTTATTTTTATTTAATTTATACTTTAGTAATCACTTATACTTGTTTTAAAGTTTTTCACCCACTATTCACAATTTCGTTCATATGCACTTCACGAATCTATAGTCATAGGTTTTCATTTTACTTAGCTTTGATTTTTTATTTTACGTTTTACACTACATTTTATTACTTATGCAATTCCAAATTTTTATTGGTTAACTATTTTGTTATTATTTGGCTTGGTCACGTTCTGCGTGCTGATTCGGAACGAATTGTGCAGCGATCTCTGAAAGGAGAGCCACCATATGGTAGGCGAAGCGGTCGTTGCAGCCGACGATGACTCCATGATGTAGAGAACGACTTGGCCTCTTCAGATTGTCTTAGACAGTAAAAAGACCATACTGAGGATCGAAACCGTTGGAGCAAAATAGTTGACTCAGTAAGGGGCCAGTAATGGCCTTTAAAAACTGATAATTATTATTTTGTTATTATTATTTATTAAATTTATATTAAATAGTTAAGCATTACTTATTCACAAAAATCACCAAGTTGGTTTCGACCTTAGCAAGATCTAACCGTTTTGTAGGTTCCTTAACCTAATAATAAAATTACTTATTTAATTCTAATAATTTTTAACTTTCATTGATAATTTTTAACTTTCAGTTTAACTGAAACTCTTAACTATAAATTCTAATTTATTTAATTGTTGTTAATCTAAATTTTCATACTTTGTTTATTTATTTTATTTTTGTTTCAATTTGTCAATCTTTAAAACACGACTCGACTGTCTCGAAATCTCTTATCAACTCCCCAAATAAAATAAACTTTCGATCTCAATTCACCGCTTTTTCGATCAATCAGCATTCAATAATTCATAATTAAAGTTCACTCAACAAACAAACAAATAAAAATAAAGTCAGGGGTGGGCATCTTGGACGTCCACGTAACGAGATATTCGTTACACAATCAAATAAGCATATTTTCTTAAGGACTCCAGGGTGGTCAAAACCAATCAGCCATAATTTGGTTTTATGTATATATAAAAATAAAATTTTCACTAAAAAGAAAGATTTTATTTATATTGTTTTAATAAAACTTAATTTTATTTTTAAATTTTTGAATAGTTATTTCAAAAATTAAATTAAATTTTATTAAAAAAAATTTTTTCATAGTGATTTCACTATCATGAATAGCACTCGATAAAAAATGTTCTTATAACTTGATTTAAGGTTAGAAATAAACGTCAAAATACCACAAAATTCATCCAACTTCTCCTTAAAATTCATTTCGCCGGTTTGGATTTGTAGACTTTTCCCCTCACTATAATATCGCCAAAAAAGTCTCTATCTGTGAAATAAACGTGTGAGATAGCATCATAGAATGACCACCCAGAAGTGGTGGTAAAATGTTAGTAATCGAATATCTTTTACGACAAAATTTGCGATAAATTAAACAGTTGAATAGAATGACCACCCAGAAGTGGTGTTAAAATGTTTGTAATCGAATATCTTTTACGACAAAATTTGCGATAAATTAAACAGTTGAATAGGTTAACGGTAATGGCTTGAACAGTTTTACGGAAATATTATTTCTACTACACTGGTTATGTCAGAATGATCAAGTTTTGTTTGTTTCAGAGGATTTCTTTACACAAGCGTTCTCATCTTTCTACCTGCTTTAGGTTGTCGTTCTTTTACGTTCTCTTCATTTAATATTTGTTAGGCTAGATGAAACTAGATGAAAACCTGTAACATTTTTTAACAGGAAAGTAATAAACAAATAGTGTTGGCGTTACCCGAGTTTTATTAGGGCTATAGTTATAAATAAATATAAAAATATGAGATACAAATAATTTTTAAATTATGTCTTTCAAAATGAAATGTTATAGTGTATAAGTACATACATATATGGGTTTTAGTGGTTTACTGCTTAGAAGATGAGCCATGGAAAAATTGAGAAACTTTTACAATTTATCTTGTGTAGTTCGTATTCACGGTTAAAAATTTAAAATTTAAAACTAAAATTTCACGAAGAATGCGGGCTAATGCCGAACAAAAAAAAACATGTTTATCCTTATTACTCTTTATATTATATTATGAAACGAAACACTAACAAAACGTCAAAGTGGTTTTAGACACGATAAAATTATTCAGCAAGAAAACATTTACACGCTGACTACTTTGTTTTATAGAATACCATTTAACCTAAATAAGATAGAAATTGTGTAAATTTTTTTTGTGTAAACTTTTTCAATGTTTCGTTTTTTCACATTATCTTGTTTTTACAGAATTAGACCGCTGGTCTTCTATTTGTGAATTCGATCCAATGAAAAACAATTTCGAGGGATAATAAATCAACGAAAACGAATTAAGATGAAACGAATGAAAATTTCTTTTATCTGGCAATCCGTTTTCAACCAAAAATTGTACGATCATGGAATTAGTTTATGTACATTGTAAGTTTTGTTGACGAAGCCATAGAAAGAGCCTACAAAATATTAAAATGTAAGTAAATAAAAATGGCAACAATGGGACAATATTTAAAAAAAATCGATTTTTTGTCGTTTTCCTATTCAGACTGAAATCATCGGACGATAGCTTTTACTGCTATATTAATTCAATTATTACTCTGCAAATATTTGTTAAACAAATTAGTTTGAACTCGTGCTCTACCATAATTGGCTATTTTTAGTATAAATTAAAATTAAATTAAAAAAGGATAAAAAACAACTTCCGCTGATCTTCAGGAAATTGTTGTTGAGACGAAATAGCCCAAACAATCAACAAATCAAATTCAGCATATTGTAAACACTTAACCTGTTTAACTTAAAAACCGGCAGTGTTCAGTACATGAAACGACCAGGGCGAACGGAATAAAATTATGATCGAACGGGATAACGATCCAACAATTTAAAAAAAAATGTGAGCTCTCGGACGCTGCAACGTCAACTTGAAAGAAATTGATATTTTTCAAGAACGGCTAGGAGAAAGCCGAATATTAGTATAAAGTAAACCGAAAGATCTTTTCTTTCCTGACTTTGCTAAAACTCACCGTAACCAACCAGAATCGTTTTAGAGCAGTTATTTTTACAGATAAAGTAAATTCAACATTTTTGGTCACGATGGACCCGCCAGAGTATGGCGAAAGAAGGGAAAAGCTATGGATATGAATAATTTAAGGAGCACGATGGAAGCGTGATGGTTTGGGGCTGTATGTCGGCAGCTGGTGTAGGGAAGTTAGTATTCATAGATGTCAACATGAGTAAGGAACAATATTTGAGCATAATGAGGAACAATTTGTCTGCATTAACTGTAAAGCTTGGTTTGGCAAATGAAAATTGGTCCTTCATCAAGACAAGGAACCAAAACATACAGCCCATATCGTACGAGAATGATTTTTAAACAATTTGTCTATTATACAATAATACAATATTGTCCATGTCAAATAGACTGCGGTGCGTGTTAAACGCAAAAGGCGGCTCGACAAAGTATTAGAATCAAGAAATATTTTATTTATGTATTGAGTATAATAAATGTTGGCCAATGTTGATGGACTGAAATTTAAACATTTATATTTTAAAATTTATTAATTCAAAATAAATACTATATAAATAGTATTTTTTAACAATTTTTGTTAAAACTCACTTTTTGACTTTCAGTGGTTGTGTGTATGTATAATACATATGAAGTTTTTTAATTGTTATATGTACCTTTAATTAGTAATGTAGACATTTTAATTTGTTATGAATAAATATAGATTATTCTATTTTTAAATTATTATTGTTGAATGTTTCTTTAAATTATTAATTAATTTATTCCATTAATAAATTTATAGTAATTCAAATTTAATTTGGTTTTTATCATATTTAATCTATTACAAAATAAATTTTATGAGTTACAGAAAAGTACTTGTACGATACTTGATTTAGAATCTTTTCATTGCAATTTGTCAATTGAAGCACATCGATCAAATTAATAAATGCATAAATATTTATTTATTTATTTGATATCTTTATGTAGTGACAAACAAACAACACAATCATATTAAACACGAAAAAAACGAATTTATTTTATTTGTGTACCTAAACGTTTATTTAAAATATATTTTGTAGTTTGGTTATTATTATCTTTTTTCTATTTTTATTTCACTTATAACTTAAATTTTAGTCACATTTAAGTGATAAGTGAAATAAAAATAGAAAAAAGAAATAAAATAAATAATAATAAAATTTGGTATTGTGAAAATTGAATTTGTTGAATACTTTGTACGTTTATATTAGTGTAACCAAATTTTATTGACAGCACTTAGTGCAATGCATAACAAGGCCTTGGTGTGATGCATCTTAGTAATGCTTGAAAATTTATTTCAAAAAAGTAGTTAATTGATTTCGTATTTTCTCCACTAAATAAAAATTATAAGAAACTTTATAAATAAATATTTTTTTAAACAACTACGACAGGTTTTCATTAAAAAGAAATGTTATTATTAATAAAGTAATTATATTGGAAAATTAATATTTTTTAATTTTCATATTGTTTTTTTGGTCGAACTACAGAACGCTGTTCAAATCAAACTCTCCATTTCAAACGAGATAACCCACAGTCAGCTTACCAAAGAACAGCGGTGGTTTTGCACTGCAGTTGGTTTTATGTTAAGTGTTTAAAAATATAAATAAAATAATTCTAAATTGTTTAATTTCAGTTGAAAAGATGGATTCATTTAAAACCGCGGTATTCGATTATCAAGAGGAGATGAGGGGTCAGTTAGGGAACGAGATACCCCGAATGCGGGAGGGAATAGTGAATAGAAAATTTATTCGTTCTATAAAATTAAACAAAATTATGTTTATGCGTTTTTAGTTTGATAGTGGGCTAATAAGAAATGTTTTGCCAAAAATGCAATAATATTATGAAATTATTACATAATGTGGATGTGGAAAAATCTCAGTGGAGTTGCTCGAAAATTGTAAATGGTGTTCCATGCTCAACCCGGAGAAGCATCCTTATGGTGGATCGTGCTTCTCCCAATCAAAGTTTCAGCTAGATTTAATCTTGCTTATAAGTTATAACGTACGATATATTGCACAATGTGGGCTCGATCGCAAAACAGTGAATGTCAAAATAATGATACTATTTACAGTATATAATATAATATATATATATATATATATATATATATATATATATATATATATATATATATATATATATATATATATATATATATATATGCAGCAGCAGGGGGAGTTGCATTAACATAAATATAATTAGAACAGTGTCGGTAGCTGTAATTTGGTTTGCCGATTGTTCGATAACCTCAACTAGGTTATGCTGACCTTGACTGACACATCCGCCAACACCTGTCTTGCAAAGAGTTTCATTTTGAAAAACACTTCTCTGTGGGTTTGAGCATTGGAGAATATCGAGGCAGAAATATTAAATTTAAATTAAATGAATCGATCAGCTCTCTGACCTGCGTTATTTTAGGGATAGCTACATTATCCACAATGGGTCACACATTTAAATTAGTAGGCGCATGTTTCATTCGATTCCTGTAAAAATATACAAAACTTACTGGAATTGCAAGTGCTATTAGAAATTATTTTATAGTTCACGATGCCTTGGTCGTTAATGGCACATATAATTGTTATATTTCGATCTCTAATATATGGAAGCTTTACCACAGTTTTCGTTCGTCGCTTCGATGGCGTGTTTTTTATGTTCCAGTTTTAGTTAACTTAGTTAACGAAACTCGCGTGACTCCTTCGTAAATGTAGGTTATACCCACATACATCGACGAAAATAAGTTTTTTTCGGTTCTGTTGAGCAAATTACGGTTGTTTAACATTTCCTAAAACCATCCTAAAATTGAAACATGTGAATGTATTAGTAAACAATTCAATAAATGTCTCATTGAAACACACAGACGAAAAATTGAAGAAAGAATAAAACAAGATATTTTATAATGTTACACACCAAAATTTAATTTAAAACATTATTATTATTAAAATATTATAATGAACAATTAACCACTCCAGTTGTACAAGGAATATTATGTAATTAAAAAGTAAAATGCCACAAAAACACAATTGAAAAAATATCTATCCGAATGTTGAATGGTTAGTATTCAATGTTTGCATTTACTAAACCACTTTTAATGTTTTGGCCAGATTTTGGACCCATGATTTTTAGTAAGATTAGGGTCAATTCAATGCTCATGAGTTTTCTTGAAGTTTTCTTTTGGAGCTAAGAGGGTAAGATATGACCAAAACAACCCCAACCTAAAATTGAATGGATTGTATTCAATGTTTGCAGTTACTAAACCACATTAATTGCTTGGGCCAGACTTTGGACTATGATTTTTAGTAAGATTAGGGTTCATTCAAGGCAAATGAATTTTTTTTGAAATTTTCTTTTGGAGCTAATAGGGTTAGATATAACCAGAACCACCCAAAGGTAACATTGAATGGTAGTATATATGTATATATTAAACCACTTTTAATGCTTTGACCAGAGTTTGAACCATGATTTTTAGTAAGAATAGGGTCTATTGTAGGCTCATGAAATATTTTGAATTTTTCTTGTATTTTATGTATTTTTTATATTTTTTCTTATTTTATGAGATTATATTTTACAAAACATATAAATTGGAAAAGTGTAGTTCGGTTTTGATTGAAATTTTATGTTCGGTAAATTTATTTCCCGCCTAAATTCATCAACAAAATGTTGCGCCTTTTTAACTAGGCATGGTTGTAATTTCCCGGGATTTAGCAGTGATTAGTATTTTTGCAGTACGAAATATAAATGCGTTTTTTTTCGCGGCAAATGTTTAACTCCGGATGTTTTTTTAAATGAAACAGCCTTGTATGTTACATTATTAAAAATTTTCAATGATTGGTAGAGATCTCGACATACATCTTTGGTACCCAACAACGTGATTGATACTACCACATGAATAGCATGGTACGAGACATAATTGTTTTCACTAAGTGATGAGTAACAAAAATTATTTAATGCTACCACACCAAAATCTGGAAATGTAAATTTGAATATTTTGACACACAATTTTTCTTCTGTTATCTTGCCAATATAGTTTGTAACGCTGAATACCCACCGTTCCAATCAAGGGACGTAATACATAATTTTTAATATTACTTTCCTCTACCGAGAGATGGATTTTTTTTTTAACTCGTAATTCCCGTTACCTCGGTGGCTATAAATTCGCAGTTTTTTGGCTTGGCTCAGTTCAGAATTTTTAAGTAATTTAGTTGGAGTTGATTATTAAAATCCGACGAGTGATTATGAAGAAAAGTTATTTATTGAAATTCGATTCGTTATTATATATAAAAAAAAAAAAGTCACTAAAATTTAACTTGTGACTGTGAATTTTTTTTTGTCTAAATTTATTTCGGTTTAAGAGAAGTTTTTTTTTTGTTTTCAAGTTATTTACCTAAATTTAAAATATTAACTAAAATTAGTAATAAATAGCGCAAATTAATAAAATAGTGGATAATAAACTGTATAAATTTATTTAAACTGAAAAATGGTATCTGTGCCCCATTATCAACTAAAAATTTAATATCGTTAATTGTGAATATTTAATACATAAGTTCAGTTATAAATACTATCATACTATCTATTACTATAAATGCTTTAAAACTAAGTTTTTGGCAAACCACTTTATCATATATATATATACTATAGTATAACTATAGTTAACAAAAAAAAAAAAAAAAAAAAACTAAAAATTAAATTATGTGATTATCGTACGAGAAAACGGAAAACATTTCTTTTATGAGTGACCGTTTCATTTTGTAACCTAGAGTATAAAAAAAAAATATTTATGCATATGTATACTTATACTTTATAGTGTATTGTTTTGTATATATAATTATACAAAATAAAATTAAAAGTGTGCAATATAAAAATAATAATTTTTCTTAAAGATATGAATTAAGAAAATTAAGAAACTAAAAACTATCAGTGTTTTAAAAAAAAAAATATTTTTTTTAAATAACGCATTCTATAATGATACAGATGAGTGTTGTGAAATATCTGTATAATAAAAACAAACAATAAAATGATTAAAATTTTAAATAAATTTTTGTATGAATCACAAATATACCAATTATGATAATTTGTATATGGATGTATGATGT
Organism: Tipula unca; assembly: GCA_951394425.1. Lineage (NCBI taxonomy): Eukaryota > Metazoa > Arthropoda > Insecta > Diptera > Tipulidae > Tipula > Tipula unca. The sequence goes on from OX596380.1 coordinate 92,187,445, forward strand.
CATCAATCAACACGTCATCAATGTACAAAAACATTAATTCTTAAGATAAGATTTTTTTTAATTTTTTTTTATTTTATTTCATTATATTATATTATTAATATAATGAATATATTATTTAATTTTAATAATTTCCTTTTATATGTAGGTACATATCAAATTATTTTTATAATTCCTTTTGTTTTTTTTTATAACAAAACCTAATAAGTGAATTGAAATGAATGAATGTATGAATTTTTTTTTATTCCCAATTCATATTCTGGGATAGTATGGCTACTTTATTTTTAATATTACTTATAAGAATAATTTGATACGTCAAATTTTTTTTTATTAATTATATAATTCATATCTTATTTAATTTTTTTTTTTTGGTAATTATGGGGTAGTTATAAGAATTTTCTTTTTCCTTTTTAATATTATATCTAGTTGAAAACTTTTCTTAAATTTGTTTAGTAATAAATTTATTTACTTCTTTCTTTTTTTCGGCTAATTAAATTAATTTTTTTTATTTTCCTCTGTTTTGCTTGAGTTCGTATTTGTAGTTTCAGGATGAGATAAGAAGCAGTGGTGGGATGAGTTCAAGGGATAATAAGATAAAGAGGTGAGTTGGTCCTTGGTTCTCACCTGTTTCAGTTTCAACTCCGAGTATGCCATATTTCTGCGGTCTAGCAAGATTCCTTCAAGCTTTGGAAAACCCCGCCCCTATACCCTGAGCACTAGCCGGCCAGATAAGACCGCTCCAAAGCCTCTGAGGGAATAATATAAATTTTCGGTAACAGCTGATAGCTTGATATCAAATCTGTTACAAGTTTTTATGGTGCCATTGGATGAGTTCTTGTTTTTGTGGTATTAAATAATTACTCAATGCCAATTTTGGCATTGGTCATATCTAACCCTGTTAGCTCCAAGAGAATATTTAAATCAATTCATGAGCCTTTATTGAATCCTAATTTTACTAAAAATCATGGTTCAAAGTATGGCCAAAGCATTAAAATTGGTTTAGTAAATGCAAACATTGAATACAAAAAATTCAATTTTAGGTTGAGGTGGTTTTGGTCATACCTAAATCTAACCCTGTTAGGTCGAAGAGAAAGTTTCAAAAAAATGCATGAGCCTTGGATGGACCCTAATCTTACTACAAATCATGGTTCAAAGTCTGGCCAAAGCATTAAAAGTGCTTTAATAAATGCAAATATTGTATACTAACCATGCAATTTTACTTTTCAAAATATTATTTTGGTTTTTATACATATTATAGTTCAATTTGATCGGCTTGTGTTCAATGTGCAGTTCCATGTTTTTATAATATACACACTAATCCATATACACTTTCTTATTTCTAGCAAAAAATTCACAATTCTATATTGTTCCGTGTAGTTTTTTCTAAATGTTTCCTAATAATTGTTTTTCCTTTTTAGGAATGATTTATGGAAAAGTTCACGCGCATGAGCATATCAAGAAAACCCTCGCGTACCTTTTTCGCAATTGAATTTTAGTAGCCGAATTGAAGTTAACACTTTCAATCGAAGCCATTTTAAGTGTTATTTTTAGTTTTCGTGGCGCATTATCAATTGTTGATTTTGATATTATTAAATTATTTTTAGTTACCAGTGTCTCTTTTATAAATTTTAAAGTACAACCGAGAATGCATTATACGTACCGCTCAAACAGATCCATGACCTCTGGAGTATGCTTTCTTACGACGTTTCCTCCAAGTGCCCGTTCAACCAGAACCTCTTCGTTTGCCTTATATGTTCGCAAATTACTATTATCCGTATTTTCTTTAATATCCAATTTATAAGTTAAGTGTTCCAATTTATATTAAAAAATCAAAGTCTTCATTAATTAATAATAAAATAAAATGACATTTCCTTGTGTCCCGTTCCGTTAAATTACTGACATAATTTTAGCTTGCGAAAATATTTTGTTTTATTAAATATATTTTAAGGTTGCTAAGATAAACTATTTTGTAAAAATGTTCATGTACTTTGAAGTTGGATTTTTAATTTATCAATTGAACACAATGATGCTTATTTGATCAAATGATTGAAGGTGGCAAACACGTGATCGCTGTAAACTTCTGTATGGTGTGTTCTAGAAGTCGGTAATGCTCGAGAGGAGTCTTCGTAATCAATATGTTTTTCCGTTTTTTCGTCATCATGGATTCTTTTACGAGAGGAAAATGTAAAATGAGGAAGTTAGATCATAAACGGTTCATTCAGAAGAATGGCTTATTTGTTTCGGGTCGATATGTGTTACACATTTTGCATCCTGAGGTTAACATTGAGATCAATTTTCAAAAGAAATATTTTAACAATATTGTCGATGGCGTCCTACACTTCAGCAAAAATTAATTATTTTTCTAATTATCGATTTTGTTTGTGGAGGGTGCATGACATAGTCTAGCCAAAATAAAGAGACTTGCAGTGTCAATTACTCAACGGCACTGATTACATAGATCATGAAAATTTAAAACATTACCCTGGTTTTATGTGGCAACGCAGTACCAAACAATTACTTTCCCATTTCACTGGTAGATGTGTTGCACCTCATAAATAAACTTCAGTAATTATTCAAATAAGACTATTCATAAATGCGGTTCATTTAATGTTGGTTATGTTATTCACAAATATGCCTTTTATTTGTCACTTTAGTCAGTACACACATTAAATATTAAAGTACTTTACCTCAATATTAATAATTGAATCTTTGTGTTGTGTTTATAAAAGTTTGTAAAGCTCTACACAGCAATTTGATATGTACAAAAAAATATGAAAAACCGGATATAATCTGTACTTATAATATCCTGTTTGTATAATAAATATAAATATTGCCGTCAATATTCCTAAAATAACATTGAAAATGTTTTATATAAAAGCAAGAATCGTATATATAAGTAAGAAAAATGTTATCCTTCACCCAACTTCACCTTCATCCCATTTATGTTAACCTTTTTTTTTTTAATCTTATCTTTTAATCCAGAATATAAAAAAGCTAAGAAAATCGATTGTTTGGATTTTACAGTGTTTTCCGGTTTTTCATTTATTTATCTCTCCTGTATTAATTTCCAGAGAGTATTTTACTATTGTAATTATTGGGTACACAATGATGTCATTAGCTATACTCTTCAGCAGAAATCTGAAACTAATAAGATTTGTTTCATGAATCTTATGTTTTATGATCGTATTAGGATTATAATATATATATTAGGGTAAAGAGATAAGACGTTTTTTTTGCTTCATCTGGTGTATGTAATAAATTGTGGCTCAGTGCTGTGACTTTTATTATTTTGTGCTGTGTGCGGAATATTTTATATCATGGAGATAAATATGTATATAAAACAGGTGAATATACATGAGTTATAATAGGGGCATTGTTGCCCGATATAAGAAGATTATCTTGTGATATTTATATTTTAGAAGCTGAGTTAAATGAAATTTGTTTGTTTTCAAATTTATGTGTATTGGAACTTTTGTACAGCATGTGTATCTAGTTATACAAAAAAATATTTATATAAAAATAAAATGGGCGCCACTTTTATGTACATACATATATAAATGTATATACATATATGTATATACAACATTTATTTGAAATATGAAAAACAAAAAGCTATCAGATGAAATATACGTTTTTTTATGTTGTCTAGAATTTCGTGATAACAATTTTTCTAAACATATTACTTTTTTATTCTTCATTTTTATTCAAAATTGATAAGGCGAGAGGAGTGGTAAAAATATCGATAAAAAAGTTTGTTTCCTAGCAAGGAAGTTGAGAAAAGAACTTTCCATAATTTTTTTCTATGAATTTTTACTTCTTATGTTTCAATTTTTCATATTTTCATAGCTTTTTGATTAAAACGTATACAAATTGAAGACAATAAAGTATATATTTTCCGTTATTGCTTGCGTAAATATTAAATATCAAAATTGCTTTCTTTATAGAACGTATATATACATAATATTATAATAAACTTCGTATTGAATTCCTGGAAAGGCGCAAGAGGTTTTTGTTTCTGACTATTCAATTTATACGACAAAACACTAACTATTCTCCCAAATTTATCAGATTCAAATTGAATTAAAACTATTAATAAATTTTTTCTCAAGAACTATTAAAATTTTATATAGTAATGGTTTTTTGGTACACCTTCCCTCCAATTATCATTTAAAATGTAAATCAAATTTAAAGGCGTTGCAACATGGCTTTCTATAGCTTTAACATTTTTCTCATTTCGTCCTAGAAACGAAAGCTACGTGGTAATGCCTTAATGATATAAAGTACATCCTCCACTACGTACCTCATCTAGACGGCCAACGAAGCAAAATCTTTCTTTAACCTAATTGTATGTTTGTTCAAAAATAAAATGAAAATTATAAAATCAATTAAATAACTAATTAAATAATTAATTGTTATTATCTATAATAGTGCGATGAGAGATCAATATATTTACATATGTAATTCCTAGAATCGTTTTGAAAATAATTTTAGTTTTAGCATATATATATATATATATATATATATATATATATATATATATATATATATATATATATATATATATATATATATATATATATATATATATATATATACATATATATATATATATATATATATATATATATATATATATATATATATATATATATATATATATATATATATATATATATGTAAAACCTCTGTATATTGGACAGCGAAGGGACTTATCATAACTGTCCAATTTATGGAGAAATTATTTTTCAAGTACAAAATACATGACGTCAACATTTTAATTTTTATTTCATGTTTAATTCATAGTATATTTAATAAAAATAACAAATCATAAATAATATCAAATTTAACAAATTATATACGTAAGACATATTCCGAAAATAATGTATTGTATGTAACATATATTACATAGGTATAGTTAACTCAGTACAATGAATAAAAATATCAAAAAAAAAATTAATATCACAAACTATTAAATATACATATGCAGCAGAAATTTACTTTGCGCAATACCCTATATCTTTAATAATTTTATAATAATCAATGGTTGTTTGCAATTTGGTTTGCTAAAGAGACTAAACTCATTTGAAGTTTGCTTTCCAAAGCCAAAGTATCATTGAAAATAGACGGACAGGTATCCAACGACAAATGTTTTAACTACTTCATGTGCTTTAAAGGCTTCTTCAATTGAAACCTTTGGCTCATCCGTTTCATGGTCTAATTCAACCTCTTCAGATCAATCTTCTAAGTAACAAATTGCATCGTCAGCTGCGACAAACTATTCAAATTGATCGGCCGATACTTCCTCTGCCTCATGAATGGGTATAACATCTTCAATTTCGCTGGGCTCATCAGTAGCATTAATACTGAATCCCTCTAGCTGTACAAAAGATTTTGTGCAACGTTGAATAGTGTCGGTCATACATACATTTATACTTGTTAGTTACCTATCAATATACATAAATTTCGTCCGCCATACGGAAGTAAAAATTATAGAAAAAAATACACAAATGACTATTTTACTGTCCAATATCCAACATACAGAGGTTGTCCAATATATAAAGTAAATGGAAAAAGTTTTGATAAATTTTGTATGGATTTTCAAGGGACTGAATAGAAGTGTCCAATATATAGGAGTGTCCAAAATAGAGGATATATATAAATATATATATTATATATATATATATATATATATATATATATATATATATATATATATATATATATATATATATATATATATATATATATATATATATATATGGGTGAGTACGAGAGATGACTCCTTACATTTGAGAGAAGAGTCATGCGTGTGATTTACAGCCCAAAACGCGAAATAGCTGACACATACCGAGCTCTGTACAATATCGAGATCAGAGATCTAATGAAGATCCCCGATATTGTGCATGAAATAAGATCTCAGCGAGTACGCTGGCTCGGTCAAGTTCTGCGTGCTGATCCGGAATGAATTGTGCAGTGGTAGGCGCAGAGGTCGTTGCAGGCAATGATGGCTCCACGGTGTAGAGAATGACTTGGCTTCTTCTGGTTGTCTAGGGCAGTATGAAGGCCAAGCCCAGGATCGAAACCGTTGGAGACAGATTGTTGACGCAGTAAGGGGCCAGTAATGGCCTTTAAACACTGTTTACTAATATATGTATGTCTCAGACGGAAAAATATTACAAAATCATAAATATTTCTGAAAACTTTAGGTAAAATTACGCGTTTAGATTATGCCGTCAGTAAAATATTTTATCTTCTGCAAACAGCCTATTAGAGAATTCAGGAACAAATCTGTTAACTTAGCGATAAACACTTGACACAAATATCAGTAAATAAGATTGTCAAGTGCAAACCAAGCATATACCACGATTAATCATACTTCTATACAATAGTGCAATTCGAAAATTTTATATTTTCAAGTAGGCGCACACAAATAATAGAAACAAATTGGATTCATTAATTATGCTTGGTTTACATGTATGTAATAACTTTTTCATTTCATTTTTTCTCAAAACGAAAATCGACACCCAGGTAGTGACAAATTTCGAAAAATGATCCACCGCGATTAAAATTCCTGTGTTGCCTTTTTTTGTACGAAGATATGATCCCAAAAAATCGAGATTTAGTCTCTGAAAAGGTCTGAATGTTATGGGAAGCATACCAAAGATGGTTTGCATATTTGATTGGAAGCTTTATTAGCCTTACATTCCTCACAGGTATTAAAAAAATGAATGACATCTGCTTTAATAGTGGGCCAATAATAATAACGTTGTATATGAGCAGCAGTAGGCGAGCAATGTGCGGAGGTAATTATGAAAAGTCGGAGTGGTTCTGGAATAAGCAGTTTGTATGATGGAATATCCGGTAAATTAATTTTATTTGAATATGGGTTAATATAGATTAAATTTTGCATGGTGAACAGATTTATCATTTTGTTAGATTGTTGAAGTGCACATGCTAATTGCGGGTAATCGGAACCAAGAAACACGGAAGAAGATTGGTTCACATACAATGAAGAATAAATTGGTGGTTGTTGCAAAATATCAAGAGATTCAATCTCGATTCGCGATAAGGCATCCGGAACTGCATTTTGGGACCCTTTTCTAGATTCAATGTCAAAATCGTACCCCTTAGGCTTTAGGCTCCACCTCGCCAGTCTTCCTGTTACATCTTTAAATTTTTTTTAATTTATATAACTAATTTCATTTTTCTCTCTTAATTATGGGGTAGTTATAAGAATTTTCTTTTTTTTCTTTTTAATATTATATCTAGTTTAAAATTTTGAAAACTTTTCTTGAATTTGTTTAGGTATTTTCTTTTCGGCTAATTAAATTAAATTTTGTATTTTATTGCTTTTCCTCTGTTTGAGGTTTGGATGCTGGGCTCGAAGCGCTAAACAAAAAGCTGACTTGTTTGCGAGCCACCTAGAAGAAACGTTTCAACCATTACCCAGGCAAACTGTGGTTGAAAATGTTAACCTACTGAAACGATCTGATGAGCTTGAAATACAAAGTGTATCTCTACAAGAGCTAAAAGAGCAAATTCAAAATATAAACATAAAAAAATCTCCTGGGTACGACCTCATAACTGGACAAATCATTAAAGAATTGCCAAATAAAGCGATACGTAAACTTCTCCATATAATCAATGCTGTGTTTAGACTAAGATACGCTCCAAGGCAATGGAAGGTGGGAGAGGTAAACATAATCTTAAAACCTAACAAACCATGTAACGATAAAAAGTCCTTCTGACTGATATCCATACTCCCAACCATAGCCAATATTTTTGATAAATTGCTCCTGAAGAGAATGAAATCCATAATGGTGGACAGAAATTTCATAAGTTTGGATTCAGAGCAAACCACTTGACTATAGAACAAGTCCATAGAATCACAGATATAATAGAACGTACACTAGAAACTAAAAAAATATGTTCAAGCGTTTTCCTGGATGTAGCGCAAGCATTTCACCGAGTTTGGCACAGAGGTTTGGAGTTCAAGCTCAAGCGGGACCTTCCCAAACAATATTATGGAACTCTGAAATCCTTCATAACCGATCGACGTTTCTGTGTAAAATATGAAGACGAATACTCGGACCTAACGAAAATTTCAGCTGGAGTAACACAAGATAGCGTATTGGGCCCTGTCTTGTACCTCCTGTATAATCGGGATATACCGCCAATGGAAGAAGCAACTATAGCAACTTATGCGGATAATACTGCGATTTTGGCAGTTGGGAACAATTTAGAAGAAGCTACTAACAAATTGCAAAAATCGACAAATTCAATCAAAAATTGGATGGAAAAATGGAGGATAAAACTGAATGAAACTAAATCTGTGCATGTGAACTTTACTAATAAAAATATTTCTAATAGAATCCCAATCATAATCAACTCTAAACAAGTTGCCTATGCAGATAAGGATTAGATATATGCCAAGTTGAGGTGGAAAGAAAATGTCAAAAAGAAAAAGGAAAAGCTGAACATGAAGTATAGGAAGATGTATTGGCTCTTAGGTAGACATTCTGAATTATCCATACACAATAAATTGCTAAATTGCAATACCAGCAAATACTGAAACCGGTATGGACCTATGGTATAAAGCTTTGGGGTTGTACCAAGAAAACGAACATCAAGATGATACAGACGTTCCAAATCAAAGTACTTCGGAATATTGTAAATGATCCATGGTACATTAGAAATGAAGACCTCCACCGAGATTTAAAGATGGAATACATCGATGAAGTTATTACGTATAATGCTCTCAAGTATGATTCACGCCTCCGACAGCACCGAAACATCGAGATAAGTAATATGCGGTACAGACCGTTGGCAGTAAAACGTCTCCAAAGGACCAAACCAATTGATCTAGTAAATGGAACATAAAACTACTATTATAGGAAATATTTATATATATATATATATATATATATATATATATATATATATATATATATATATATATATATATACATATATATGTATACATATATATGTATACATATATATATATATATATATATATATATATATATATATATATATATATATATATATATATATATATATATATATAATAATTTTATTTTCTGGAACTAGCCGTTGGGCTATATCCCAACAAATGTTAATATAATTATGATAGGAAAGTTACTAGATGACTTAGAATACAGTCAGTTGTAATATTATATAAACCAAAAAAATAAATCTTTAAAAAAAATACAGAATTTTTTTATTTATTTATTTATATATTTTTAAATTATTTAATTTTGATGATCTCGCTCTCAGTCAGCATCATTCTCCCCCGTTATCCAAATTTTTATTTTTATTTATATTTTTCAACATCCGCCATCATTATCAATTCCCAAAGTTTACCACTTACAATACCGGGATAATAACAATTATAGTGGTTTTATAATACAGGATTTTAATTTTTTTATTTACAACAGGCAAACCAACAATTTATTTTATTTATTTAAATTTGCGTTTTATTTACGCCATGAGTGGGTAAATACTATAACTAGTTAAATAAAACATTTTTTTTTCCAAAGTTATGTCCGTCACACGTTGGGTGAAGTTTACATTTGTGTATGTACAACCGGAGATCACCTGTTATGGATTGAAATTGAATGATTCTGGTTATCATTACTCTTCTAAAATCTTGTTATTTTGAAGTACACGTATCCGTCCTAAATAATAGTTAATAAAATCAATTAATATAATGAATTATTCAGTTCAAATTCATATCGTCATTAAAAATCCAACGGGCGTTAATAATATTTAAAGTAACCGAATGACAGAAATCAAAAGTTTTTATTAATCACGAAACCAACATAAAAAAATAGAAATTATTTTAGGACTATGAATAACCCACTAAAATTCCAAATCGTTCACACGATTGAGAAATACTTTGCGGCTGCTTGCAGAATTATATAGGCACTTTATACTTTTGCGCTTCTGTTAATTTGGTTTTCAATGTTGTTTTATGCGGTTAATTCTAATTTAATTGGGTTTGTTGTATTTTTTTTTCTAAATCTGGATTATTTAGCTGGTGGTACGATTAAATTAAAGTTATTCCACAAAAATGTATTGTTAAAATCTATACAATTTTTAATTGTCACAGACAGATAACCATAAAACCTTTTAAATTATATTATAAAACAAGCTTAATGCTATAATGTTTAATGATATCTACGTATGTGTGTATCTGTGTTAAAACCTATAGCTCATACTGTTGAATGTATAAAGTATAAACCAAAAAAGAAATATGCTTTAAAACTATATAGATACACAGATTAAATATTTAAAGACTTTAAAACATTTTAAAATCCTAAAATATATTTTATATACCATCATAACATTAAAATAAAACAAGTCATATAATAAAATGCGGCAAAGAAAATGGAAAATTATAATTTTCTTATATTTCGTTCTCATTTACTTTTCAACAGGAAAGTTCTTTTTTTTTTTTTGTTCGTTCACTTATTCGTTTATCTAAGTACCAAAACCATTATGACACTGATATTACAAAAAATGTTATATTTCAAAAATCTGGTTCAATGTTTTACTCTTCTTGTGTTTTCTGTATGTTAACTAATGATAAAATATTTTATCCTTGTGTACGTTAACTAAAAAAACAAAAATAAGAAAAATTTAAATAAATCTTGCAAAGAAGAAAATGTTTTTTGGAGTAAAAACGATACGCACAAATGTTACACGTTATATTTTCCATTAGATACATTTTCAAGTCATTCTCATTTTCGTCGATTTTTTTTTCATTTTCATTTATGTACATTAACATGGTGTATGACATGTTAATTTTTAATAATACTTGCTTGTTAACCGAATGTTTTAAATTTAAGTTTGCTTAAACTTATTTTATTAGCCATTGCTTTATTTATATACCAGCATTAACCGTTATAATTTCAAATTATGACTACAAGAATTTTAAACAATTGAGCGATTTCTTAGACATTCAAACCAATTCGGAGAAGGGAAATCATAAAAAATTATTCTACAACCATGCTAATTTAAAATTTCTTTAAATTTAAAGAAAGTTAAATTGTTAGAAATGCTTAATCCTCCTTTACAGCGCAAAATTGATGTACTTATTTTCGCAGAAAATAAACAAAAACAATAACATAAACTCGTATATAACAGAAAATTTAAGAATTCGGTAGTGTTTTAAATTGCTTATTAGTTAAAATACGTATTAACAAATAAAAATATTTATTCAAAAATGGTTAAAGCAACTGAATTTATTTTATATTTTAATTAGAATTTGTGTAAGAATTTAATTTGTATATAATTTTGAATTGGACTGGGTATTTAAATTCGATTTTAACTAATAATTTAACCTCAACCTATAGATCTAGTTCTGTGGATGGAAAATATTTCTGCTTTAAACCCTTCTGTTGAATCATATTGAATTTTAATTTAAGACACTTTTTTTAAATTTAAAAATATTTTGTCTAATATTAGATTACGATATTTAATATTATTTATTAATTATAAAGCTTTCGTTCTACTTTGCTAAATTATTTTCCGTTCAGTCCTATACATTCCCTATACATTAGATACAAAAAACTTGTACTTTTTCGCAGAAATGAATTACCAAATCTACTTCAACATCAGATAGCTAGTAAATCAATATCATAGCTGAAATAAATCAGAATTTTAGGTATGCTACATATACCCTGGGAGTCGATCTTTTTATGTTTAACTCCAAACAAGTAACTCCAAACAAGTACAAATAAATGAATGGTAAATAAATCGGGAGTAGAGAGTGCCTACTAAGAACAAAATAACAAACTACTTTTTTATAAAGCATCGGCAGTTGGTCTTGGAAGCACTTACGTATGTGCGTAATTTTTAACATGGAACGCAGCAAATAAAAAAACTGAAGTTGTATAAATCAAAGCCATGCTGAATCTATTGTCTAATTCCATAATTCTCATCGCATTGTTTAAATAGTATATAAGTAGGCTATTAATTTCGTATGACAACTGACAAGCATGCAAAGGGCTAACCAGCGAATCAGTAATGGTTAAAACAGATGTGTAGCCTACCAGCGAAATTAAAAATTGAGACAACTTGCGGAATTCTGCATATAGCTTATAGAATACAAGTATTTCAGTTCCATTTCAATTCATGGATACCGCTGCTACCATGCCATCCATCCAGCAGGGAAAGCGAGAGGAGGGTCATCAATATTTGTAAGGGAAAATATAAAACACTGCGAAAGAGTTAAAATAGAAAAGGAAATTATGGAAGTATCATCCATTAACGTTCGACCAAATATTGAAGAGGAATTAAGCATTTCATCTATATACTGTCCACCACGTCACCAACTGACTAATGAAAATTATGTCGCGTTGCTTGCTTGCACCGTGGGCCCATTGTGGCATTGAGTGCTGGAGTAATCCGCCCAATTTTAATTTTAAAAATGTCGCGTTGCTTATATCGCTGGGAACCAACTTCATAATTGGGGGAGACTTCAATGCTAAGAACACTTACTGGGAATCGAGACTATCAACACGTAAGGGTAAACCAACATATTGGCCTACCGATCACAATGGGTGTTTTCCGAACGCTGATCGAACAAAATACAGTCCTACAAGTACCAATCAAAAGTGCAACAAAACTCGATAACCAATTAGAACTATTAAATAATAATATATTGCAAGCAGCATGATAGAGTACGCCCCCTAGTCAATATAAAATATCGAGGCGCAATAACTATTCATTGGAAGTGCGAGATTTGGTTAATGAAAAGCGGAGGCTCCTAAAACCTGATAGAGGAATAGGACACCACAAAGTATATCAAAACTTAATTATTTAAGCAAAAAACTGAAGTTGCTAATCAATGAAATTAAGAACCATTCATTTAGTGAATATCTAACCGGTGTTTCCGGCCAAAAAGACACAGACTATTTGCTCTGGAAAGCAACAAAACTACTTATACGACCAAACATTCAGGTGCCTCCTATCAAAAAGGATGCTGGAACTTGGACAAGAAGTGCTAAAGAAAAGGCTGTCTTGTTCGCAGCCCACCTTGAAAATATAGTTCAGCCCCATCCGAGGCAATCAGCGGAAAAAAACACAAACCCAATTTAAAAAATGGATAATAAAAATATCCAACCAGTTACAATAAAATATGAGATTACTAAAAACTAAAGCTCAAAAAAATCACCTAGTTATGACCTAATTTGAGGACAAATAGTGAAAGAACTCCCCGAAAGTGGTTTACGAAAACTGCTTCAAGTAATAAGGCGCTTCGACTGAAATGCGTTCCATACCAGTGGAAGGTGGCAGAGGTGGTTATGATTCCAAAACCGAAGAAACCTCCTAACTTTTAAACTTCCTATAGACCAAATTCGCTACTTGCAACAATTTCAAAATTGTCCGAAAAACTATTGTTTAAAAGGTTAAAATCAGTAATAGTAAAATTTATTCCTTCACAACAATTTGGCTTTAGAGAGAGGCACTTTACTATACCTAGACCAAGTGCATAGAATTACCGACACTGGAAAAGAAGAAAATATATTCAAGTGTCTTCTTGGGCGTAGCACAAGCCTTTGACAAAGTATGGTACCGAGGACTGGAGTATAAACTACACCGACACCAAAATTGCCAAGCAATTTTACCAGATATTAAAAGCTTATCTAGCTAATCGATACTTTCGCGTTAAATTTGAAGATGAGTACTCTGATCTAAAATAAATATCGGCTGGAGTTCCACAAGGAAGCGTCTTGGGACCAATATTGTATTTACTTTACACAAGAGTTGTACCAAATACAAAAAGAATAAACATTGTAACATTTGCGGATACTATACTACAATCCTAGCAATTGGAGATAGCATAGAAGAGTCAACTATGTAACTGGACAAAGAGCACAACGAAACGAAATTAATTCACGTCAACTTCACTAACAAAAAAGTTAACTTCATACCAATCCATTTGAACTCACAGCAAATCCCGCATGCAAATCAAGTCGTAAGACCACGTGAAAAAGAAAAAAAGAAGAGCTAAACATCAAATACTGAAAATGTACTGGCTCTTTACCTAAGAAAATCCGAGCTAACCGTACATAATAAACTGATATTATATCGGCAGGTACTTAAACCTAGATGGATATATGGTATACAACTGACAGTTGTAGGTTTTTACCAAGAAGACCAACGTTAATATAATTCAAATCTTTCAAAACAAAGTTTTACGTGGCATTGTGAACGCACCATGGTACATTAGAAACAACCGCCTTCATAAGAATCTAAAGATGGAATACGTTACCGAAGAAATCAAGAACCATGCAAAGAAACATGAACAGCGACTCAGTTTGGAGCTAACCACTGTGCGAAACTTCACATGTACATGGGTGTTTGTAAAGAAAAGCAGTGGCAGACTTTTTTTTGTGATTCGGGTTTCATTAGTGTTTTTTCTATTAAATTTATAAATATGGTTTAGTGTAAATCTATTTTTGGTACAGTCAGATTAAAAACCTCTCCTTCACTCATGTATTATAATCCTCTTTCACATATTATAATCAAAAGCTTATTGCAATCGTCACACCTGAACGCTTATAGCTGCGCTTAACTTACCACTCAAAGTAGTAACTTTATATTTAATTTTATCTGCAAAAAAAACGATTACAAGGACCGTCATGATCTAATTTTAAGTTAGTAAAATTATAATGGAAACTACCAAACGTTTTATCCGGTAACCTACGATAACTTGTACTAAAAGTAAAAAAAAATTAACACCAGTATCGAACCACTAGGTGGTGGTTAGATCATTTTAAGTGATTAGAATGGTAAAGAGATTGGTATGACTTTCAGGCATTACTACTGCCACCACCGATAATTTCAAGGTAGTTGATTGTAAAACCATATCAAATTTATAGTCTCTGTGTTATCGATATATTGTAAATTTGTTACTTACGATTTTTACGAAGCCCACCAACACGTTAATTTAGTGTACATATTTTGAATTTTATTTATACGACACTCTTTCTACTAAATGTGGATGTGTTAAAACATCAACTTTCTAACAAATTTTTCCAAAACGATAAGTTAAAAAAAAAACGAGAAACCTTCTATTAATATCACAGATGTGATATTTTCTTCCGAAAAAAACAATGAAAAGTTTTATCTATTTTTCATAATTTCGTTTTTTTTTTAGAAAGACGGGAAACAAACTTAACTTTCATTTTTAACGCACATTTAAAATAAGAACAAAAACAACAACAACAACAACACGACATTATACAAGCTCAAACAATATCTCTCTAGTCTTAAATATTTAATTATGAGAAAAATAAAAGTTTCATGTTGGGCTGGTATACAGATAAGTTTATAAATGTTTCAAAAACAACAACAAAAACACCAACAAATTACAAAATTTATTTTAAGAAGCATTTTTTATGTCTTGAAGCTTATGGTTTAATATTAACCAAATCATAATTATATAATATAGCCCACCAAAAATCATTTGGTGAGCGGCGTTTATATAAAATAATTTAACAGCTTGTATTGTAGATACAATAATTCAATTATGGACTATACGGTGGTGTCCATCGCCGGTTCAATTTATTAACGTCAACATTGACGATTTTGCTTAATGATTCCTTAATTTCATTTTTATCGTACATACGAGTACATTCCTTATTCATAATATGTTTTATGTACATAACATATACATAATACATATTTTATCGGTAAATTTGAAAAGAAATAATCTCCAAGGATTGAATACTTTTACTGTTATATCACATCGGTGTTTTATTTGTTAACATCGTATATACGGTGAAAATGAAATCAATCAATTTGTGTATAGCACACGAAAAGCATAAGAAAATTTAGTATGCCGATAAAACTGAAATTTCAATGTACCCATAATGTACAAAAAAAAAAAACATATCTTTTTATAGATATATCCTTGAATTGTTCGATTAAGTAATCAATTAAATGATTAAGTAATAATCAATGAATTGAAAAAAAAAAATGTTTTCCTCTTGATGAAAATTTTCAATGATTTTCAGTTTTTTCTTCTGCGCTTCGATCGAACAGCAAAAAAAAAATTGAATTTTCTAAATGAAAGGTAATTAGTGTTGAAAATTTTTAATGATGCAAAAAAAAAACATGAAAATCTTGACTATCTTAAGCTGGTTTTACCGTTTTTGTGATAACGTTTTTAAAAATACTCTTGATGATGATAAATGATTTTTACAAAATTGAGATTTTGCGATACTATACATGTTTCTCACAACAAACAGATGATTATTTTATGTTGTTGAAATAATTTTAGGAATTTGTGTTTTTGTTCATTTTACGTTAAACTAAGCGCTATAGTTTGAATAAGGTACGCGCTTAAGCAAAACCAAAGCTTATCGCGTATATGCTGAGCAAAATAATAAATTGCTGTATAATTCGATTTTTTATCGTTAGAATTGTGATTATTCTTCGCGTACAACAAATATGTCGCGAACAAAATGATGGGTTGCTTTTAATTTTGTTTGTGGTTTTTTATTTTTTTTTACTTTAATCCGCCTTATAAAATTTATTATTTTTTTATAATTTATTATAAATGTTACAACTGATTACATATATTATCTAGTAATTTGTTTATCTTTCTTATATTCAATTTGCCGAGATATAACCCATTAGTCTCTAAAAATTTTGCCACCCTAATGTGGTCTTCCCAATCCCAGCGGTCCCTGTCTATCTTTGGAGTCTTTGTACTCCATTTGTGTTACTCAGCATACCACGCAACTCAACATTTTGATGTTGACTAAGCCGTTGTATGTGTTTCTTTGCATGACTTGTTATCTCTTCGCTGTCGTTTTGCATTCAGAGGTCCCTATGTAAATTATCGTTTTTTATGTCTCAAGTAGCGTTGACTATTCCACGTAACACTTTATCATAGACAATCATACTAGATTTCTCATTTGTATAAAAACAGAGGAGTACAGCAATCTTTTGATTTTTCCTATGTCATCGTTGTGTTGGTGCATTCTATTGTTTACACTGTATACACTATGGAATATCAACAACACAACGATGACAATGAAAATATTTTTTCTCACTCATGCGCAGTGCAAATTAAAATTAGAGAAATCTATTTACTGTTTTGTCTATGACTTTATTTTGAAAAGCTTGTATTATTTTAATATTGGTTTTCTTAGTACAGCCCCAAACTGAATACCATAAGTCTATAAGTTTTAACACTTGTTGGTATGTATAGTACCAACATATTAGGTATTGACAGCTCTGAATATCTTTCAATTAGCCAATACATATTTCTATATTTAATGTGCAGTTCCTCCGGTTTCTTTTTATTGTGCTCTTTCCATTTTAACTTAGCATCGAGAGTCATGCCAAGATACTTGGCTGTGTTAGCATAAGGAACTTGTTTGGAATTTAGTTCAATGGGTATCCA
Source organism: Tipula unca (assembly GCA_951394425.1). Classification (NCBI taxonomy): domain Eukaryota; kingdom Metazoa; phylum Arthropoda; class Insecta; order Diptera; family Tipulidae; genus Tipula; species Tipula unca. Next base: position 92,204,870 of record OX596380.1, read on the forward strand.
CTATTTGATTGGTGAAGTTAACGTGCGTTGATTTTTCTTTATTTAGCTTAATACGCCATTTTTTCTACTTTATGGCCAGTAGCTAAAATTTCAGTATCGTCCGCGAATGTTGCTATTGTTGTCCCGCTTGTGTTTGATAAATCGCTTGTGTAAAGTAAATACAAGACTGGCCCCAGCACGTTACCTTGGGGAACTTCTGCAGATATCTGGGAAAATTCTCCTTCACATCTAACGCGAATATATACATATATTATATATATATATATATATATATATATATATATATATATATATATATATATATATATATATATATATATATATATATATATATATATATATATATATATATATCAATGTAAGATTTCAATATCCGAAAGTATTCTTTTGGCAAATCTCGATGCAGTTTATATTCCAATCTAGGATCCCATACTTTATCGAAGGCCTGTGCTACATCCAGAAATATTGTTGAGCATATTTTCTTATTTTCAAGTGCATCTTCAATATTTATTGTAATCCTGTGAATTTGCTCTATGGTGGAGTGGTTTTCTCTAAATTCGAACTGATGTGGTGGTATTACCTTTCTCGTATTATAGGTTTCATCCTTTTGTATAACAGTTTCTCAAAATGTTTCAAAAGTACTGGAAGCAGAGAAATTGGCATATATGACTTTTTATGATTAGATGGTTTGTTCGGCTTTGGTATCATAATTATTTCTGCTACTTTCCATTGCAGAGGTATATATTTCAGTCGAAATGAAGCGTTGTTTATATGAAGAAGTTTTCTTACCCCTTTCTAAGAAAGTACCTTTACTATTTCACCTGTAATTAATTCATAGCCAGGAGATTTTTTCGTATTTATGTTATGGTTAATTTCATCTTTCAACTCTCGTAAAGTTACAGGTGGTATTTCCCTACAATCCTCCTTGTGCACTGGTATTATATTTTGCATCCGCTGATTGTCTAGCATATGGTTGGAACGTTTCTTCAAGATGAGATGCGAACAGTGCTGCTTTCTGTTTGGCACTTACCCAATTACCCTCATCATTTATTATTGGCGGTATTTGATAATTTGTTCTTTTTAATGCTTTTGTAGCTTTCCATAGAGAATACTCAGTTTCTTTACTGTCTGTAAGACTACGAAAATAACGGGTGACCGATTCATTTTTTCTCTAATTCTTTGCTTAAGCTTATTGCAGAGGTAATTAAAAATTATCTGCCATGTTTTACTTGCTTTCCGTTTTTCATTAACCAACTCCCTGATGATCTCGACTGGATAAATGAAATTATTACGCTCCTTGTATTGCATTACACGGGTAATATTCCATGCTGCTTGTTGTATATTATTGATTAATAGTTCCACTTCATTTACTAATTGAACCGGATGTTTGATTGGTAAAAGAAGATCGGTGTTGTCTTCAACCAATTTCCTGAATAGTTCCCAATTGGTTTTGTTATTTGTTAGTCTAGGTGGATCTTCCTTGTTAACAATCGTGGAACTAACAGTCACAATGACGGGCGAGTGGTCTAATGAGAGACTCACTATTTTCTTGAAAAATTTGGTTTCTGGATATAACTCTTTTAATGTAGAAACCAATTAGATCCGGAGTTTTCGTTGTTTCAGTAGGCCAGTACGTTGGTTTTCCTCCTGAAAGAAATTCACAATTGTAAGCTCGATCTGCGGCGTATAGTCTCTACCCTTTGGAGTTGTTAATTTTGTCACCCAGAAAATATTTTTTGCATTAAAATCACCTCCAATGATAAAATTAAATCATAGCTGGTTCAATAACTTTTTATAATTCTCTTTATATAAATTGTGTCTTGGAGGACAATAAATTGAACACACATTGAATATTATTTTGTTGTTAAGTTGAATGCTGATAGTAGCTAACTTTATACTTTCTTCTTCAATTTTTATTCCCTCATGATGTTGAATATTTTCTTTCACAAATATTGTTGATTCCCCTCTTGCTCTTTCTGCTGGATGTAAAGCGTGATAAGAAACGTAACCACGTATTTTGGTGTATGAGGTTTTAGTGATGGCTTTCTGATATTAAACATATATCAATTTTTTCAGTATTTAAAAAGGTTTCTAACTCTGGGATATGTTGGATGATTCCATTTGCATTCCAGATTACAATTATTACTGTTCTATTTATCATATTACTTTAGTATAATATAGATGTTATTTCATCCACTGTTTTATCAAGTCGCCTGTTCAAAGCATCTATGGATCTCAATGTCTTAAGCCGTGTATTTAGCGCTTCGAAGCTTTCGGCGTTTTATAATATGATGGACTTTGCGGTGATTTGTCTCTAATACTTTGTAGTTCATTCGCTACTATGCAGCCTCTATGTTATTGAAAGTTAACATAAATAACGGGATACCTCTTTTAGTAACTTTAAATTCGGACCCTTCTTTAACCTTCTCTCTTTTTATTATATTACAGTCCTTGTCATTGGAGGACTTCAATAATGTCTTTTATTGCACAGGTTTGATGGAGGCCCCTTGCCATAACCTTTATTGGGCGGTTGATTTTATTTTCATATGTATACCATTCGATTTTCTCTAAATTAAGCTTTGTTGATAAGGCTCTATAAGCATCAGAGTTCGGGGTATAGATTTTCCATACATCGTTGTTTAAGGATAATACTCTGTATTCCTTATCTGTAATGGATTTCAAAATATTTTGTACAGCTCCATATTCGGTTATACCAGTAATATTAATTGCTGGTGGTTTTTCTTCTTTCGGTGTTGTGCTTTCAGTTTTATCTCGTTGATCTTCATGAGGCAGTCCCTTTGCCTCCTTCCTATTAGTAGTTTCTGTCTGCGAGTTACTAGCTACTTCCGGAGAGTATTCTGCTTTCCTTTCCTTGCTTGAACGTTTTTTCCGTTTGGGAATCCATTCGGTCTCTTTTGTTAACTCCTCCTCATCAGTATAGAACTCTGTAGTCTAATTTGAGGTTCATCATTGACTTTGGTTAAAAAACCTTTTCTCAATTCTTCACTTTCCTTCGTCAGCACCATAATTTTGCTACTAAGCTGATGCGTCATCTTTTCAATTTCATTAATTTTTGCGCGAAGATTCGCATTTTCTCTTTCTAATTGAGAGTAACCAGCGGATGATGGCATCAGGCTTGAAAGCCCTTCTTGTGATAACAAGGCCCTATAGCTCTTGGGAAGATACGCAGAACGATCAAAATATGACCTGTCCGCTCTTATGGAAGTCATATGAACAACTGTAGTAGGTATCGCCACGACCTCAAAAGCGATTCCACAGTACTGTAGGCGTAACTCGTGATTCAGGAAGAATAAAAAACTCGCTAACATAATTGTTATGTCAAAATATCATGATTTTATTATATCATGAATCGACTAAACTAACTAAACTAATGTAGGATGAGTTAGTTAATACTAATTCGTGGAACGTTGAATTTTTCCACGGGAATTCGTATTTTTAGTCTCGATTAAAAACCAGTAACTTTTCGAGAATTGGTAGAAGATCACGCCATTGATTTTAAAAGTCCGCAACCTATGGATTAAATGAAACCGACGGACCAAAATAATCTGATAGCACTGCAGGTACTTAGCTTAATAATATCGCCAATAACTCTGCGAAAAGCTTAAAGTAGTTAAAAGCAACTGTAACTTACAATGTCTCACGCCGAACAATAAAGCGCTGCGTACATTTAAGGAATGAGAAAATGTAATCAGTACTTAAATTATTGCCACGCGATAAAGCTGCTAGGGACGACCTTGTGAGGGCAATAATGAACCTCGATTGCTCAAAAGTAATTGAAAATTCATCTGAATTACGTCAATTAACTTTTCTCTTATTAGAAAAATCACCTGTTAATGAACCAATTGATTATTTTTTATTAACAATTTTTTTAGTATTGTTCGTTAAAACAGCGTACATAACATCTGGTAGATAACCCTTTTGAGATAACATGCCTTATTGTAGGTTTTTTAATTTATTAGTTCTAGCGATGATTTTAAATAAAAGATAAATTCAACGAAATGGAGCAAAATATACATATGGCCATATGGGAGACTGGTTTACTGCCCAAACAATTTCAAATTAAACGGAGACATTTTGGAACTATGTTGTACTTTTTTTCACTGAGAAGAATTAATATTAATCAATTAACGAAAAGTGGTTTCTGGTAGATCGGTATACCATCGGACAAAACGGTTCTCATCTCTATGACGGAATTCACTAATTCACAATACCTACTGAAAATCATTTATTTTAACTGACTTAAACTGACTTTAACTGGAGCGGCTTATTTCATTTTAAGCGATTTGATTGGTCGGAATAAAGTGGGAAAATGTACTATGGTGAATTCTCCTGATGTTATGTATACGCAGCTTAACAGGTGATTTTTTCCGATGAGAAAAAATTAATTGATATGGTCCAGATGAATTTGAAAAATATTGAAGCGATCTTCAAAGGAAGCCAATGTGCTTGTCAAGATCTAATTTTTGTGGTGAAAGTCTAGTGGTATTTGAAGTTTTTCATCATCGGGGACTCTTTCAATAGCCTTTCCATCCAACAGAATGGACAGGAGATTATGATTTCCTTGAAATCTCGACTTTGACTATTTATGGAGTCACATCTTAGTTTTCTATGGAGTTTATTGCCATGTGATTCGAATCATTATCCTGCTGAAACACCCATCGAAGAGGCATGATTTCTTCGGCATATGGAAGCATTGTGTCTCGAAGGGACCAAACACCACTATAATAAAAGCAGTCAATGCATAATCTTACTACCGCCGTGCTTAATGGTTTTAATTTTGTATAGTGTGGATCATATTCTTTACCTTTGAGACGTACTTTCTTTTTGGAATAATCTGACTCAAACAAATTTATTTTTGATTCACTCGGCCGTATCACGTTCCGCCATTTTCATATTGCCCAGCTTTCCTTTCCTGCCTCTAACATTTTTCTTTGACAATGGTCGACATTTCCTCGGTAAGGTAGTTTTAAAGTTGTTAGTCGTCTGCATCGTGTAGACGTATCAATATGTAACTCAGTGTTAATGTCCGTTGATGTATCAAATGATATGAACATCGGTATTTTACGTAGTTTTCCATTTGCAGATACAAGTGTTGACCTGTTTTTGGGGTATTTTCATTCCAACTAATATTTGCAAATTCTAGTAGCAATATGCTCTCTGTTATTATTTTTAAAAATTCAACCCATCTCAAGTCCACATATTTTTAATCGTCCATTCATCTATTTCTGTGTCATGAGTCCAAATGGACATTTTAATCTACCATCAATTAGGTAGATTAAAGTGTGCAGTAATTACAATTTTGTCGGATAAGTTGGCAATGTAATTAATTTCAACTATTGTCACAAGCCGTGGTATATGAGGAGAACGAAGTCTTTATTTTAACACATACTTGCTCGATGGACGAGCCGGATAATTGAATTAATTCAATAGATATTGCTATATCGAAGGCTGTGAATACTCTTTCGCCAATTTTTTGTACTTGTTTGAGGTGACCGATCGCACCTATAAACCACGTATCTTGAATTAAACAATTAGCTATTAATATTTTTATTAAAAGACGCATATTACGTAAACCGGAAATAGCATTTTTAACACAAAGTTGTGAAATAGAGCTGTTTTTGTCGATATTTTGTTTATATTTTGGAAGTAGATTGTTAGATTCATACTATTTGGACGTTTGTTGATTGATGTTGTTTTAACCAAGGTTTGTAATTTTCATTTGATGTCGTTGATTTCATGTTTTGTGGAACAGTTTAATAGATCTTTTGTTTCAAAATCCATGTTGATTTTTCACAACCCGGAACTCCTTGTAGTGAAACTATCTCCAGGTTAGTTGCTTTCATAAATTGTTTGATCAACCATATTTAAGCAGAAGATGTATCTTTTGTATGTGTTAAAACAGTTGTTGTCTGGATTGAATTCAACTAATGTTTCTCCAACATATCCCGATAGGCATGATTTATAACTGGTTCTTCAATTTATGACTTTCTACAAATGGTGAAATGATCTGGTGAAATTGTTTGAGAATTTCACAATGTGTAAATTCTCCTTTATTGAATTTAGATGATAATTAATGATACACTATTTCTTCTCCTGAATAGGTTCTAATGGTGCTTATTCTATAACTTATTTTTAATGCGCATATAAGTGGTCACAATTTCATTGTTTCGTCAATTTTGTATAACTGTCGACGTATAAATAAACTATTAGACAAAACTAAAACAGATTTCAATCGCGTGAATACTGAGTTTAGAGACTATTTGGCTTTAATTCATATCTGAGTATCTGATCCTAATAAGACTTTAATTCTAATAAACGCAAAGTATGAAAAACTGATATAATAATTTACCTGGGTATTTGTTAAGTCAATTAAAGATAAACTAACCGCCAGCAGACTACTTCTGATAATGTGTACAATTTAGATACAATTGACCAAGATATATATATTACATGATAACATAAAAGTACTTTTTCTTCGGTGCGCCAACTTTTTTTTCTGGATAAAAAAAAGTACTAGCAGAGAGAAAACAGAACAAAATCATAATAAATTTTAGTCATGATTTGAAATCCATAAGGGTAGGGTGTGCAACTCATGAAAATCCAAAAAAAAAATCTTTTTTATGTTCAAACTTAAATTCATTCTGCATTATATTACCATTACAAAATAATTTTTTATTAAAAATTAAATATCTTTATTGCAAAAAACCTGCAAATTTTAATTATAGATTTAATTTATGTATTATTATTTATAATTTATTTTAGATATTTAATAAATCAATTAAAAAAATTTATATGAAAAAAGTCGATCAATGTATTAAAAAAAATTCTATCCTTCCCGTGTTGAACAATTTTCATTATGTTAAAATTTTAAAAACAAAGAGCACAAAGAAAAAACAAAAAAAAAATACAATCAGATCATCAGATGATCAGGTAAATCGAGAGAGTACGAGAAGCAAAAACAGAGTGCAATAATAGAGAGATAAAACAATAACAAAAAAATATCGGAGCACCAACGTGTTTTTGTTTACTCCTAATGACTATATCTAATATTTCTTATATCATGCAATTGACTATGATCTCCATCTTATGCTTCATGATCTTGATCACAAATTAACCGAGAAAAATAACTATTTCGTGAATATTGGTGCTGAATTAGCAGACACATTTACAAATTTGGAACATGTCAAAATATTAGCTCTACATATTTTATGAAACCACGGAAATTACCTACAAGTCAATAAAGCTGATAGTCATTATTCCCTCAATAACAGGGTTCTGCAATTAAATATAGTTGTTTTCGCTAAGGTTTTGTCAAATACGTCTACGATAATTTTTGAAACAGCTATATCTATGGTAGCAATTTAAAACTGTCTAAAGTCCTAACAATCTTTAAAAGTAGTGATAATATTCAATATGGTATTAGGTAAGGTTCTCGGACAAATGTAGCGTTGGTTGGCGATAAAAACAATTCTGTATCTTTGCTCTGTTTTTAGATCTAAAAAAAGCGTTTGATATAATATCGATCATAATTTGCTGTTGAATAAGTTGAATCTTTATAGGCTTAGAAGAACATCGTATAAATTAATTGAGAATTGACGGATCGGAAAGAATATGTTTTTATAAATGGAAATGCAACCAACTGCCGTGTAGTTCAATAACAGCTTGCAACTAACTAATATTACTATGTTATTCCTGAACTTACCCAATACCAATTATTTGATTTTACCAAGCCAAACTGTATGTAATATCAATATAGCGCAAGTACAATTATACAGTTTTTTAGGTATAATGGTGTTTGGTTCACATCTGAATTCACTGTCATATTGGCAGGTTTGGTATTGGTTTTATACGTAAGGGTTACTATTTTATTATAACCAAGATTTTACATAGCATATAATATGATTTTATTCATTCGAAAATTACCTATGGCCTTTTAATTTATGGCGGTTGGCGGCTCATCTATATCGTGTTTGAAAAATAAACAGGTTTTGCAAAATCGTTGCATTAAAGCCATATATAAATTCCTCCAATGACCTATAAAATGTGTTAAAAGATGAAGACATCTTGCCCATTAGGCATTACATTATAATCATAGACATCATACACGCTACAAGAAAAACCTTAAAGTTTGCGCAATATTAAAAATGTGAATGGAAGAAAAAACTGATTTTCTTTATGATCCCTAAGCTGTATAACAAAGTGTCTGATAGAATTAAACAACCAAAAAAACGTGCAGTTTAACAAAGATGTACTTCATTGAATGCCAAATCAATGAGTCAAAAATATTCTTCTCTTGTTGCATTCAATCTAAGTTTATATTTAACAGTTTTGCTGTTAATAAAAAGTAGTATTGGCAGATTTGAAAAATCGAACATGCCTAAAAGACAAAATCTAGCATACCTAAATCTAATACTAAGTCAAATCTATAAATCACAAATAATCATGTGCCCGTAATTTATTTTCATCAAAACCTACTTGAACCGCATTATTGTTTAGCATAAATTTTCCATTTCAAATTGACCACATTTCCTATGCACATCATCAAACAGCAGTCATTAACCACGAAAAACATTATTATTAGTTATAATAATAATATTATGGTGATGAGATAATATACGTAATTCATATGTGCATACATATGTATAGCATATTAGGCATATATGTTCGTACATATTGCAAATGTATTATAACAACGTTATTGGCAAAATAATAACATTCCATTATTTATGTTGCACTACATATTTGAAATTATTAACATTAAAATGATAGATGGATGACATGAAAAACATGTATGTATATACATATTAATAAATGTAATTTTGATGTATCTGCATATTTTAGTGGACGTGGTTTCCGCCTCAACAAGACAACAAACACACCACAACAAATATTCAATCCATCGGTTTTATAGTTTTTTGTTGTTGTTAATCCTTGTTGTAAATAAATAAATAAACATGTTCTACATGACTTCCTAATATAATAAATAGGATTAGATTGGATTATTATTATGATAATAATAATAAAATATCATGGTAATATAATATCAGAATAATAAAAATTCTAATATAATTTTTTTATTATTAAAAAATACGATATTCCGGTTTCTACAATTATATACATATTACATAATATACAGTCACATCAGAAGATAGTAAGGATATTTTCCGATTATACATTTTTCTTTATATTGTTCTAGAGGTTTATCTGGAAGATTAGTTTTTTGATTAAAAATCAGAAATTAATTATTTGGTTTACTTTGAAATGAATATTAACCCCCCACAAATATATTAATACTACTTGTTGGATGAGTCTCTATTGTGCATACAATATAAAATCAATTCCTCGGTTTTAAATTATAAATAATTTCTATAAATATGTTAAATTTGTGTTAACATATTTTTCACTATATATATCTACATACATATTACATATATTCTCTCCTACTCGTACCATGCCAGTTGTTATACCGTGTTTAACAAAAAATATATTTGTGTATTTAAATTGTATATCGTATTCATCACAAATTAAAAAAATAATTTAATTTACTAATACAAATGTAACATTTTTAAATATGGGATTTGTGTACTGCACTAAATAATCCGAAGATTTTTATTATGCTGCATTTTGAGGAAACAATTACTTATCTTTTTAAATTTTTCTTTCCTAAATCTTAATTTTTTTCTTCTGCAATTTTTTTAATCGCTCACAAAAAAGCAAATGCAACCTGTATCGTTTTCACTCACATACTTATTGCGAATGAGTAAACGAACAGTTTACAGAAAAAGACAACTAAACCGATGTTAATTTATACGAAAGTTGGTTGGGAGTGTTTTGGTATATTTATTTATTTTGGGAAAATTGAAACCGAACCAACCTTATACCGGGTGTTGCTTTTATACTGAGACGATCAGATATCTCGAAAATAGCCACTCTACGGAAAAAATGTCCATAATCAAAATTATCTATTTTTTATTTATTTATTTTTTTATTTTATATCTTTTAAACTAAGATAGGAACCCATATTTTTTATTGCAGATACGGATTCTACGACTAAAAGTACGTATGATTTGAATGAAATATTTTGTTCGGTTCATGATAGATGGCGTTGTAACCGAAAAATTCAATTTTTTCAATTTTTCCTTCTTAGAACACACGCATTCGATTCTGCAATACGTTTGAAATAAAAAACATCATGTTTTCATTGGAAATACTCGAAATTCGTCATCAAAACAATTTATTCAGTTTTGTAAATCACATTTAATTTTTGTGTTATTTTTTATCTTCATGTTTTTAGTAATTGCAAAATAAACGACAAAATACTTTAGAATGGAGCGTTTAACTGTGCCAGAGCAAATTGAAATGGTTCTGGTTGATGGAGAAGCTGGCAGAAATCTTGAAAATGCTGTTGCTATTTACGCTCAACGTTTTCCGGATAGGATTCGTGCACGTGCTTCATTTGGCCGTACTATCAAACAATTTATTACTGATGGAAATGTTCAACCGACAAAGAGGACCCGTAGAGCAACAGTCACTGGAGAAAATAATGAAATTGCTGTATTGGCAGCAGTGGCTCATAATCATCATAATAGTACACGAGAAATAGTTCGCGATTCCGGATTGCCCCACACCTATCAATGTTTTTTTATCCCAAAGTAGTTCATGTCTTGTTCATATCTGATACATGGCTTGCATCGAGTTCCAGATACATTTCGATCTTATTTTAGTAACGTGCCTCAAGAGCCACTTGTTTGAAATTCTGCGAGTAAATCAACCGCCTATCTGCTATCGCTGGACTCAATAAACCTTTAGCTAAGAACAGTAAAATTGATTCTCTTCGTCTACCGGACGGACAGCTTACCTCTTCCAACAAAGACATTTGGTGAGCTGCACCTTTCGGCTCATTTTGCTGGTTGTGATATTGTCCACTCGGATGATATTGCTGCCGATCTCACTAGGACGTCTGTTGCAAGTCCCGATTGGAGTTTGGCTCGCAAGCTGATCAATCATGATGTCTTGCGTTGGAGCCTATTTTCCTTTGCATCTTATAAGGCTGGCGGTCCTGATGGTATCTTTCCTGCTGAACTACAGCAGAGTTTTCCTCAAATTCTGGATCATTTGCTCCACCTTTTTCAAGCGTGTATTGCTTTTAGCACTGTTCCAAATTCTTGGAGCAGAAGTAGAGTTGTTTTTATCCCAAAAGCTGGTAAGTCCGATTATACGGATCCTAAGTCTTTTCGGCCTATTAGTCTATCCTCAACTTTTCTTAAAGCTCTGGAAAGAATTGTCGATAGATTCATTAGAGATCATTTTCTAATCACATCCCCACTCAGTAACATGCAACATGCTTACAAACTCGGTAAGTCCTGTGAATCCGCCCTACATGAACTTGTAATCAGGATTGCAAAATCTCTTAATAATAAGGAGTTTCTTATGGGTACTTTCCTGGATATTGCGGGAGCTTTCGATAGCACTTCATTTGCTACGATCACTACTGCCTGTACCAATTTTGGTATTGATCGCACCATTATCCTATGGATTGAATCCATGCTTAAGTCTCGCACTGTAGAGGCGGAGCTGGATGGGGTGTTAGTTTCTGTTAAGGTCACCAAAGGCTGTCCTCAGGGAGGTGTGCTCTCACCTCTGCTGTGGCTTTTGGTCATTGACGAATTGCTTGTGAAGCTGCAAAATCTGGCTACATTGCACAGAGCTACGCTGGTGATCTTGTTCTGACAGTCTCAGGCAAACATCTCAGTGTTTTATCCGACCTAACTCAGCATGCTTTAACTATTGTGGAGGCATGGTGTGTTGGGAAGGGTCTTCACGTCAACCCTTCTAAAACTGATTTAATTGTCTTTACAAGGAAGAGGAATACTCTTGAATTTTCGGTTCCCTCCCGTTTTGGGAGAACGATCACAAAATGTGACCACGTCAAGCACCTTGGTGTTGTCCTGGATAGTAAACTTTCCTGAAAGAATCACCTGGACTACTAGCTTCAAAAAGCTACTGCTATTTCTTGGCAATGTAGAAGAGCCGTCTTTTATCTATAAATCACTGGTCCTATCGCTACTATCGTATGCCTCTATTGTGTGATGGCCAGTAGTTGACCTGAGGGCTTCTGTAGCCAAGCTTAATGGTCTACAAAATCTTGCTTGCAAAGTCATAACTGGGGCTATGTCCTCGACTCCACTTCTTGCTATAGAATCCATTCTTTCCTTGCCTCATTTATGCACCTTTATTCTAGGAACAGCCTGTTCTATTCTGAGAACTTATCGTCTGAGGTGCATTGGAGCATGGAATCTCTTCGGTTCTATCGTGGGACATCGACAAATTTTTAGTAATTATTTTTCATGTTTACCAGAAATTGATATGGTTAATGATAGACTACTACCCGAATTCCATTTCTCAAATCTTTACTCGGTGGCTTATCCCTCCAGAGATTTGTGGAGTTCGCAGGTTTTTCTTATTAAATTAGATGAGTCCATTGTCTTTTATTCTGATGGCTCCCGTTCTAACCTCAGTGCAGGTTTTGGAATCTACTGTCCTGGGACGCATCTGAGAGTTTGCGGTAGTCTTGGTTTGCATTGTACTGTTTTTCAGGCGGAACTAATAGCGCTGACACGTAGTGTTATTGAGGCTTTGAATTTTGCTGTTAACAACAAAAGTATTCTACTGTGTACAGATAGTAAAGCTGTACTTAACTCTTTAAGAAATCCCTCTACTGTTTCTAAACTCGTCAATAAAGTTACTGTCATGTGACAATGAAATCGCGGATAGTTTAGCCAAAGCTGGCTCCCAATTAACTTTAATTGGTCCAACCAGCTGCTCCTATATCTTTCAACTACGGGAAGAAACTTATTAAGGATTACGTTTTGAAAGACTTAAGGTCTCAGTGGCTTGCGACTTTTGGTTGTCGTAAAGCGAAATACTTCATTGGGGAGCCCAATTTGAGGTCCACGAAGTATGCTTTATCTTTAAAAAAGAGCCAGTTGAGAGTCTTGGTAGCGATTCTTACGGGACATGGCCGTTTTAAAGATTATCTACATCGTATGTGTTTAGCTCATGATGTTATTTGCGAGAACTGCCTTGAGGAGGATGACGACTCCCTCCACTTCGTGAGCAGTTGTCCTGCGTTCAGTTCTATACGAGTTCGGGTATTCAACTTTAGGTCTTTGAATTTAGATCAGTTGTCCTCTCTACCTTGGTCTAAACTTATTCAGTTTGCGAAGGCAGCAGTGCGCGTTTGCGAATTGGGATAGAACACTGCTAAACATATTGCCAATAACTAATACAAATTAAGAATCCATATACAAATTAAGATCGCATAAAAACGCATGGCACAGCCAAATATAAAAAACTAATTGGCTTTTATAACTGGAAACTATTTTCATTTGGTTGGTACAATTAAGGCCATAGAATCATCGGCCTAAAGGAGCAACTAAAAATGTTGCGGAACACCGAAGCTCTAATCAAAAACATCGATAGTCCTATTTACAAACAATTGTTACAAAACTAAACAATGTTTTAGACAAAAATAAGGGTTTACAAATTATCAAAATCTTTAATAATATTTTAGATGGAAATGCAGGTGCGACCGATGTTACCTAATTTTTCACCATCGAAAAGTGCTTCATTCAAATTTGCTACCTCCGCATCTGTGGACGTAGAACGTAGCTTTTCTATGTACAAAAACATTTTATGGTTTTGTTTAATATTTGATTCTTGTGATGCAGAATTGTTTTTTATATTCTTGTTAAATATGTAAAATGAATTGTAATGTGCCAAATTCTGAATTTTTTTCAAATTTTGACCACATATTTTTTACCAAATATCTTCCTATTTTACCTACATATTTTACTCGGGGTCTACACTACGCAAAGGTGTTGAAATTTTCTCTCTCACCCCGGTTTAGGCACATAATTTTGATATTTTATACAATATAACCTCAAAATTCTAAGCCTAGTAATAAACATTTTTAATAAATTTAAAAATGATTATGAGATGTGCTAATTTTTATAGAATTGTTGTTTTCCAGACCTATTATACTATTGTTATACACAAATTTGGATTCCACAAGGTGATTGAGAATCATTTAAATAATTATGACCGCATTTTTTACTGATTTATAATAAGTTAATATGAACTTCAACATTAATTCATATTAAAAAATAAATTAAATAAATTAAACAAATTAAATAAATTAAATAAATAAAAAGAAACTAATTGGGCGTTGATAAATTCAGCAGTCAATGATACAAATGTGCCCACGGTGCAATAACCGAACAAATACACTGACATACTTACACATTAAAAACACTCAATCGTATTTTGGTTACCACCAAAAATTCTTAAAATATGTATTGTACCCAGTGTACACAAGGAAGTTGAAAAGGTTACACAGTTAATCGAATCATTTATGTAAGCTCATTGTGATGAAGATATCTCACAAAAAATGAGGATATTACAATATTTTCAATAATTGTTTTCTCGAACGGACAAAATAAAATAAAAATAAAAACAACTTTAATCTCAAGGCTAATCGGCGAATCAACAATATTTTAACGTAATTAAACGATATATGGACTTTGAATGTTACTAATCAGCGACACTTTCGACATTTCTTTCACTTATGTTTTATTTATCTGTCGGTTAAAGGCTGATTTACATTCAATCTTTTTCTCTATTACATAAAATGGACGTAGAGAAACAAGTACATTCATATGATTTGCATGAAAAAATAAAGTAGGCATAGTCAAATAAACTTTGTCTCAAAAAAAAAAGATGAACAGGTTCGTCTTTTTCCATTATTTTGGTATTTTTTGTAAAGTTCGCTGCCAAGTTGTGAATTTTTTTTTATAACATAACAAGCGTATAGCTATCGTCATTTATTTACATATTTGATTTGGGAATCGAATTGGAAAAAAGATTAAAGATTGAATGTAAATCAGCCATTACAGAGCAAAATTATCGCGCAAACTGAAGGAAATGTCTAATAGATGTGATATACTCGACGTTACTCAGACGTTTTAAAAGGTTAAAAACGCGCTCACAAGTATGCTAAGATAAATTCACTATTTATATTCACGTTTTTGACATTTCTGTGACATTTGTGGAACAATAAAATTGTAATTAGATCGTTTTTAAATTATTATTCTAAAATAATAAAATGAATCAGGCAGAGAGAATAAAAAAATTAAAAATTATGAAAACCGGGATACTGGTTTGTCTTCTTGCGCAACAAATAAAATAAAAAAGGATAAATAAAAGTTCAACAAGAAATCGGCGGTATTTCAGAAGGCCCGATAATGAAGACCACTCATTCCATGGGGTTTTTGAAGTGGCGTTTAAAAATATAAAAAAAAATGCAGATGAATTTTTTAAACATACAAGAATGAGCAAAGAAATTTTTGAATTCTTGCTCTCTCTTTTAAAAGAGGGATTAACCAAGCGAAAAACATGTATGACAATAACTGCTGAGGAGCGGTTGGCTATAACTCTATCGTGAGTATAATTATTTAATTATAATTTCAGAATTCGTTTTTATGTTTATTCTGATTTAGTTACTTATCCCAAGGCGTGAGCCATGAATTTCTCGGTTGGAGCTTCAAGGTAGGCAGATCAACAGCTCGGGTCATCATAATCGAGACATGCGATATAATGTGGCAAATTTTATCACCGCTTTATGTAGCCGAACCAAACATCCAGGATTACCACCAAATTGCAGAGGATTTTGAAAATAAATGGAATTTACCCAACTGTGTGGGGGCTATTGATGGAAAACATATTTCTATAGAGTGTCCCCCACACAGTGGATCTGAATATTATAACTATAAAAATTTTTATAGTGTGGTGCTACTTGCTACGTGTGATGCACACTATACATTCACAATGGTGGACATTGGAGCTTACGGAAGCCAAAGCGATGGAGGTACTTATAATAAAATATTTCTAAGATATACATAAAATGTTTCCTAATTACATTATTTTTAACTTAGGCATTTTATCACAAAGTAATTTTGGTAAAAAATTATTTTCGAGCCAACTACCATTACCTCATGATAGTAAATTGCCAAATACGGAAATTAAATTTCCATACTATTTTGTAGGAGACCCGGCCTTTCCTTTGAAAGAAAATTTGTTGCGAGCATATCCTGGGAAAAATCTGCCTCACGAAAAAAAATATTTAATTATCGACTTTCCAGAGGAAGAGTTACAATAGAGAACGCTTTTGGTATTCTAGTAGCTCGATGGAGAGTCTTGCGGACAACGTTAAACTGTTTACCAAAAAATGCAGAAAAGGTAAAAAATCGACTACATTTAAAAAAAATTATTTATAAAATTATTAAAATCATTCTTCTTCTATATAGATAGTGTTGGCAACAGTCGCCCTACATAATTTTTTAATGTTACATAACATTAGCCGTTCAAAATATTGCCCACCTTTTTATATTGACACCGAAGATATTGAGGGTAACCTTACCCAAGGACAATGGAGGAATGAGGTTGAGTCAACCGTTTTTAATAAACAAAATTTAAGGCTTGGCTCTAATAATACAACACGTAACATTTTTAAAATGAGAGATACGTTAATGGAATATTTTAATAAGGAAGGGGCAATACAATTACAAAATAAAATAAAATAATACATACGTATATGTAATTAACAACATGTTTTGATATATGTAATTCAATCTTTTATTTCAAATTTCGTTTAAAATTATAAATACATAAATAATAAACATAAAACATATGTATATAAATAAATAATCCAATATTTAAAAAATAATACTATTATTCTATTATCACAATACGGTAACTATTATTTAATTATCACACTACTGCGTGTTTGCCGTTTCAATGTCCTGTATTTGAACTTCGCATAAATATTTCAGCATGCTACTGGCAGCCTGTTTTTTGGAATCTTCCCGCAGTCCGTCGTATATACATCTCATTCTTATGAATAAATCATCGTCTGCATTTTTAACTTGTGGAGGGGCACTTTTCTGTTCTTCCAGCATGTTGTTTATGTAGCCTAATGTGATTTTTAATGATTCTTCAATATCATTGTCATTGTTGCTACTTCGTCTTTTTTTACAATTGCTTTTACTAGGTTCCAATTCATTACTAGATGTACTCGTATCTATATAATTATCTTCCTCAAGACGATTACTAGACGTATCTATAGAATTGTCGTCAATTGTAAAATTGCTAGTAGAACTGAAATAATGAAGATATGAATCGGTCAGGAACAACATATTTTGAAAATAATCCCATTCCGCTCTATATTTAAATTCGCTTCCGGAAGATTGTTTTTTGGATTTTAACTCTCGGGAAAATTTGTCACGCAAACTTTTCCACCGTAACCTGCACGTTTCATCTAAAAAAAATGTAATTATTACATTATTATGTATATAAGTATATAAATCTACATTTTAAGTTTACCTGATTCTCCAAGTTCCTTTCCTATTTCCTTCCAAATTTCAAATTTTTTATTTATATTTTTGTATCCCCTGGATGACTTATCATATAATACAACATATTTTTTCACAAGATTTATTAATTTTTCTTCAAAACTCATTTTATTATATTGATTTATTATATTACTTGATAGAAGAAATAGCCGGAGAACGCAAATACTACTAATTGACTAACGTCAAAATTATAAAAAAATTCAAATATGGGATATTATTTCTTAAAATTTCTGTAAGATGTCACTTTAGCACTTAAAAAGAATAAAAAGTCAAAGTTAAATCAACTTTTTTTTTTTACTTCAGAGTCGCGTCGAGTATAATTACTTTAGTGCAAATTCGTATAGTTTAACATTTTTTATTTTCTTAGTTACGTCGGTCGCGTCGAGTTTATCTCCAGGGTAATCGTATTGCAAAATATTTTTAAAAGCACACTATGGTTGAAAATGATGAAATATTCTAATCACGATATAATAACAATGGATAAGTTGGCTTACGGTTTCGGTGCGGCCGATATGCCAAATGTTACTTAAATAAATAATTTTGTGGAACTTCGTCAGGTGTTTGTTACTGCCCCGCTGGTTAGCCAATGTTTATTTAAACGGGAAAATAAACCAATTTCAAATATAAGTTGTATTTCGAATATATTTAGCAAAAACTCAGCATCACATAAATTAATTCGAACACATTCAGCAAACCTCGAAAAAGCAAATAAATTTATTCCAAATTTTCACTACAAAGTTGTAAATATATAATCTGCGTTATTCTTTAAGTGTTACATAGTTGTGAAATTTGAGTTGTTCTGCAATAATGAAATTATTTTTTCTAGGCCAAAAGTACAAAATCCAAAAGAGGCAAAACAATATTATTGCACTTCAAATATCATCCTGCTACAAAACGAAAAATAGTGTTACCTTCAGTATGGTTGAGTATAGTTTTGCGAGTAGGATGGGTTTTGATAGATTCCATAACAAGACATGTTAAAATAGAATTTCATCAGCATGAAAACCCTTTTGCTTCTTTATATACTACAAACATGCTTGTAATTTAATTGCTTTCATTATATCTAAACTTTTGTCTATTTAAATTAGTTTTAATGATGATTTTATTCTCTCTAGTTTTTATTATTTTTCATTTGATTAAAAGCTTTTTGATGTTGAACATTTCTGTTTCGTTTTATATGTATGTGAAACAAACGGTAAAAATAAAACACAAAAATGGTTTAGCAAACATCCCTAACAAACGTAACTAATTTTTGTGTACATACATAGTTGCATTGTAATTTTTAGGTAATTAAAAAGGAGTAGTTAAAATGTTGACCTGTAGTCTGGTTCTCAAGAGGAGAACTACTTTTCAAAAACGTTAAGTTCGTTGACCAATCATTTTTTTTCAGCTTCCCGTGCAGACTATTTCTGATTATTTGTTACTTAGTTTAGTAGGAATTAAATAAATAAATTGTAATATTTCGTTGGAAGAGTTGACGTTACTTTATAAATATTCGCCACCCGCAAATAATCTCTTTGGCTTATTATGTCTGAAATTGCCTTCAATGCTAAATATTCAATCATTTTTTCTAGGAAAGTCATTTAAAGATATCCTTAGGATTTTTCTTTGTCATTTATTGTTGGTAAATTAATTTTTTGTTTATCCATCAAATAACGAAATGAAAAAATTGTGTTTAAAAAATCTGTATCTGTTTTAGCGATATTTGACTCATGTGTAGGTGAATTATAATTTTTTAATTTGGAAAGATAATTCCATGAATTTGTGTTGTTTTCTCAATTGGGTTGCTACTTGAAGCAAAAAATGATTTTATAATTTTTTGATTTTTACAATTATATTTCGTTTCATTATATATTTTGTTTGGTTCTTCGTCAAATGCAGATAAATGAATTACATTATGCGCATACAAATATAAGCTCTGTCTATTAGATGTTTGTGAATTTGTTAGACAAGTGATTCTGGTACCAAAAAGCAAAGGCATATTTATGTTAAAACTACTAATCAAATAAATTAAAAACGAAATTATTAACTAATACCTAAGTGCTCTTACTATCGGAGGTTAACAAATTATGAAATTTAACGCAAGTTCGGTGATTTACCCATTCACTGTATCCTATTGTTGGGTTTAAGGATATTACCGATATACAAAGAAAACTTGATTGTGGATGTGGAAGACTTCCATCGCAGCACCGCATAACTGAAAAACATGCACAGTTGTAGATTCAAATAAGTGGATCCACTCAAATTAAATAACGACGTAGTCACTTGGTAGAACTCAACTTTTGACATGTTCGAAAGGTGACATCCATTCCAAAAGTCGCGTACTTAGCAATGTTGGAACAATCAAAAATAGCAGCTTCTAAATAAATTTGCTCTAATAATGAAATTAAGTGCAAAAATAGTGCCATTATATCTACATAAAATATTAGTGATAATGGAGGTTGTAAAGCACTACTTAAATAATTTGAGATGATCCGTTGTTTGTGCTTCTGGAATATCCCTTATTTAAATAAAATTTGGTTTTAAAAGCCAATTTTCGTAATGCAGAAATAACGGTACATAATTTTTAATTTAAACTTTAATTATTCAATCAATTTCTTAAATCTTTATTTAATTTAAAGGAACACTTTATAATTTAAATAGTGCACTCTAATTATTTAATGAACCTAATTCGAAGTGACTATGACTTTATTCCAATATTTCCGAAAAAAACACAAATGAAACATGAATACAACGTATTAACATCTCAAAATACACTTTTAAAGGTGAATTTTACTTCTAAATTAAATTGCTCGCAAATATATTTAAATGTCCAAATAGAAAATTAAAAACAATACATCCACTGTCTTGTGTTGTCCATTAGATTATCTGATTGAAATTTTTTATTTTTTGTGCTAAATTACTAATGTAAAAATACAAGGGAAAAATTTCCAGCATTAACATAGGTAGTGCATAGGTTACCAATTTTGTATCGAGGCACGATTTTTTGTTGTATATGTATACTATGCGTGTGAGTAAAACTAGCAATGAATGTCCCGGTCGAAACGTACACTAAAGCATTTGGTTGTTTTGTGGTGAACAGTGCTCTATATGTACGTTGCAGGCACAAATCCTATAAATATAAGTGTATTTTAACTTGACATTTGACCGTAAATCCAATAACCATTAGCATTGTAATGGCTTATCAATTAGACAAACGTGATCCATCAGGTTACGATTCAATAGTCGGTCCTACCTCAGCAGAGCTAGATTTACCTTGGGTTCCACTAGTCCCTGGCTTTGGTGTTGTTGAGGGAGCCCCAACTTTACGGGTTGCGTTCTTTCCTGTTGATGGGCCCCCAGCCTGGTAGTTTGTAGGCACGGGTCACGTAACACCTTAAACCTGCCCATCTGCCACAATTTAGCGTGATCCCCACGCCTAGGTCACTTTTGCCCACTCGTTAACGAACGAGGACCTGGAGGCGACGACATTATGAGGCACGCCTATATATGCATCACACAATTGAACACTTCAAACCATTCTAGGTAGACATGCCAATACATAAAACCGACTTTAACAACAATAATTATACTAGGCTCGGCAGAGCATTGTTTCTGCATTTTTGTTTGCATTTCAACAATGTTTAGGTCAGCAAGTGGAGAAAGGATAAAATGTCTTGCTTTGATTTTTTTGATGTGGTTTTACGAAATATGGTTTATGTTAATTTTATGGTTGATTTTGATTAATGCGTGCTTTTGGTTTTGTCAAACAGAGTTCCTCTTCATTTCCTTTTCACGTTTCAATTGTAAACGATGCCAAAATTACCTCTTTTTGACACGATAATGCCGGAAGCAAACGTTGAGAAGTGAAAAAGAAAAACTGAATTTCATGGAAAAACGTGTTAATAATAAATTTAGAGATAATAAATAAGTGATATTTTTTTAAATAATACAAATTCAAATTGAAGCACAATTATTCATTGTGATAAGTAGGTTTTTTTTATTTTGATAACTTGTGATGTTATTTAACTCGAAATAAAGTTTTTCTTGGGAAAAACCACTAACAAATCGGTGCAACAAAATTGAGAAATATTTCCCCTTCCGCATATGATTCAAATCAAGAGTGCTCCAAAGATTCTACATATAATTCGTATATGAAGAAATTCTACACTCATCACTATTTTGATTTTTCATTCCTAATGGTTTGCTAATTCATATCTTTATCCTTAACTTGACGGTTTATTGTCGCAATTTGTTTGGCTTATAATAGTTTTATTTAGACTTTCGATTTGGAAAAGAGAAGAAATTCAGTTGGCCAAAAAAACATCTACGACTATAAGCCAATTTATTTGTTAATTTTTATTACCTACTTTAAATAAAAAATTTTTGAATGTGCCACACAGATTCTCTCATTTACTTTTAATGACGGATACAGATAACCAATTCATTATATGCTATTAGTGTTTGGACTTGAATCTTCTTTCAGGGTTGACATGATAATAGCCGTGATAATTTAAGTACCCATAATTAAACATTAGCAAGAAAATCCCAAGTGGGTTACAACAAAAGTGTGAGTGGAAATTAATAATAAATTTAAAAAAAAAAAAACAGATAAAACCACTTGGGAAAAAAGATAAAAACACTTTGAACCTTAAATATAAAGTTATATAGAAATTAACTCTAGTCTATAAAATGTTCTGCAATATTTTTATTTTTTGTAATTTTAAAAATTACCTTAAATTTATTTATATATAGATCTATAAAATAACCATTTTCCCTCTGAAGTAACAACGATTAACATAATTCAAACCGCACATTTTTGATGTCATAAAACAAAAGAAGAAAGCTTTTTAAACCAAACCGGGGGAAAAAAGGAACTTTTCTCTACTTCATTTTCTTTAGTTGTTGGCACAAAACAAACGAGAAAAAATTATGAATATTATGAGAAAATATATAAAGTGATCGTTTTTTGTTTTTTTAAATTTTATTTTAGGGAAAATGGTTTTCTATAAATTTTCTTTCCATTCCACACATACATAGTACACACACTCCGAAAAATGTTGAAAAATAAAACAAAATTTAAAGCAAATAAAATGTATAAACTTGAAAAGGATGATGATGACATCGTAAAAGGAAGTAAAATGTATTTTTAGTTGGTAATAAATTTTAAAATAAAAAAAAATAAAGGATTTATGTGTTAGGATATTTTGGAAATGTAACAGAATTTATTTTTTTTCGAATCGGTATTAGAGGTATAAAATTCGTTGTTGTTAAATTTATGAGTTTATAATTTTGATTCACTGTACGCGATAACCCTCACAGTCTCACACACAGGCGATATTATAATACATATAGTACTTTAAAACAGAATTTTTTTTTTTTAAAGTGTTTTATTTTTCCTTGTGACGATTTAATAAAGACGAGCGGAAGGAATACATTTAAAAAAAATTTAACAAATAGAAAAGAAAATCGATTTTAATTTTCCGTCAAAGAATAAATTATTAAGTAGGCACTTAAACATTAAACTGGAAGATACAAAAAATAATCAACTGAAAATTAACAACGGGGTGTCTATTTTTCGCCAACAATATGAAAAAAGATAAAAAAAAACTTAAACTGTGAAAAGTTTCTCGTTGTCTCCTTGAAAAACGAAATTCTTTGCAATTTGAGTTTTTACCTTTTTAACAATTTGTTGTCAATGGATTTAATACATATTTTATGACAATCGATTAACGAATAATAGTCATATAGGATAGATTAAACGAATAATAGTCACATCGTATACCTATAGGATCAGAAAACAACGTGTTGACTAGTTTTACTAACTGGGTGGCACAATTTGCTGGAGGAAAATGTTAAAGAAATAAAAATAATCTAACTTTTCGAAAAAAAAAATCGAGTTTGCATTTGGTGCTCAAACCAAATAAAATTATCAATTCGACTGTAATGTGCGTGGGTATCATAACAATTGTTGATATTTTACTTTGCTAAGATAAAAAGTAAAAATTACAACTTGCATTTGCTAGAATTAAAATTTTAAATGTTACAATATGATGAATTATTGTAAAATCGAAATTAATTGTCACTACGAATTTTTTCCGTTCATCCATTATCTAAAAATTAACATTCAATTTACATAACTAATTATTGATCATGAATATCCACAGAGGATGCAGTGTTGCTATTGAATTGCAAAACATCAAAAATAAAAACATACATGCTAAAAATACAAATGTAATAAAGAAGCAAACTGTTGGAATAAACAGGCCTGAATCGTTAATCGCTAATAAAAAACTAGGGCTTAAATATAGAAAGATGTATTGGCTGATAGGAAGGATGTATTCCGCTCTATCATCATACAACAAACTCCTATTATATAAACAAGTATTAAAACCGGTTGGGACTTATGGTATCCAACTTTGGGGTTGTGCCAAACAGAGCAACGTAGAAATCATCCAAAGATTTCAAACAAACTATTAAGGAACATCGTTGATGCACCATGGTATGTTAGAAACAGAGACCTCCATAGGGACCTTAAAGTGGACACTGTTTCAAAGGAAATCCAAAAAAATGCAGTGAGACATAGGCGAAGGCTCAGCGTAATGCTGATCTAAAATCCACAATAACGATGTGGTTTAATTCAATTTATCAGACACTATGGAACACCAGTGGGAAGAAGTCATAGATTAATACAACATAGTAAATTAAGTTAGAATAAAATTGCTAATTAGTCCAGGTGACTAGATTGTAATAATTGTTTATTTAAAATATTTAAATAAAATTGAATAAAAAAAAATGAATATCCGATCCAATTATGTATTTTTGAACGACGATGGTATTTCAATTTTCTCAAAATGCAAATAAGGGCTGTCATCTTTTCGGCATATATTAAGCGGGAAAATTTAAATTTAATAGATACCCAAAACTTATTAATAAAACAGACATTATAGGGCTTTTAGTATTAAGCTATAAAAATTATTATGTATAAAATATTAAATAAAAAATATAAAATATAGCGTGGAAAGATTGTTTATTAGGGTTAAAGTTTTATATAAGTAAGTATAAGTATAAACAAATAAACACATATACATATACATTATACATACATACATTTATCCAAGGATAGTAGTTCCATCCACTTTATCTCATCTGGTTTATATACCGTTATTATAATTCAATACCGAGACCAAAATGAAAATACACATAAACGTGCACACCCAAACCTATATAAGACAGCGCACGAAAATAACAAAATGGTTTATTGAAAACAATAAAAAAACATAAATAATTATTTACCTTGGCAAAAAATAAAAGAATGAAAATTTACGAAATTTCCATTTTATATTTTATTTTATTTCATCTTTGCAGAAAGGATATAACGACATACATATACTCTACTAATAAATTATTTGAGGGTTGATCTTAATCTTTTGTTGATGGCTGTTTTTCGGGAAAACCGGAACGTGTATGTCCTACATATTCACTTAGTTATGTGTTATATACATATGTATATTTACGTATTTGAAATTATAATTGTATATAGTGAAGTATTTGGGTTACAAGGTACCTGTAAAAGACACATTACCATGGTAGCTGTAAAAGACATAGTAATACTATATTCATTTAATATATATATATATAGGTTTTAAGTTAGCCCAATTCTTCATATTTTGCTTAAATGTAGATTATACCTGCTATTCGTAGGAATTTAAAACCGCGAAGCCAAACTTAAAATTTAAAGCCAAACTTAAAATTTGGCTCTGGAAGAATTGCCCAGAGCTACAAGTTTATTCTGCAAAATACAAGAAATTCAATTTTTTTGAATATTCACGGAGTACGCAGTTATGAAAAGTTAGTCAAAAGTGACAAAACAAATTTTTATAATTCAATAAGTGAATATTGAGATAACATAATATTTCCATCGTTTTGCTTAAAAAGTAAAATAAAATTAATTAAATTGGTCAACAAAATTATTTTTTAAAAATGGATATCCATTTTGGAATTTCATATAAAACCATATCGTGGATGGGTAATGCATGTAAAGCTAGTCAGAAACTACTCAGCGTTGGGTCAACTGACTGCTCAACAAAGCTTTACACAATGCTTTTCAAGGATTCTAAAATTGCATCAATACTTTCTTATACATGAACTATAAAGCAGGTGATAGAACGTTCTATTTTGATTGCCTCTGAAATAAACTTAATTATGAAATAGAAAAGGGTAATACAAAAGACGTATATAGATGGTACCAACCACCAATCAACAAAACTTTTCCTTATGTACTAATCCAATATTTTACTTTATATAAAAAGTGTACGAATTCGGGTCATTGGTATTTTCTACGGTATAAAATTTCCCTTTTCGATCAATATGGTTTCGAACAGTATTTTCGTTCATAAACCAATTTGCGTTCAATGACATTTTAGTTAACGACATTGCAAATAAAAAAAGAAACACCAGGATGTCAATGTATAATATGAATAACATTTTTAAATGATTTATATTGTTAAAAGATTGTAATTAGAAAAATAATATTATTTGATGTATGAAATTAATAAAATGTTTACAAATCTGGATTTAGTGGTTTTTGTAAACATGTATTTTAGGGCAGTAACTTCTACAAAGCAATATGAACTGTTGGTGCTATTTATGGAGGAACAGCCCGCACTAGCGAGTGAGCATATTGTCACAGCTGATACTCAAAAACCTGCAAAACTATTGCGGGCAAATATCAGCATCCAATTACATAGCCTTAGTTTACATTAAAATTAAATATTTCGGGTACTGGAAGCGGCCTTTCAAAAATTCAATTGTATGATGGATGCAGAATCGTTTGATGACAATAATATTAATTTATCAAATCTTACAAATCAACCAACCATAAACAATGAAAATCCACAATGAGAACATCGAAATTATTTATATTGCCATGATCTAAAGAAGCAGCAAAGTTTTTACAAAACACAAATCCAAAGAGAACAATCGTTTCACTATGATCTAATTAATAAATTTGAATCCATAACTAACACAGTGACTGAAGGGACCAAATAGCCCAAACGGCTCGTCCGACGTAAAGAGAAATCTGACGAGCTAAACAAACAAGAATTAAAGTTGAAGGAAAGAGAAATAGAGTTACGGGAAAAAGAATTAAATTAAAAGAAAGGTTTAATTTGGAAAACTAATACTTAAATATTGGTATATGTAAGGAACCAAGTGAAAATTTTAGTGAAAACAAGCAACATGGAATAGTATATTGTATAATTAGGAGGAAAAGTACTGCATTCCCGGACGATAGTGGAAATTGATATTAATGGGAATGCACTTTTCCTCCGAATTGTACATATGTACTATTTTTTGTCCGATCGCACTTTAAAACGAATATAAACCCAAAATAGTTTTTAGTATTATTCATTAATTATCATATTAAGAAAACAAAACAAAGTAAAAAATCGAAAATAACATAAAATTATTGCTTACTAAGCCACGACATCATAATACATATGTATTATAAATATATTCCCCGCCTAGGCCAGAAAAAATATTCTCGTACTATTATTACTTGCTGCTTAGCAACAAATACAACATACTGGAATCATGAGCTTTTCGTTTCGAAAAAACAACGGAAAGATATATTTTTTCCTACGATCGGAGGAAAAAATATTTTTTCTACAGTGAACTGAATATGCAATCAAAATGGGTTGGGCATGTTACCTTGCATTATAAAATCTTGCATTACAAAATCTCGCATAATATTTTCCCGCAAATTTATCGAATCGCGCGCGGTTTTTATACATCGACGGGTTTGGGTATCACTTAGGCCGAAAAAACAAAAAAAAACATTTAATTGGAGATGCAGCCAGCAACAGAAGCGTTTTGTAATGTGCGCGTAATAACCTGTTTGGTAAATAATAAACGTCAAGTGATTAAACCACCATCCGCACATTCCCATGCACCTATCAGTAATGAGAAAATCATTGCAGAAACCAAACAAAATATAAAATCTAGTGCTAAAAATAGCGACCTACCACCGTCGTGTATAATCACAGAGGCAATTGTTCCTACATCTAGAAGAAGACAAAATTATTTTGCTTGGTACCAAATCCTCTTTAACGCTTCTTTCAGAATGCAGATGTTGGATTTTGGATGGAACTATCGAGTTCTATAATACGAAAACTGTTTTCTGTACATGGTATCGGTGAAGGAGAAATAGTAGTACTAGTTTTTTGCTTAATAAGCAAAAAATCTAAGAAATGTTATGGCCAATTTTTCTTCAATCAAGGAAAATATGCCTTAAAATAGAATTAATCATTAACTCACAAAAAATTGTATGTGATTTTGAAAAAGTAAGTGTTTCGTCGGCAAAGGTTTTCTCCCCTCAGACAACATTCAAGAGCTGCCTGTTCCATTTTGTTTAAACAAGTAAATTAGCAGCCAAATACGTCACTTCGGAGGATTTTTCTTTACAAGTCCGAATGCTCAACAGATTCTCGTTTGTGCCAGAAACCGAAGTTACCAGTTACTACTCCAGCTTAAGCAGTCAGTTTGAGGACGAAGATTTATAAAAGCTTGGCAGCTGGTTGAAGCGAAATTATTTATAAATAAATTATGAACCCCCTAAATATAACCCTAAATTTTTGACTGTATGGAATACAGAAAAAGGTATACGAAGTGTTTTCCGCGGAACCAGAAAAGTGTTGAAGCATGGCACCGTCGTCTAAAAGTTGTTGTGGGAAAACGCCATGCTGGATTGTATAAACTTTTAAAAAACCTATCAAAAGGAGAAAATCAAAAATGTGGAACAGCAATCTAAAAAAACACACAATATTGGATAAAAAAAATTATGGAGAAACGAGAGAGGCTTAGTAAAATCGAGTATTGAAAAAGAATTGCTCAAAATACAATTCTCAATTAAATTGCTTAGTTAATTTTTTTTTAGCCTTTATATTTTCGATTTTTTTTTTGTTTTACATAGTGATTAAAGATTACACACCCATCCACTATTTACATATTACATTTTTTCCTTTTTTTTTGTTAAATTAACTATTAAATATATTATGAATATTAATAAAATAAATATGCAATATATTATGAATTTAAAAATCGATTTAATATTTTTTAATGACACTTACTAACAAGAAAATTATTTGTACTAATTTGTTATGCAATATTTTGTAATTGCAACATTTTGTAGTTGCATGATTTTGATTAACATAAGAAAATATTTTTTATATAGTTTTAGCATCAAAACATAGCGGCTATATTTTTTTATTTGCTTAGACTTTTATCCAGTCAAAAATAATGAACTGGAAATATATGAACAGTGCGAGATCTAGGGTTATGAAAATTCCAAATAAATCGTACTATTGGTTTATGTTTTCGTTTATAAAAATGTGCTATTTTATAAAAATGTCGAAGTTCAAGAAAACAGAACTGTGATAAATTTTTACAATAATTAAATTAAATTTACAGTTTTGTTTATTAAATGATTTTAATTTATTTACTTGTGATATTATTTATTTTATCTTAACTATAATATTTAAATATTACGTACTATATAATTCTAATAGAGGAACTTTAGATATGTGTGTGTCTGTGTGGTGCTGCCTAATATAAAAATAAACCACATATTCAAATCATCTTGCTTTATTTTATTAATTAATTTTTTTCATCAAATTGCCATTACCCGATTAACAAATAAACAAAAGTCTGTTTAACTACTTATTTTCATTTCTAAGCTTATTCGGCCTTAGAAAGATATAAAGTTAAGTTAGATTGTCATAAAACGCTGCTCATCTGCCGATTAAAAATATTATTAAAAAAATTAATTTAATGCTAAATAGAGCCCTTACTAATAAAACCTATCAAAACCTATTCAGGCAGATCTCTTACAATGCTGTAGATGCGTTCCAGCAAAAAGTATGAAACAGCGTTGTAAAAGGCTTGAAATCCATATAATTGTGGGGGCTGCGTTCCTGTAGAGATTTGAAACCAATAAAGTTTACATAAAATTTAAATTTCTTTGCCTTTTTTATTTCATTATTAAAATAAATATAAATTAAAACAATTCAATAATATAATAAAATAATAAAACTTATAGAATAAATCACAATTTCAATAAAAATAAATAGGAACCAGTTTAAATAATAACAAACTTATACGAAATTTATTTTTTTTAAAATATGAAGATAAGCATTTAAAACTCTATTCCTTACAATGCATGCCCGTTCAAAATCAGTATCATTTTCTTGGAACTTAAGTTCTCTTTTATTATGCTACGAGTTAAAATTTTTTTCTTGTTCTTAAAATGAAACACATTAGTCTACTACCTGTGTAGCTTCCTTCTCCATAGCTATAAGCTCTTCGTTAGAGTTAGTTTCGGTAGTATTTTGCAATTAGTTTCGGTACTATGAACATGGTACAATGCATGGTGGGAATGAACGTTTTTGACTTCGGATTTTCTAAGGATACCTCAAAATATTATTTGAGTGTTTTTTTCACTAATAGTGTATTTTCGCCTCAAGCTATACAAAATTTATGCTTTTAATCTCTAATATGTTTATTAATTTTATATATATCAATAATTGTTATGTTTAAAATCATATATTTATTATTGTATAATTAAATAAATAAATAATAATAATAACAGTGTTCAAAGGCTATTATTATTGACCCCTTAGTGTATCAACAATTTGGTTCCAATGGTTACGATCCTGAGCATGCGTGTTTGGGTATAGATCCAATCATATCGTCCAAAGTCATTGTAAAATGAGTCTTTATCTTGGGGTTTAGTAACTTCTGTGGCCGCGTGTACGCAAATCAGCTTACACAATCGGTAATTGACTGCTTGGAAATCAGAAACAGCCTTCTTTACCTGCGGCCCAAGTACAAATCTAGTTCCAAAATTCTCGAATCTTCACTGTTGAGCAACGTATAGCCTTGGGATACATGGTCTCCACTATTAGGTAGTTTCTTGAAGAGCGACGAGTTCCAGCCGAGAATCGTTCATGTATTTGATTAGGCCTTCCAACGCTCCTGATGGCTTTCTAAGTGACTGTACGTTCCACGTCCCAGTTTTTTTGAGTTGAGTTTTTTAAGGATGCGTTTCGTCAGCCCTGCGATCCAACCGTTTAGTCGCCTCCTATACGACAAGCAAAGAATACTGTGGTGGTATTCTAGGAAAACATGTTCGTGCAATTTAGGTTTATGAGACATGTGAGTGCACCCCGACCACAGGAGCCAATACGCAATTTTCTTCATTCGAACTCGAAAATTTTTGAATAAAAAAACACGACTTTAGTGAGATGGAAATAGTTTAACTTAGTTATGTTATGTTCGTCATGAGTACAGATCGAACTTAGTATCATTCGTATGAGAGCGGCTTTAAAGTAAAAACGCTCACGCTTGCTCATTAAATTCTATTTGACTTTACTAGTAAAAGTAAAAACTGAAATAAAGCAATATTTATTTTAGATTTCGTAGTATGTAATATTCGATTTAAAGTCAAATAATTCGGAAAATTCTATCTGCCTGTTGATTTGACTCTCGTAACTTTTAGGATTTTGTTTTGATTCTAATGTTTTTTAGGAGTTATACCTTTACGACAACAGCGGCAAAAGAGCCGAACAAACGAAAAACTTATTACATCGATGATATGTATTATGCTTAATGAAGATTCCATCACCGATAATTCAAGAGATGACAATCCTGGGGATAATACTAATTATAGTTTTATTACTATTAATGTTTAAAGATATTATAGGTTTTATGTGGAGAAACCAATCTTTGTCAGGAAAATATTTTACTTGACTTTAACTAAACTAATTTTACTGTTAGTAGCTTTTAGGACAACTTCTCAATTTTAATGATACTTTCGAAACTATAAATTTGTTTAGTTATTGCGACTGGACTATCGCTTTAGCGTATCACGTGCGGGGTCGAATAGTTTCTACAATATTATTACCTGCGTCCCCACACATTCCAATTCTAGCATTTTATATTTTTTATTATAATAAAAAGGAATTTAGTTCTTTAATTTTACAAATATGCGTCATTTGTTGATTCAATTTTCATATATTGAACATAATATTTGTTTTAAGACATATGTAATCCCCTGACAACCAATAAGTTTGAAGAATCCGGGATGTGTTTTTAAGTGACTGAGAGCAGTATTGTAATGAGCAGCCACATGCGCAGCCTGGTCTGTCAGCTAATCGTTGTTGGGGAGATTTAATACGGCGATCAGCCCTATTGCTATTCCCGCATCGTCACAAAAATAAAAGATTGACACTCCATGTTATATTCTTTTCAAAAAATTTTATTGAACTCATTTTATTTTCTTAATTAATCTTATTTATTTTATATTACAATTTAGAAACAAGTAAATTACTTTAGCTTGGATGGAAACTTTTCTATAAAAATAACTAACACCTAATAATGTAAATTATAGTAAGCAAAACAAAGACTCACTCTTCATTGAAGTAATAATAATTTTCAATCAATTTTTTTTTAGTTATATACTCGTATGTACCCTATTTTTTCAAAAAAAAATCCGCAGTTATGTGGAAAATGAGGAATTTTCATCATTATTGGCCTATTGTTGTATACATTTTTTTCATTCTAATCTTTAACTATAAAGTATAAACTAATCATCGCTTATATTGACCGCTCAAGGAAAAAAGTTTTAGTTTGGAATTTTTTATCACTGTCAACCAATAGCTCCGTGGTGAAACTACTGGGCAACACGCTCCTTCACGCAACTCTTACACGATAACTACGTTTGTTTTTATTTTGTATTTAGAATGAAAGTTTTTGTCTATAAACAGACGTTCACCACTCAATAATGCAGCTGCGATTCCACTCCGACGGTTTTCCCGGTATTGGTCGCGGTATTCATGTTTAATGAGAATTACCTTTCTCATCAAACAAAATCAAAATCATAGCATCTCTATTTTCACCTTTTAAAATATATTTATTTAAAATATGTATTACAAAAAACGTTCCGTGCTTTGCCATTTATTAAGTTTTATAAAAAAGATTCTCACTAAATTTGAGGGATCTATAATAGTTGTTAGAAATATTCATTTCAGGCGATTCACAAGTATTCCCCAGCTCACATTTTATTTTGTTCTTCAAATTTTGTATGGTTTTGGGCCCATACTCTTATTCCGAATTAATAGCAGTTGCTGCAAGCCCAGACTTATCAAATTGTTTATAAATTCATAAATACGCCCGATTACTGTAATCCACAGCATAACTTGTTTTAGAAATTTTGTGTTCGATTGTGTCGGTTGAAAAGACCCGAGTTTCGTCAATTGGAACTACGTGCATAGTAATTGGTTAACGGTTGGTTTAAGTTTCCTCGCATGTAGGTTCTCGGTACCCCAAATTCGGAAATTTTGGCGATTAACAAAACCATCAAGGTGAAAATGTGCTTCATCCCTTAGGATGGTTTTGCTCGAAATATCAGCATCCACTTGTTGTTGCTCAATACTCCATTCAACGAACTCTCTTCGCTGTGCATGGTCATTAGGCTTCAGTTGTTGTGTTAATTGAATTTTGTAAGCATGAAGACACAGAGCTTTAGTGAGTATACGCTGGAGAGAGCTTCTTGAAATTTGCAATTCTTGTCCACGACGCCGAATTAACGTTCCTTTATTTTCACCAACACTCTCACGCACCTCGATCTTGACATTTGAACGGCTTGTTTTTGGATGACCAGTGTGTTTAGCGTCTCCAACTGATCCAGTCTCCTTGAATTTTTCAATTAATCTCTTAATAGTTGACGAAGTTAAAACACTATTTCGACCATATTTTGTATGAAATTTTCGAACTGCGGTTGCCAAACTTTCATTATTTTTAAGATATTCTTCAATAATGAAAATACATTGTTCTATCGTGTAACGCCACATTTTTACTAATCCTAACCTCTCAGGTGCCAAGTTAATTTTTTTGGGGGGTTGCCAACACTTTACTGCACAAATGGTGGCAAATTCAAATCTTGCGTTAATTTTGGGATACGATTTTTTAAGTAAATTCCATTATTTGGATAGCATTTCCATTCCATAAATTAATTGTTGCCCAATTGTACAAATGTTAATACATGCACATTGGTGATAAAGTGCACATCCAATATCCGACATGTCGTATATCAAGGAATATGACAAATGAAGTAACTTTACAAATCTTGGGTAAGGTTCGTGAAATGGGTAAATGCGCACCACACTGTGTGGACACGCGGCTTTATGTATAGAATTACGCTTATATGACGTAATTTTAAAAATATTAATACAATATTTATTGTATTCAATTTTTCTATATTATGAGATAATATATATGTTAAAAGATACGATGAATTTGTTGTAGTACAAAAAAAATAGAATAATCTACATATTCAATTGATGTTGAAAAGGCATTCTTAACGTCTTAAAATTTTTGCACAAGAAAAAGATCATCGTTTGAGCTAATTCATCTTTAAACGCGCTATTAGTTTTAATAAGCTATATTGTATGTATGAGTAAAAATTCAGAATAATTTAGAATACTAATTTGATATGATCCTGGAATTTTATAATGATTTTCGTTCAATTACATATTATTTAATGGTTTTTGAATTAACTATGTAAAAAAATTGTGGTATTTTGTACAATAACATAAAAAACGAGAAATGTTACCATTAATTGTAACCAACAAAACACGCCTTGCTACCCGTGTTGTCCTTTCATATAAGCTTTCAGCGATGCAAACAAAAATATGAAAGTTTAATAAAAAGCTTAAAATATATTTTCACAACTAATTTTCAAAAAACATTGAAACGTTCATAAATAACGGTAACATGAATAATACCAACAACATCAAGTCGATAAATCGATATAAGCTTCCAAATATAAATAAACAGTTAATTGAAAATTAAGTTTTCGTTTGCAGGAAATTCATCAATAAAAGTTTTTATTTTGATATACTTCACGATAAAAAATTAGCTTTTTTTTTGTTACTGCGCTGTGTGGTTTGCTGAACCATAAGAGAATCAGAAGTTTGCAAAATATAGTATCATATAGAAAATATACGTATATATCTATACATTTTTATAGAGGAAGAAGACCAAGCACAATAATAAAGAAATTATATATTCTGTTTTTGAAATTATTTTAATTTTAATTTTCTGCTCTTTTTCTGATTAAATACAAGAAAAGTTGGTTTAATTTTTTTTGCCGTAACCTCATTTCTAGACTGTGAGTGGATAAGAAGAAAATGTTAACCAAAAAAAAGTTTGTCTTGTTGAAAGAAAACAAATAAGTTTCTCTTTAAAGAAAACACAGTTTTTTGTTTGGCTTGTGCAATTTTTGTGGGTTGCTGGTTTCATTTAGGTGGTGGTTGATTAAGGGTAGTTATCCATGCTGTGAGCATCTTTAAAAATTCAACGTAGAGAAAATACTAGAGACATCAACATGTTTGTGTTAAATTGGATAAGTTTTTTTTAATTTTTTTTTATGTTCGACGTTATATAAATGAATATTGTTGTTTAAAGAATAATTTTTATTGTTAAGGTTGTTTTAAAGAGATAATCAACATTTTTATAAAGTGTGTGATCGCAAATCGCAAAAATTAAACAAAAAGTTGAGCGAGCATACATTAATGTTCCATAATAACGAAATTATTGATATGGCCATATGGGTATTTTATTTGAACATTTCTCGATGAATTAGGTTTCCAGGGCTCTTAACTCCTTCCACGTTCATTCTTGCTGGAGTTTTAACCATCCCCATATATATTAATAGACATTGTAATAAGTTCACGAGTGCTTGATATTATATTCACTGTCAGCTAGCCGTTCACAGTTGGAACAGTAGAAATATGTAAGATAATCGGCATGAATGATTAAAATATTTTTAAAAAAGCAACCAGAATAACATTAATAGAAACATTTCCAACATTTGTCTTGTTATGCCGGTACGCACGATTAATAACAAATATTATATTCGTTAGTTTAAATGCGATTAACGATCTCACCAAATTTCACTTTTTAAAATTTTATTTTTATTTGCTTATCGTTCATCATAGTATACTCGTATTTATTGTTTATACCAGTACTAATTGGTTTCTCACAACATGTGTATCAGTCTCACTGACGCGTAACCAAAACCCGCTACACATTACACCAAATTCCGTAAGCAAAATTCTGTCGAGATTAGACAACATATTAAAAACACAAAAAAACACTGGAAATCCAACTGAGACAATTTCCCATGGTTGGGTTGTTTTTAATCCCGCTAGCTTGTACCATTTTTTATTTGTTTCTGCTTTGCTTTACTATCAAGACCGAGTAATACCCGTTTTTTTTGCACGCTTTCGCTAAATTCTTATATTTGCAGTACATTCGCGGTCAATGTGGTACAGCTAGATTTCCAGTTTTCACTCTTTTTTTTTACTCAATATTGATTACTTATAAAAAGTGTGGTGGCGGCCATTGTATTAGTAGGAAATTTTTTCTGTTCAAACTAGATTTCTACCGTCTTCACCTGAATCTGTTCTAAAAACAGTAAATTGAATCGAGAAATGGAATATTTTTTTTACAAGTTTTCAGTCTTTTTTCGTTACTTATAGAAAGTGGCTGTCAATATGTTAACTAATAATATTAAATTTGTCGCTTCAACTAGTGTGCCACCGTCTTAACCTGAACCTGTCTTAAAAAGTCACAAAATGCATTAGGAAATGGCTTTTGGAGGAAAACATTGAAGGCCATTGGGTTACTGGGGAAATTTACCGTTCCAACTAGACTGCCATCGCCTTAACCTAAATCCGTCAATAGAAGTCGTGAAATGAGAGTTTTCACTATAATTGTATTGCTCATAAAAAGTACATTGGCGGTCAATGTGTTAATGGGAAAACCTATTACATACTACAAAAAACTTTTTTGAAATGTGATTAAGTAGTTTGTTGAGAATTGTATGATTAAGTTCTTTATTATGTAACTTATATTAAATAGTCGGTCACAAAATAGTAGGTGTCATGCAGAACAACAGAAATTTACGGAACCAAATTAGAAGACAATTAATGAAAATGTGATTATTTCAATATCTTAAATTTCATTGATTTGTATTTAAATGAAATATTGTATTACGGACTTTATAAACTTTATGAAAATAAAACGAAGGTAAATTCCAGACTTGGTAGGAAAAGTTGGGTTCAAGGAATCGTATCAATTTATTTTTAAAATAAAGTCTAATCCTAATGAACTCATATAATGAGGCTTAGTCTGTATAAATTTAATTGAAATAACTACAGTTTTTCCAATTATAAGAAATATGTATCATGCATCAATACATATTTAAATTACAAATAATCAACTATAATTAAAAATCCAAAACTTTAGTTATGATTTAGAGACGTAAGAAAACTTTCTCAATAATTTATTTGTGTATTATAAGTTTTTCGGTTCATTGCACTCGTCCAATTCACATTGCGTGCATGTAATGTTAGTATAGCTTTTAAGTATAGTGTACACAAGTGGAAAATTTCAAAAGAAATACATCAACAATAAAAACAAACCCAGTTTCACCGTGATTATTATATAATTCGTAATTACTTATGTAATTAGATATTTTCCTTTTAAATTAAAGGGCCTTGTTGTCGCAAACACTGCAGTATATGTATATTTCAGATATAATCCATTTTCAAATCATCCATTCTATTTTAAACATAACAAATAAAATATAATTAGATTAGATTATACATAGTATTAGCAAAGGAATAATCCTTATCAAAATCATTTGTAAAATTTCCTTTGAGTGTATCCTTTTTCAAACTTTTTGTGTTATTTATAGATTTTACAATAATATATGTATATATAAAAAAATGTTAAGATCTGTATTTGTATTATGTGCTATGTACTATGTAGTAAAAATAGAAATAGTACTATTGTTATTCTCGAATAATCCAGATGAACGATTGATGATAATTTGAGGAAATTAATTTTATAAAAATTGTTTGTGGGAATAATTTAAATAATGGATAGGAATTTCTAACCATTATACAAATTTTTCTAAAACCCAATTTATGGCAGTAGTAGGACCATACCAAAACACGCAATAAAACACAAACTTTATGAGGTGCTCGATCAGCTAGGAAGTAAACCAATTACGAGTCAAAAGTAACTCGTGTAATAATAAATTCTACCAAATGAACTCTATCTAATTTATAATTCAAAGATACACAATTGAATCGTAAATCGTAATGCATTCTCGAGTTATGTGACGTGTAGGGTCATCTTATTGAAAATAGAAATCAAACACATCAAACGGATTCAATTCTAGCCATAAAAACTCACTCAACATTGATTGGTGTCGCTGATGATTCACAGTAACAGCATTTACAGCATCATATTCCAAGAAAAATGATCGTTTGATACCATTAGCTCAAAATGCATTCAAACAGGATGTGTACAGATTTACATGAGCAAAATGAGGATTTTCATAATCTTGCATTATACTCGTACGATAAGTTTGCTTATTTATTTGCTTTTTAGTGTACAGTAGAGAAGGTGCACAGGGTTGCAAACACAGTTAAAGTCGCCTTTGAGCAAAATAAATATTGTTTGGTTATTTTATTGCAGTTTTTAAAACCTACTTGTTTCAATGAAAATAAACATAATGCAGCCATTACTGAACTACATGACATAAATCCCGGAGTACCACAAACAGCATACTGGGACCAGTATTGTATTTACAAACAAACGTCAAATACTTGGATCTTCATTTTATTAAAAGCTGATATGGAGAAAGCACGAAAGTGAAATCAAATAAAAATAAAATGTACTAAATGGTAAATACTTCGAAACCGCAACATCGAATTAGTTGTCGAATTTTCAAAATAAAAGCACACAGTGTCAATCCCAACCATCCCAAGATTATTACCGAAGACTCATAAAGAAAGCGACAAATAAAAGAGATCACACATTACTAGCATTGATGCCCCATTATGCAATTGATTTGCTAAATTGCTGGTTGCAGAATTCAGCAACTACTAATAGTATAGTTTTGAATTGATTAAATTACACATTCCAGTATTAAAACGAATTATGTATGTACTCACTACCAATCGAACTTCAATGCAACGGAGAATTACTCATTCATCATACAAGCTTCCATCTTTATTTTAAACGCGTTCAGTCAACAATTCGAATCAAGATTAAGTCGGATCAATAAGCTACCAACAATATATATATATATTTACGTAGACGATGTGTTTATTATTATGAAACGTACTGAGGCATTTCGGACGTACTGAGGCATTTCTAAAAATCTTAAACAATCAGATTGAACCCATAAAAGTGTACTGTGCAGATTCAGCATAATTCCATTTTTAGCTAGCTGAATACCTTAGCCACAAATATCCAGAGGTACATAGGAAACGATGCACACACATCAGTTAATATAAAACATGCAGTCTACAATAGTAGGGTGTGCAGAATCTGAAATTTGAAAAAAATCTTTACTTGGATACCCCCAAGACAACAACTGATGTACAATATTACATCGAAATGCATACTATAAAATAATTAAGATAAGAGCTTTACTCTTAAATGACATTACTCATTTTACCATAACATAATTTAAAGCAATTTACGTTGGATAACAATGGTGGAATAGAAGATATTGGTTAACCGCTATTTATGGAGTTGAAGTTTCGTCAAAACATTTTCGTCATTCTTCACCACACTCTATGTTTTGAAAAACCACCATAAAACAAATTAGGTTATTTAATTTACGATAAGATTAATCTAATTAAACTTATAATAATATTTCAAGTAGCTAAACTGTCATTTCCATCATTATTCCCATTCCAAAATCGAAATTGTAATTTGGACAACAAAAACACTCAAGACACAAAAATTGAAAAATCTTATCAGGACTTTACAAAAGTTACCCATTTATTGCTCGCTCGCGTTATACACCTACACCAATAACAAAATAAGTTTTCTAAATTTATTTTTAATAAGTATAATTTTTTTTTGTAGTATAGCACATAACCTAAAAATAGGAAACAATATTATTTTCGTTGTATTCTATTCGGTAAGATATTCATTTAAGATAATAATAAGACGATAACGGAAGCAAACCAAAGTTTTATCGTTAATATTACAACAAAAAAAAAAGAATACTTTTGTATACATACAAAACTTAAATTTATTTTTCTATAAACTTTAATATTGTAACAGAATAATAATAATAAAATTATACTTTTCTTGTTTGTATTGGATTAAAAATTAAAATAATAACAAAATAATAAAAAAATAAACGAAAAATTAGATAAGAAAGTTACATTGAAAATTTAATTTAAAAGGTATACTATTCATTCTATTTTCTTATCCCCTATATATATATGAATGTACTATACTACACCCTTGTGGGGAGTAACGGGTGATAATAAAAATTCTACTCTTTCAAAATTTGCCGATAATCTAATAAAATTTTGAATTTATAGATTTTGTTTGAACTAAATAGATTTTGAGTTATGCAACTAATTTTGAAAATCAACTACGCAATTATTGTCAACTTTACACCAATTGGCATTGATTTTGGTTCTATTTCAATAAAGTTATTAAATCAAATATTGAATTGCTTAAAACTTCGTAGACGAAAACTAATAGAACGTGTTTGGGCAGAATTTGCTTGTTTATTCCACCACCTGTAACACTGTTGTGTTCCAAGGAAGCATCATCTGCAATAATTGGTAACGCAAAAGTGTCTCCCAGATACACGATAAAGGAAAATAATAAAAGTAAAATTAAATATAGAAAATATTAAAAGTAAATATTTACCACATAATAAAATAATGTATTCCAATTCTGTTTTTACACGGTCTTTTATTACACGGTTTTTATTTAACATGGTCTAGAAAAAAAAATTTGTTTCCGTTTTTACACGATTTCATTCGATTTAACACGATTACAAAAAGCCATTTGATTTAAATTTTAAAGAAAAATATTTTTATTAACCGTAATTTTCTAGATTTTTTTTTCTATCTGTTATTTGTAAAATAGTTAGGGAATTCCCCTTTCGAAATTATTTTCATAGCAACTTAAGTATTTTAGTCTTTTGGTTAGTTTCAATAAAACGTGTTTTTATATAAGCTGTTGACTAGGAAAAATAAAAATTCTTTTAAAATCGATACGAATACCGCAAGCTGTATTTAAACTATATTTTATTCGAATTTATTGTATCTTTATGAATTTTTTTATGCCCTAAAAAAGAATACTACAACTCTGAAACTCAAAAGGAAAGGGATTTCTTTGGAAACTAAAATTGAAATTTTAGATCGCTTCAAAAATGGAGAAGTTTTAACATCTTTAGGTAAGAGTTTCAGTCTGAACGAAGCTACAATAAGGGCCATTAAACGAAATGAAGATGCTATTAGGAAATCTGAAATATCTGTATCATATACAAAATATTCCGTTAAGGAAAAAATGGAAAAAGCACAGGTAATATGGATAAAGGACAATACACAAAAAAGGATACCAGTAGATGGAAATACAATCAAGCAGAAATCATTGGGAGTTTACAAGCATATAAAGGAACTTGAACCATCTACATTCGCTCAATCAAATCATGATAGGAGCTATATATTTTCTGCAAGTACAGGATGGTTAACAGGATTTCTCGAACGTCACGCACTTCATAACATAAAAATCAAAGGAGGAATTGAAAAAAAAAATGCCACACCGCACATATGTAGCAAAATTCCAAAAGAGTGCTTGTGGTTTTAACGCAACAAAAGATCAACATTGTAGCAATGCTTCAAGAGACCGTATGCTGAAGCCTCTACTTATTAATCGCGCACTTAAGCTACGATCAATGAAAAATGTCGACTTTAATAATTTACCGGTTTATTGGATGGCGTACAAAAAGGCATGGGTGATAAATGCCATTTTCACTGAATGGTTCAATAAAAGTTTTGTCCCAGAAGTTAAAATTTATCTTCTTCAAAGTTTTTCTGCTTCTGGACAACGCTCCCGGCCATCCGGTTTTGGAGCACGAAAATGTACAAGTTTTGTTCCTGCCACCAAATACGACATCCCTAAATCATTGCCACAAACTTACTACATCAAGCCAACTTTCCAGTATATTTTAGACCATATAGATAATGATAAAACACTTACAGTAATTGATGCTTGGAAAAGGTTTTCAGTTAAAGATTGTGTCACACATGCTGCGTTGCCATTATCGGAATTACGATCATCAACTCTAAACGCCTGTTGGAAAGCAATTTGGCCAGATTGTGTCAAAAGCAAAAATTATGTGCCTGAAAATACGAACGAGTATAATCACTTTGGCACACGCAGTTGGTGGAGAGGGCTTTGACGATTTAGCAATTGATGATATTGACGAACTGCTAGCTGAGAAACTTCTAAGTGAATACGAAATAATAGAGGTTGCCTTATGATTGCTGTTGATTCTACAGAAAACAGTGATAGTGATGAACCGGTTCAACTAACTGCAAGTTTAATTCTTCAACTTGCTAAAAAATTAGGAAATCATTTTGTCACAAACGATCCTATTGGCGAAAGGGCTGCACAGTTTCAACGTGACCTGAAGTCTTGTATGGCTCGTTGCCATGAGTTATACAAATAGTTAAACAAAACTCGATCAAAACGGCAAATAACCGATTTTTTTGTCAAATGCGGTGCTATCCAGTCGGAAAGTGAAAATCCTAATCTGGTTAAAGATACCACAGATAGAACCTCGCAATTGGAACGTGATATTTACATACAAAATATTTCAAGTGATGATAGCGATTTTGGACCAGTCTAACGCAAGCGATCACATATCATATCCGATGATGATAGCCAATAGAGCTATTTTATTTTCATCACCTTGATTGTTTACAATTTTATGTTAATTAATTTTTAATGATTTTTAATTTGTTTTAATTTACTTTAAGAGTTGAATTATGTACTCTTTGTTTATTAATTTATATTGTTTTTTTGTATTAGTTTTCAGTTGCGATAATTTTATAATTACATAAGTTACTTTTACTTTAATAATTGAATTGCATTTTGTTTTTATGAAATAAACTGAAGCATGAATGCACATACAAATTTGAGATGGCTTGTTTGTGTATTAATTATTTTATTTTACCTATTTTTTTTACAGGATTGAAGGATATAGAACTAATCCCCTTTTTTTCTATGTACTTCATGTCTTTTTTTACACGGTTTTTTAGGGAACGTATCTACCGTGTAAAAACAGAATTAGGTGTACACAAATATAAAATATTAAAGGATCATATAAGCTCAACAAAGAGTCCTAATCAATTATCACACTTAAAATTACATATAAATTAATAAAAGCTTAAAATTAGCAATAAAATGAAAATATACATATACATATATATATATATATATATATATATATATATATATATATATATATATATATATATATATATATATAAATATATATATATATATATATATATATATATATATATATATATATATATATATATATATATATATAAAATATTAAAAGGTCATGTAAAACCAATAGAGTCCTTACCAATTAGCACATTTCAAATTTACACAAAAAACCTTTTCATACAACATAATAAATCATAAAGATAAGATAAAGTATAACTCATACAAATTTGTAAAAGAGACGAAAGAGAATTACGAATTACGAAATAAACGAACCACAAAAAGAAAAGAAAAAAGAAAATATCAAACTCTTAGTCTAGTCCCCCAAAAATCCGTATAAAAACTCTACGTTTTTAAAACGGATTTGTCATTAATCTAGTAAATTTCACTGTCAATAATCTTTTAAATTTCATGGTCATTAGTTTAAGTAAAGTCAAGGTGTCATTAATCTAGTAAATTTTGTCATTAACTTAAGTAAGTCAATCAACCACGAAATTGTTAAATATATTTAAATTTTTAAAAATCAACTTCAAAATAAGTAAAATCTTTTTAGTGGTAAAGAAATAAAAAAAGGCAAACTAACTGGTAACAATAATTTATTATATACAAATCTATACAATTCGGACGCTGCCCACTAGGAATGTCCGTTTAGCCAAGGCAAAGGCTAAAGTGTTGAAATAGATATAATATCCAACAAAAACAAATATCTTACTAACCAAGGTGTTTAACACCAATAGTCCAACAGAATACGGACCATACAACTAAATTATACAATTTAACTATAAATAATTATCCCGTCGAAAAGTGTCGCGTATAATGGATGTGCATAGCAGATACATGCCTGATACGTAGTGGTGATAGAACGAAACACTAGTCGATGTAAATATAAATTAATTTGAAGAATTAATTTTATAATTATTAGGATAATTTAATAATAAAAAACCAATACACTTACAAACAATAACAAAACAAACGTTCTACATTTATTCAATAATCATCTATCAATTATAAAACAGCAAATAATTCGTCTAAAGAACTTCACATAAATTATCCAATAATTACAATTCTATTTAATAACAAAACGCTTTATAAAACATTTGATACCATTCTTACAAAACATTACACACCATTACAGCATCATTTTTCACATCAACACCGTTAACCGATCTGTACAAAATTCAACACCCCTTTCAATCTATGCTGTTTTTAGTCTGTGCATTCAGTTTATTTCCGTTGCATACCTTCATCTCTCGGTAATTACCATATACTAGTTTTACAAGCTTTATTATACCATCCATATACATATTAAAAGCCAGTCGCCATAAGTAGTTCACAAGTACTGATTAAAATTTTATTATGATTTAATTCCAGGGTCCACAAACAATAAAATTGCAATTCTATGATGGTTTAAATTTCCCTTAAACTAACATTTTTATTATCACAGCATTCACTGTAACATTTTTATTTTGAAAAATAAATGTTAAAATAAATGATGT
This sequence comes from Tipula unca, assembly GCA_951394425.1. Taxonomy (NCBI): domain Eukaryota; kingdom Metazoa; phylum Arthropoda; class Insecta; order Diptera; family Tipulidae; genus Tipula; species Tipula unca. The sequence goes on from OX596380.1 coordinate 92,249,244, forward strand.
TTTGTTCGTTTTGTTGGTGTTTGCTTAAAGGAAAAGAGGGAACTCTCCATAGTTTATCTTAAGATCGAAAAGAATAAAGTAAACTTCAATTCAAAACAATTAGTGGTTTTTCATAAGCAAGTTGTCGTATTTGCAACTAGAAGTGCCACAAGACAAATCCGAAAAAACTATGGATATACGTTAAATTACAAAGCATATACTGAAAATGACAAGTAACATGAGAAGTAGGAGATAAGGTAACTAGTTATTTTTGATTTATTCTACTATGTCTACATAGAACAATTTAAAAATATCTGGTGCCTGATTCTATAATTGTTATTTTCCTAAAATAACAACATAACCTCACTACGTAATGAATAGTTTCATTTTCGAGATTAATCATTACAACTGTACGTTTTTCTTTGAAACCATTAATATAAACTTCATGTTGCATCAATAATATAAATGGGAATAAGTTTTGACAGCTCGACATTTTTGAACATACATTATTGTTTTTATATGGAAATAAAAAAGTAATATCGCCTGAAGAACGTATTAATAAATGGCGTCAACTTCAGAATTGTGTCACAAAAACGATAAAATTCTTCTCTAAAAACGATAAAAGTGGCTCGGGGTATACTCAGAAAAAGCCATTTAAGTTTATAAATGAAAGGAGTTTCCTACGGCAATATATACAAACACGAAAGTAGGTTTTTTAATTGATAATTTAAGAAATCGAATAATTTACAAATAATCCATATTCTTTAATTTTTTAGATCTTTTGGTAACGTACAGGTAGCCACAGTGCAGGGAAATGCCGTAAGATCAACAACTATTGAAGACAGTTATGATGTTGGATTTAGCAGCAATAGAAAAATTTTCGGATTAATGTTCCGCCATACAGCAAAAGACGATGAACTGTTTCTATTTCTACATGTGTTGACCACCATGGATAATGAAACAAATCAAAATAAAACAACTTCGGCACCTGGGTCGTCCCACCATTATGCTGAAAATATTAAGCCAAAATATGCAAAAAAAAAAATAAAACTCGAAACATTTCCAGAAGTGGAGCATTTCGCTAATTTGTGTGCAAGTGTGCTTCGTTGAGAACCAAAGAGCTGCACGCACAATTCTTAAATTGACCAATGGTTTGTATGTAAGAATGAAACTCGGATTAACTATGTTACATTTTTTTTTTATTATATAGTTTTTTAATTATTTATTATTTATAAATAACTGTTTCTAAATTATATACTGGATTGCGCAAATTAATTGAATTTTATTAAATAATAATAATAAACAGTTTTAAAGGCCATTACTGGCCCCTTACTAAGTCAACTATTTGGCTCCAACGATTTCGATCCTGAGCATGGTCTTCATACCGTCTAAGACAATCTGAAGAGGCCAAGTCGTTCTCTACATAGTGGAGCCATCATCGCCTACAACGACCTCTGCGCCTACCATATGGTGGCTCTCATTTCAGAGATCGCTACACAATTCGTTCCGGATCAGCACGAAGAACGTGACCCACACCCAGCCAGTGTACTCGCTGAGATTTTACTTTATGTATAATATCGGGGATCTTCATCAGATCTCTGATTTCGAAATTGTACAGAGCTCGGTAGGTACCATCTATTTCGCGTTTTGGGCCGTAAATCACACGCATGATTCTTCTCTCAAATGTAAGGAGCCATCTCTCGTACTCATCCGTCAGCACCCAACTTTCACATCCAAACATAACAACGGGCCTGATCAACGCTTTGTAAAGCTTCAGCTTCACGGCACTTGATAAGTGTTTAGTCTTTAGTTTTGGTAGGAGTTGACCTAATATCATAAACAGTCTGCGTTTCACATGTTGAAATTCAAAAATATTTGACAGCCATCTTGTACTTTTCGGAACAAGAAAAATGCAGCAAGCCACCATTAGATTTGAGTTATTGTTTATATTAACTCCAAAATCAGCTGTTACTTCTGAGGGAACAAAACTCACATCATCGGCAGTCAAAGCTTGGAACTGTTGAAGTTTATGAATTTCAATCATTATCGGTATCTTGGTGAGATTTTCAGGTCATGAAAAGTACATCAAGCCACCGTTTACGCTATCGACTACATCAACGGTTTTAGAGGTCATACAATTATTACATGAAGCTACGGTATTTCTGTTTAATTTAGTTAAGTTTCGGGATGGGTGACCTGTAACGAATCATCGCTACAATTACAAACGGTTGGTCATCCCTGGACCAAAAATATTAATTATGCACACGTTTTTGTTATGATAGATCTTTCTGGATGACTAGCGGTATAAAATAAATTCGGGTTTATCGACGATGAGAATGGGATGAGAAAGAGAAAAGTTATAACGGGCGTTGTGGGGTATAAAAGAAAACTGTTGTTACCATGCGAGAGGATTATTAATTTTAAGTTTTGTGTTTCACGATGGAAACGAAAACTATTTGTAAACTTTATATTTAATTTTGATATTAAAAATTATTGCCATTATTATATTTATTTAATTTATATTACCTGTTTTCTTGCAAATTGTTAAATTGTGTTAAAGTAATTATAAAATTCGTTAGTTTTCATACCATATTACATATAATAAAATAATCAAACATATTAAAACCAATCATAAAAATATCTCTATAATAATAATATAATTACTAAATAATAATAAATAAATAATTAATAAATAAATAAATTAATATTAATGATTCGTGCAATCAAGTTTATAAAATTTATATCTATTACATTTATAGTGTATTTCATAATTCAAACATAAAGTTAAACGTGTAAAAGTGAACAATATAAAACTATGTATAGTGAAAATATTTTGTAAAACGATAGAACTTGAAAAACTGATGTGAAAAATTGTGAAAATCATACTTCAGAATATATTCTTGAATATGTATACTGTTATTTGGCAAAATTAATCGCCATACGTGTGCTCTATTTATTTTATAAACTATAAATCATACTTACATATATAAATTTACAAACAATAAATAATAATTAATAAATAATCATATTAATAAATATATAAACAATTAAATAAATAGATATATTGATAAATATAATAAATAATATAGATAGTTCCTAATAATCATATAAAAATATAAATGTATGTGCATATAAAAACCCGTGTTACTTAGTTAAAATATCGGTACGGTGAAATGCACCAAAAATACAAATAAACAATCAGTGAATGAAAAATGACGTGGATTTAAATAACATTGTATAGTGAATTAGTGAATGAATAAAAGCGTACGATACGACGTATTCGTAATATAAAATTTGTACATTTATGGATATACAAATGAAAACCAAATTTTAATCCAGGTATGAGATTAGTACAATACATTTTACATTGAGTTAATACAGTTAATAAATAAATAACATAATATTAATAAACGCTTGATTAGCGTGGTTTACGTCGAAAATAAAATTAATGTGGTGTATATCACCTGATCGTCAATTAATCTTTAAAGCAGTGACGCTAACTACGGACATTTAAAAATCTTCGCATCGATTCGCGTAATGTTAAGTTTAATTTTTTTTGTATATGGTTTCATTTAGTATTAATGATTAGATAGTTTCATTAATATTCTAAATAATTATAAAATTTAGATTAAGTAGTAAATATTGTTTAGCTTTTATGAACTAATTAACTAACCTAAATTATATATATTATATGTTAGCAATTTCTTTTGTTTTTCTAAATTAATTATTTGTTTGATCGCTATTTTTTTTGATACTAATAAATTTACAATATTATAAATGTTTCTACAATGAAGAATATTTGTTTAGATTTTATTGGGTTCTTTTCTCAATTCACTATAGTCGTAACTTTTCTCTTTCGAAAGTGTTCATTTTCAGGATGAGATAAAATCCGCATAAAATGAGGATGAAGTACTAGTAGGGTGAGTAAGTGAGTAGGTAGGTAAACTGACTGTCAGCTGGTTCCAATAGTGTCTCACCTTTATGATTATTTTAATTTTAATATGGTCATTCTAGATCGCTTCATGTTCCGAAAACCCCACCCCTATCTCCTGAGCCTAGCCAGTGCAATCGACCATGAGTTCGGAACCTCTGAAGTGGTATTATTATTTTTCTGATTAACAATTCCCAAAGAATTGTTACAGACCCTGGTATTCCAAAAAAAAGTATTTTTTTTTGTAAAATCAAACTCCTTGATGAAAATTCCCGGAGGCCAGGATTTTGAATTCAACATTGTAGAGAACGATTCATCATCTACACTGAGGCAATATGATACATAGTTATAGTGGCCTCCATTCCTGGCTTTAGGAATCATTCTAAAAGCATTTACATCCGTTAGATGGAATTTGTTTTTGATGAATTCTTTGAACTGTAAATCGGTGACGAATGAATCGATTCTACTGATAAATAACCATCGCCTTGGTTTTACCACAACAATAGTATCCAGCTCTTTATCCGATATTTTTACATTAACTTTTACACTATTTATAGTAACCGGTTCCTTTGTTAACGCCCCATCGTTGATTGGTGTTTTAACTGTTTGGGGTGCGGTATCTGTTGTTTCCCTAGGTTCAATATTTATGTGTAACTTTTTAGATTGAAACCTAGTTACCCGTCGTTCCGTGGAGGGACCAGGTTATTCTTTATCTGTGGGGGGACTTGGAGTGGCACTCGATATTTTATTAGTTAAAGCGGCAATTTTCATTATCAAATCCTTTAAGTTCACGTCACAATCTGGGCAGGACCATGATAAACCCTTACAATTTGCTATGGCATTTTTAAATGTTGTAACGGATTTGCCTTTAATGCCAGCACAGGAATAATGTGCCAAACTGTTACACATAATCCCCTTACAGAAGAAAAAATTGTTAATTACGCCTTCCGCATTGCATATGCAACAGCATTTTTCACCTAAATTGTTGACACTCATTTTTGAATTATAATTTTTTGTATTTATTTACTTATTTTAAATTAACTACTACCACTTTTCCACTTATATATTAAAATTAACACAATTCCTACGTTAAAATTACGAGGTCACAAATAAAACTTAGTAAGTGGAACAATTTGAACAACAACAAAATTAACAACACTTATTATAAAAATAAAATAAAATAAAAAAGAACAAATTCAATAAAATTGTTGAGAATTAAAATAATTAAAAATTAAACAACACGTCTGAATAGAACGAATGTTAAATTATGTCCAGCTTTATTTTATAGAATTATGTCAAATTTAGCAGTGGTCTTAGAGGATACAAAGAACGTCTACCAGCTGCCAGCCGCACTTTAATATCCTCACCCACACTGTTATCGTGAGTGATAAGAGAACCCAAATATTTGAACCTCCTCACTCCCTCAAACGTGTGGTGGCCACTACTAAAATCTGGTGTGCCATTGTCCCTAAAACCAGAGATCAGGTATTTCGTTTTGGACTCATTGATCTGAAGTCCAACTGAAGCTGAAAACTCCACAAGTGGATCAAGTATTTCTTTCACTCCGTTGCTATTCAGTCCAATCACGCATATGTCATCTGCATATGCAATCACCTGATTGGACTGGCGATATTAGATGTTGCGCTGAGGTGTTTCAATTTTTACGAAAAATGTACTCCAACATGAGATTAAAGAGTATCAGGGACCGAGCATCTCCCTGCCGAACACCCGAGTTAACTGCAAAAATTGTCGATAGATTGTTCTCAACTTTAACACAGCATTGAGACTGCGTCACTGTAATCCTACACAACCGTACCAATTTTGTTGGCACTCCTAGGTATTCCATAAACCAATTATATTATGTATTACAAAAACCAAAATTTTATTTTCTAAAAATTATATTCACGCGTGTTATTTGCCAACCAAGGATATCATCTTTAAGAAAATAATTTGTGGTTTCGTACGCATGTCTAAATTCTCTTGGGTTGAATTTCTAACGCGAAATCTGAGGCCTGTTGAATTTATTTTGTGGAATCCAATGCATCTACCTAACCCTCATGTGTTCAGTTGCACTGTCCTCGGTTGCTTGTGACATTTTTTTGTCCGATTACTTAAAAGAAAATTGTATAACGTTATGGTTCACTATTCACGGTTTTTGGTGATGAACTAATTTTTAAAAGTAGTTTATTAAAGCATTAATATACCGAAAGTGTAGATCTCTTCATAAGCGATACTTGAAAATGTTAGAGTTGCAGCTACAGATCATGGGTGTGGTAACGATCGAAACGTTGGTTTGATCGTCACCAAGGCATATATAGTTTTTATGATAGATATTTATTTGGTTCGACGACCGAGATTGATGCGATGAGTTGCAAATACAAAGCAATTAATGTGCAAATTGCAATGATTACGTCACAGAAATCTCTCGAATAAATACACGCATACTTGGACAATTTTCATGCAACGATGCAATATGGAAAGAGTTGAATTGAATATATTAACGCAACAAGGTTGCAGAGTAAGATCAGTTTAAATTGAACCAGTTATCAGTGTATAAGTGAGATAAAATGAAATAGTACAGTGCTCTAAAGTGCACAAGTGAGATTATAAAGCGCTCTAAGTACTGAAAACAAGATCTGTTAATTTAGTCTCAAATAAATTGTGAGTGTTCACAAATAGTTCAAGTGTTTTATTGCAAAAGCCCTTGCTAATCCTTAGAAGAGCCCGAAATTCGTAACAATATGTTTTAATGTGGATAATCTTGTACCGGTACCTCCATAAGGATATATTTCAATACTAATCTCTAATAAAAAAATAGGAACCTTTTGCCAATTTTTACATTTTGGGGCTTGGTCAGTCGAGAAACTTAACGTATGATAGAAGCAAATATTTTTAAAAAGTTAACTGTACTTAACATGTTTGCCTAGAAAATGACAATTGATTTCAAGGTATCTGAAATAGGAGTGAAATTTACTTGAATGCAACTTAAATAATTATTTATTATTTTACCTCAGTGCCAACATTAAAAAGATTAACAGTTCCTATGATTTTTCTCAATCGGCAACCGAGCAAATTTATAAATTTGTGTGGGTATTTATAGAAATCAATTGCTCTCTGATCAGTGTTTTGTAGATGATCCAAATTGCATTCTATTTTATCTGAGTGGATGAATGTAGGCCAAACTGAATATTCACACTAGTGCCAAATCTAGTTTGCAATATCTTCCATTCATAATTTAAGGTTTCTCTAATGGTTGCGCCAGAAAACATCGTTATTAATAAAAATTACATAAATTATTATGAAAATCATTATTTTAGTAAACGTAATTTGTATTATAAGTACACTTGTCATCTACAGACTGTGTATGTAAACTTTTTTATTTCTTTACACCTCAAGAACATCTATTCAATACGATAACTTTTTTATACGCTAGAATTGATAACAATACAGGCAACTCCTGAGCCAATACCAAAATCAGATCGGAATTTGAAATGAAATTATTCCTATGTTAAAGTTTTGATATAGTAGTATGCTGACCATAAGAATCACTCTCGTAATTCACGGGAATGAAGTTTCTATGGAGTTTTTATGGAACGGTGCAAATGTCAAAAAACCTATCAAATGTCGAATTGTCTCATGAAAATATATTAAACAGTTTCGAATAAAACCAATTAATTTATACAAATTTAAAATTATAAAACTGAAAATATTACTCAAACTAATAAAAGAAGTAATTTAAAATGAAATTAAATTTAAAACGAATAAATTATTTAAAAAAAACAGCTAAAATATTTTAATTAGAACGTATCATTAAAATTTGTTTTTAAATTAAATAGTAATTTTACACAAACAGCCACCATATAGAAATTTACCATAAGGCTCTAATCTAACAGAAAAATACCAAAATAGCTGAAAATATAGACCCTGAAGATTTTCATCCCTTCCCTAAATCGATGTAAAAATATGACGCGGCTCATAACTTGATAATTTTTATTAAACTCATTTTACACAAACAGCCACCATATTGGGGATGACCATAAGGCTCTAATCTATCAAAACAATGCCAAAGTAATAAAATAAGTAGACCAAGAAGTGTGTCATCCGTTCCTGAAATTCTCGAATAATTCATATAAATATATTACGTCACAAGCAACTTGATAATTTAAATAGAGGCATTTTACACAAACAGCCACCATATAGGAAATGATCATAAGAGTCTATTTGAACAGAAAAACTAAGAAGTACTCGAAAATATAGACCGGGAAGGGTTTCATACATTCCCAAAAAATTTAATATGAATGAAAATATGACGCAACTCACAACTTGATAATTTCTATTAAACTCATTTTACACAAATATCCACCATATAGAAATTGACCATAAGGCTCTAGTCTAACAGAAAAATACCAAAATAGCTGAAAATATAGACCCTGAAGATTCTCATCCCTTCCCAAAAATATCGAAAAATCGTAAAATGCCTCTATTTAAGTTATCAAGTTGCTTGTGACGTCATATATCCATATGAATTATTCGAGAATTACAGGAACGGAGGACACACTTCCGGGTCTACTTATATTATTACTTTGGCATTTTTTTAATAGACTAGAGCCTTATGGTCATCCCCAATATGGTGGCTGTTTGTGTAAAATGAGTTTAATAGAAATTATCAAGTTATGAGCCGCGTCATATTTTCACATAGATTTTTCGATATTTTTGGGAAGGGATGAGAATCTTCAGGGTCTATATTTTAGGCCGTTTCAGTAATTTTCTGTCTGAGTAGCGCCTTATGGAGATTCTCTATATGGTGGCTGTTTGTGTAAAATGATTTTAATAGAAATTATCAAGTTGTGAGTTGCGTCATATTTTCATTCATATTCAGTTTTTTGGGAATGTATGAAACCCTTCCGGGTCTAAATAAATAGACTCTTATGGTCATTTTCTGTATGGTGGCTGTTTGTGTAAAATGCCTCTATTTAAATTATCAAGTTGCTTGTGGCGTCATATTTTCATATGAATTATTCGAGAATTTCAGGAACGGATGACACACTTCCGGGTCTACTTATTTTATTACTTTGACATTTTTTTGATAGACTAGAGCCTTATGGTCATCCCCAATATGGTGGCTGTTTGTGTAAAATGAGTTTCATATTTCATATTAAAATGCCTCTATTTAAATTATCAAGTTGCTTGTGACGTCATACATTCATATGAATTATTCGAGAATTTCAGGAACGGATGACACACTTCCGGGTCTACTTATTTTATTACTTTGGCATTTTTTTGATAGATTAGAGCCTTATGGTCATCCCCAATATGGTGGCTGTTTGTGTAAAATGAGTTTAATAGAAATTATCAAGTTATGAGCCACGTCATATTTTTACATCGATTTTTCGATATTTTTGGGAAGGGATGAGAATCTTCAGGGTCTATATTTTCAGCTATTTTGGTATTTTTCTGTTAGACTAGAGCCAATTTCTATATGGTGGTCAATTTCTATATGGTGGCTGTTTGTGTAAAATTACTATTTAATTTAAAAACAAATTTTAATGATACGTTATAATAAGAATATTTAAGCTGTTTTTTTAAATAATTTATTCGTTTTAAATTTATTTTCATTTTTAATTAGTTCTTTTATTAGTTTGAGTAATATTTTTCAGTTTTATAATTTTGTATTTATATAAAGTAATTGGTTTTATTCGAAACTGTTTAATACATTTTCATGAGACAATACGACATTTGATAGGTTTTTTGACATTTGTACCGTTCCATGAAAACTCCATAGAAACTTCATGCCCGTCATAATTCGAATAAAAAAAAAGTATTTTGAAAGGGCATTCAAAAGTAGTGATTTAGGGTAGCTATTTGATGTTGTATAGCTTAAAACCTATTTCGTCATCTAGATGGAAGGAACTTGACAGAGAACTGGTCGTGGTAGGTCGGAGTAAGCTGGGTTGTTTTAAAGCCATCTACATTTGGGCTAGCTTCAACTGGAGATTAGATATTAATCTGGCACTATTGAAATTGGTAGAGAAATCAAGGAAAATTGTGTGAAGGAAAACAGTAACCTGCAAAATGAACACAATAATCTGTAAAAGAATAGAAATGATTTACGAAATAAATAAATTCATGATTTTTCTATATATAAATGTACTTCTTTATATAAATGTTTAATAAATTTGAGTAAATATTTAAAAAAAATGCTTGAAAAATTTGATAGCTTCAATTAAGATATAATAACACCGATATAAAAAAATCCCATATTTACGAATTTACCAAAATTCAAGAGTACATATAGAAATTTTAATTTAACTATGTACCTTAAATAATACAACTGAGAATTCACTCTTCTTAAGTTTACAGGAAAATTAAAATTGTAAACTTTTAAACCCTGATTAGGTTATCTTGAAATTCAGAATGTGGTAAAATTGTAGAACCATGTCTTTACCAAATATTATTTCAGTATTCAGTTAAGTTTAAATCTAGAAATTTTTCAGAAGAATAGCAGAATAGCATAATAATTTAACTCAAAAAACACTCCTATATTACCAAGTAGAGAAATCAATTTCTAATTTATAAATATTATTTTTGCAAATCAAATTTCGGAATCAAGATTGTCCAAAACTTAAAAGCACAGATTATATATTTCTATGTCAATTATCAAATAAAAATTATAATATGTTTGTACAAATAAAATGCCATACGTTTTAACTGGTTCTAGATTTTATTTATTATTTTTTATTTTTTTAGTAATCACCCGTTAGTCTGGTATTTAGCTTTTCCATCATCATCGGTGGATTATTTTTTTTTTTGGTTTGAAAATATTTTTAAGTATCAAGTTTTTTATGTATTATTTTGTCGGCTTGTTTATTTAGTAGCATTATTGTGTGTTTAACTGTAATAAATGCAATTTACAAGCTTAATTTGTTGATAAAATATCGCTCCTTTATTCTGTACGCTGTATATATATAAGAAGGTATATACATATGTACATACATGTTGTGTTTTTGTTTTTAATTTAAGTTCATTTTACGTGTATCCTCGTCGTCGGTAAAAGTTGGTCGTTTGTTTTTATATTTTTGGTAACGATACAAAATGTTAGATTTTTAGTTTAAATGACTTTAAATTATAAGAGTGTATTTAATTCACATCTGGATGCTATAATGGTATCATATAAGAAATAATCTAGCAAACTCATTAAAAATTTCAATGAGTTGTTTGAACTTCAGCCACGAAAAAATTTGCTTAGTAAACTTTTAAAGTTTATTATGGATGCGAGAGTTGAATAGAATACATAATTTTTAGTGAGTTTGCGTTTCAACAATTTAACAAAAAGTATACTTATTTACGAAGTACGAAAGATACGAATCCGATATTTCGTATTAATGAAGTGATAATAGAAGTTCGAACTGATTCAAATTGCCATAATTCAGAATTGCTAACTAGGGGTTGTATTTTAAACCATTGCTCAGACAATATATTGACTATTCTATTCGTGCGTCCTGCTGCAAGTTTTAAACAAATTTAATTTGAAATTAATTAGAAACATTAAACAGTATCGTAATTGTTTAATTATTTCAATTCACCTTCGACACATACATAATTTGGAATAAATTCTACAGCTGGTTGTATTTTAACTCAAAGTTGACTTAGTATTAATTTTGCAATCTGAAGCTATCTTGTTAGAAAAGGACATTTCGGAGTGCCTTCAATATATTGATTTGAATTTTTTAGATAGCAAGTGATTAACGATTTGCTAGACTGCTCGCGAGGTTGCTTTTCGAATTAGTTGTCAAAAAAGAGTAAGATTATTAATACATATAAATTATACATATAAATAATTGTTGCTGTATAATAACAGTATTAAAGAATATTTTGAAAAAAATGTCATAAAGTAAATATGCTGATAGATGTAAGTATATAAAGGGTATTTTTTATAGAGTTACACAAGTTTAAATCATAATAAAACAAAGAAATATATGTTTAATATCAATGAAACGGGCTTTATTGGATAGAAAATTTTATGACATTAATATTTAAATAATTTCGGCCATATAGTCGCCACGGCTGGCGCGTACAAGGCGCAACCTGGAACACCAATTTTCACAAATTTTTCACAGTATTTGCGGCCGTATTTCGCCAATAACTCTTCGAATGTTGATTTCTAGGTGTTCAATTGTCTGTGGTTTATCAACGTAGACAAGTGACTTTACATAACCCCAAAGAAACAATCCAATGCGGTTAAATCACACGATCTTGGTGGCCAATTACTTGGACCATTGCGCGAAATTATTCTTTCATCAAAAGTTTCTTTGAGTAAATCAATCACAGCGCTCGCTGTATGGCATGTGGCTCCGCCCTGTTGGAACCACATGTCAGCAAAATTAATGCCAGCTAATCGAGGTACGATAAAATTTCTAATCATGTCCCTATACCGCTCACCATTGACAGTAACATTCTGACCATCATCGTTTTTGAAGACATATGGACCAATGACTCCACCAGCACATAAAGCGCACCAAACAGTAATTTTTTGTGGATGTAATGGTGTTTCGAGAAAAGCTTGTGGATTATCCTCACTCCAAATGCAACAATTCTGCTTATTTACGTACCCATTCAACCAAAAATGGGCTTCATCGGAGAACAAAATTTTGAATGGAAATTCCACATCAATATCAATTTGTGATTCAGCCCATACACCGAATTGGCGGGTCCCGATTCATCAGCATCAACTATACGCATCCCGGTTCATTAGCATCAACTACGCGTCCCGGTTGGTCAGCTACAACCACACGTCTCGGTTCATCAGCATCTTCTCGTTTGGATAGAACAGAAAATGCAATGAAAACAGCAGCCAAACTACTCATAAAATATATGGCGGTCAAACATAATATTGTTGATAGCTCTGAAGAAAAGACATAATTTACTGAAACTGAAAAAATATTTTATGATTTTATTTATTTTATTATGTGCAAACTTGAATTTTATAAAAACATATTGAAAATTAAATATTTTGAATTGTTCAAAATGTGTTTAAATTAATTTAAGTATTTGGCTTCACACATATTTATATGTATGTATGTATGTTAAATATTTGCCACTAACGTGTTCCGAAATGTTAATGCGGTACACGTTAGTGTACCTGCCGAATCGTCTATGTCAACTCCATCATCCAGGCATATATTTTGCATAACACAGCATGCCAGCACAGTTTTTATACAATTCGATATTTTTAATTCCAAACTTTTCTTGGAGAATATATCTCCATCTCGTCTTCATGTGACCAAATGAATTTTCTATAACGCTTCTTGCACGAGTGTGAAGCATGTTAAAATTACTTTCTTCGGTTGTAATTGGTCATTTCGAAATGGTACTATACAGGGCGTAACGAACATTTATAGCCACTATCACCCAACAGGTAATATACAGGGGGAGGGAAAGTGTCTAGTCTATATAATCTACTATTAATTAGGACTCTCATACACTGAACAAGGAAATCCCGCAATTATAATTGTGAATTTTCCAAAACTATCACAAACTCTCATGACATTTAAGCCATAGTCCAGTTTGCGGTTTATATATTGATCATGTAGATGTATAGGTACCAAAATCTTTATATGATACCCGTCTATGGCACCAACGGCTTTCGAAATTATAAAGGTTTTAGCCCGCAAATTAAAATGATGCTCAATCTGTGCAAACTCATACTACGATAAATAAATCGAGCATCTTGTGTACAATTGCCGGTAATATCTTTAAATTTTAAGGTTGAATTTAATTTTTATTTAAGAAATCTTCAAATTTAAGAAGAAACAGAAGATTAGGAATTAAATTTTATTTCATAACTTTCAATGTTGTTATAGAAAGGCGTAATAGAATAAAGCGTTTTTCGACATTTTTATGTGCTTTTTGCAGATTTTAATAATTTACTACCAAATTTGGGTAATTTGTGTTTTAAAGTATTCCATTAACAAATTTGAAATATGTATATTAGAAATATTTCGTGAAATGTTATTTATTAAGAATTAAAACATTTACAAATTTAGAATTTACGAAAAGTTAAATTTTGTTGAAATCATCATAATTATTAAAAATCTTTCAAAATCACGAAGTTTCCAAATTCTGTGAAAATGTAATAGCCCATTAGAATTAAATTGCTCTGGACACAAAGATAGCTTAGTCTAAGCCGAATATGTTAGTCTAAGCCGAATATGTAGTTAAAAACGAGTATGTTAAAATCTCTCGGCTCAAAATGTTCAAACACCAAATTTCAATTTTCGTATAAATAAAATTCCAATTAGATGAAATAACATAATTTAACAGTTAAATTTTTCAAAAAATTGTTAATCTAAAATTCCTAAACTTTCTCAACTTTACACTAAATTACTAAATTACTAACATTGGGGAAAGTCGGTTAGCGATTCAAAGTATGTATCGGAAAGTGCAGTTTCTTGGATAATTTTTCTAATCAGTTTCTCGCCAAGATGGTGTAAGCTAGAGCTATAAATCAATTAATTTACTTAAGAAGAGGAAACGTAAACCGTGTGTTGCTTGTAAAAAAATATTATAAACTATCATTAAGGCATAAACCACAGTATAATTTTTGTGGTCTTTTGAATTTATAAACATAATCTTGGATATAAGACAGAGCCAAAAGTCTCATAATAAAAAAAATCACTTAAAAAAAATTTAAATATCGTACCATCGCTTGAATTGTAACGCATTTTGTAAGCACAACCATAATTTTCCAAGAATGTAAATTACCATTCGCTTAAATTAAAATAAATTCAGAATATACTATCTGGCTGTAAGTTTTTATTTCAATTCATATTGTTAAGCTTCCTTTTTATGGTTCTTCCGTTTTTATGTAGCTAGTAAAATAAATTTTAAGAAATTCATAAGACGTTAATTTATTTTAAGTGTTTGTGGTGGTTTATTTAAATTTTCTAAGTGAATATTTTTGACCTATTTATAGATTACCACAATGGTATCATTTTTCTAATGCAATGGAAATCATTAATAATAAATAACAAATATTTCTGCAAATGGTTTGTAATAAGTAATAGATTTGTCTGTCATATATCGCTTTCATATGCGATTCTCACTAACAAATAAAAAAATATTTACAGTATATCTCAATGAACTATTGGTCCTTCCATTGGCGTACTCTACCTTCTGTAGCATCATAATAATTCTACATAAAGTCGTTAGTGATAAGTTGACCTGCATTTGTTTATGCAATAAATAATTAAATTCGCAACGTAAGTAATAAATGAAAAGTGGTAGCCGAGCTGTCTCTTCATATTTTGTTTGAAGGGCTTCATCCAACTAGATTAAACCTCAACCGCAAGGTCATCGTATTTCTATACATTCCATGTAGCTATTTCTCAGAGAACATCCTAAGAACAGGCACCACGTAATTATGGAATATCCATTGTGTTTATGTTATACCTAACATTTTTTTTCTTCAATTTATTTATCATTCACCTTAGATAAATTGGTTTTACTACAATAGTTACAGTAGCTTATCAATAAGCGTGTTTTCAGATATTAACGTTTCTTCCATAACAGCGGACAAATTTGGTTCGTTACAGGGTTAGTTGATTTACGGAGAGCTCATAATGGATAAAAATTTAATATTCGAGAAAAAATATTTACTAGTTAGTTTGTAAAGGTTACAGTCGGATGGCACGATCTTGTTTTGATTCATTTTTGTGTGATAGTATAGCAGTAAAGCTAAATATATACCGGTTTTGTAAAGTGTCGCATCGTTACCAAATCTTAGATAGAAAATAATTGCAGAGAGATAATTCTACGAATCGAATTATTTTGGGTTAGTTATCTTTAATCATTCTAAATAGTTGCAAGCAACTCGTTGTGAATCAGATATTCAAAGCATCATGTTGGACGAGTCTGGGAATTAATTCGCCAAATCATATAATAATTAGAAAACTAATGGCTAAATAATAAGGATATTAAGTTGGATTACCATTCGTAAGTAGTGAATTGTGGCAGCAGTTTTAGCACCTAAGGTTCATCCTTTTGAAATTGCTCTAGTTCGTACAGTTTGGGTCTTGCATTGACGAGTCTGTCCAAAGGACACTTAACTTATATATTCATATATATGTACGAGTATTAAGGTTAATTTATCATAATGGAGAGTTTAATTAATTAATAAATTATAAAACGTCTTATTAACAATCCACGAGTTTAAACGTATAGCAAACATAATTACAGTCTGAGTATTTTTCAAGTACGGTGTTAAAAGTAATGTACAAAAGCAAACAACTTAATTTTATTATTTAATATTATTCCATATTCTAAGTAAAATTACACACAGTTAATCAAATTTATTTCTCCCTTATATATACAAATAAACGAATATGAATACCCTAAATCGAATTCTTAAAATTTAAATAATACATTCATATACATACTCGGACATAAATTCATGTTTTTTACGATTATTGAGCAAACATCCAACCAAATATTATTTAAGTTTGAGTAATCGTAGCAATAATAACAATGTAACCTTGAAAAAATCCTTATCAAAATCGAAAAAATAATTCCGAAATCCTTATCTCATAAAATAAAATATAAAATTAACAAAATCATGAATATATTTTGATTCTTTGGATGCCAAGGAAAATTGGTATAAGCATTCATACTGAAAGCTTGACCTTTTTCTCAGAGTTTTTGTTTTATTTTCTAAAGAATTTTCTTCTTATTTACTCTTAGCAATTTTTCTTTGTACATACACACACACACTCTATATACATACATCCATATTACACAGAAGAATTAAAGAAAATATATGTTTTTTTATGCTTCACATAAGGAACAAAAATAAAAAATAAAAATTAATGTATCCTTATATGAATTTTTTAAGGATAGTTTTGGTACACAATGGTACACATACAGCATAGTGTTCTGGTTGAAATGAAAAATAAATTACAAAAAATGTGTTGTTGGAAAATTTATATTCTCTCTAAACTTTTAGACGGAGACAAACTTTATAGAATTTTGTTTTTTTGTAATTTTGGGATTAGTTATCATTTGTTAATTTATGTTGTATGTATACAGGATTATAAATTTAACTCAGTTTATTAAAAATTTAAATCTATTTGTGTAAATTTATATACGTTATACCAAACTAGGGAATTTCATTTAACATTATTAAACAAGAAAGAATTGTATGTATTTATATACATATGTATGTAGTATGTAGTTTTAACCTTAATATGAATTTTTACCACCGGTTGTTCGATATTGTTGCGTTACTATATGTGTGATAACCATAAAGTTTGGTTGTATCCAGTATGTTTGTGGTTTAAATCAATATTGATTGTATGGGATGTGCGCTTTTCTAATTGATTGATTTTTATTTCGTTTAAATTTGGATGGTACGTTTACTAAAATGACTTTAACAAACTTTTAGAGGAAATGTCGATTGTGAAATTATGGATGATGTATTGGATAGGCTGACAACCAATTTGTAAGATTTGCGGCTATCTAATATTACTTTGGTGGTTAATTGTACGGAAAATTCTATATCCATTCAAATGCAATCGAAATATTCATCTCAAATCCACGTTGTTGTTTAACTGGTTTTAGATTCATCGAATGAACCACTCTGAATGGTTCTACTCGAAACTTTACTCAATTAAAGACTAGAATAGGTTGAATCTGCCGAATGAAAGGCTTATTATAGTGCACATAATCTTTAAATGTGAGATTACTTAAGAGTTTTATGACTTCAGACATAATATCGATTGTCACGGTTTTTGATGTGCTCTGTTGTCACGATGTTAACCTCTATCCTCTATCTATCTAACCATATATAAAAATTATCAGTTTTTAAAGATCAATACTGGCATTAACCTCTATATACAGTCATTTTAAAAACTGATTATTAGTTGGTCTAGTGAACAACAACTTTTTCTCGCTTTATGCTTTGTCAAAATGAGAAATGCCATCTGCTTACAGAAAGTGGTATTTGATTTTAATTTGAGCGATAAACGATAATATTGCTCCGTGTTTTAGGCGTAACAAAATTCAGGTGCGATGAGTATTTTATAGAAATAGATTAATCTTAAATTATTCATCTAATGAATAATCAACTTATGTGAAAGGATCATATGTGTGATGGGGATGATCTTTTAAGAGCAGCCTCAACCTGTTCTTAAGATGAAGACCGTTCCCATCCATAACTGGAAACTATTAGTTTTGAAACAATCGGTATCGTTAAACAATCGTTAATCGGTATCGAGTGATGTTCAAAAATTAAGACGGGACAATGATGTTACTTGCTACCAGCGGCGTAGCTACAAGGGAGCAACCGTGCGCTGCGGGGGGCCCGCCACGTAGGGCGATTCGATTGAAGTTTATGTCTCCTTTTTCACGGACAAATTATATTCAATTTCAAATTCAATTCAGGACTGGGATGTTCTAACGTCACTATTCTCGATAGACGTATGCGTTTCTCTTTCCAAGAACACTATTGTACACTAGTTCGTTAATTCAATTAACCTGTGTCTAGCCTACTTCATTCTATTTCTATAAATTCATTCGATAAAGTATCAACAATTTTTTTATTTTCGATATCTTTCGAGATGCCGAAAAAGAGATAGTGCGCAAATATATATTAAAGGGCTGAGATGGCAATAGGAAAAATACAATAGAGCACAATTTTGTTCAAAACAAAAGTGATGGTGAATATCCCAGCAAAGTTACTAACTTTTATCGGGAAATTTTTTTTGTAAATGCGTGTACTATGCATATGATAATTATTGTTTTTGTGTAAAGCATTTATGCAGTACTTATAGTATTACAAGCTAGTCACTTAGACTAATGAGCAATTTGATCAGATTTACTAGCTATAATATTTGTTGCAGCTACGTCCCATTAGTGTTCCATAGTTTCTGGTAGAATGATATAAATCTCATTTTTATAGAGGACTTGAGATAAGCGGCATTAGCTGTTCACAATGACTCATACACCAGCGCAATGAAGATTTCTAATCAAATGTTTCCTCTCCATTATCCGATTAAAGCTAAAATTTCTCAAAGAGTTTAGCCATGACTGGTAATAATGAAATTGGCCTGTAAGACGACGTTTTGCGTGGTGGTTTCCTTGGTTTAAAAACATATATTTCTGCAGCTTTATAAAAATTACAATAAACCTTGGTCGAAACCTTTCTTCTTTATACTTGATCGGAATATTTATGGCTCATTAGTCTCCACCCACTATACTTTCATTTTAGTAACAATTAGGATGAAAGGGCAAATAATAAGCGGCATTAGCTGTTCACAATGACTCATACACCAGCGCAATGAAGATTTCTAATCAAATGTTTCCTCTCCATTATCCGATTAAAGCTAAAATTTCTCAAAGAGTTTAGCCATGACTGGTAATAATGAAATTGGCCTGTAAGACGACGTTTTGCGTGGTGGTTTCCTTGGTTTAAAAACACATATTTCTGCAGCTTTATAAAAATTACAATAAACCTTGGTCGAAACCTTTCTTCTTTATACTTGATCGGAATATTTATGGCTCATTAGTCTCCACCCACTATACTTTCATTTTAGTAACAATTAGGATGAAAGGGCAAAACTGGCTAGGAGTGCTGTGAAGTGGTGACGAAAATACGAAAATAAAGGCGATTGTCCCTAACCCTACCGTACGTGTGATAAAAAAAGAATTCTCATTTTTCTCTTTTCTCATATAAAATGTATGCGGATAAAAAATCCACGGATTTCTTCATTCGTGCATTCGGCTTTACTGTTGGCAGTATGGAAATCCACACCAGATATAAAAATGAGAAAAATATATTAGAATATTCAAGGTTTTAGTTTTTTAAATAAATACCAACACATATATTCATACAATAACTATAATTTCAGTTGTTTATCTAAAAATACCGTAATAATATGAGAAAAGATGAGGAATTCTAGCGTCAGTAGTCTTCCACAAAAGAGAAAAGAGTAATACATTGAGAAATTCTAGTATTGTCAAATAGGTTTTAGATACTAGTATATTTATCAAGTCCTGAAAGTGGTACTTTACAGCACAATTAGACAAGTTACGAGCCTGAAAGACGAGCTTTCAAATATATAATTGGCAATGCTTTAGTAGTCCAATTTCCACGTTTTTCCTATAAAAATATTTTTTTTAGCAAACTGAGTAAATGGAGCTTACAAATCAATCACATAGACATCGGCTTTAATAGTTTTATTAAAATACAAACTTAATTCTAATACAATTCAATTAAAATTCAATTTTATTAAAATTCAAACTTAATTCTAATACAATCAACCCAATAAAAAAAAAGTAGCAACGAAGTTTTTAGTCGAATACTTAAAATAAGGTCAGATCTATTAGAATGTACGGTCGATATTCATCTATTGAGCCACTACCAGGGCGATGTGCACATAAGAAAACGCCGATTAACTATCTAAAACTTCTAAAATTACCGATAGTAGAGTGATAGTTTAAAAAAATACAATTAAACCAAGTATTGCTTTCGCAAAATTTCAAATCAGTGTAGCTCTCTGGACAATTATGACGAAAAATAAATCTGATGCTAGTCAACGTTACTCAAATTTTGTACACGGTTATGAGAGCAGGAATACCACTATAATGTGTGTAATTTTGTATATTAACTATCGGATGACCCGACTGAATATTCAAAGTTATCATATTAAATCAGACGCCTTCTGTAGCCACAATCTGGAAAAGAGAGAGAATTTATATTAAGGACCGATTTGGGGTGGATAATTATTATCGATCAACTAATTGAGACTATCGTGTTGTTTTTCCAAAAATGTAAAACAATAAACAAATCTTTAGAATTTTCGATCCAATTTTGAAAGGATACATTTCTTGGTGTACATTTGGTGTATTATCTATACGTTCAATAAACATTTTATCACATTATACTTACATATGTTTAGTGTGGGTAAGCTGATGTAAAACATAATTACATTTAATTACCTTCCACAGATTCAAACCCAATTTCAGCTAATTTTCTACCTCCAAATGAAAAACTCCATAAATCATTCAATGAAGTTGTCTCAATAACTGTACGCACATTGTCTTTGGGGTTAATTTTGTGCTATTATCGTTAATGTTGATATTTTTTTTTTTAAAATTAAACCTGCCGTTAAATGAGATAAAATTAAGAAAAGACAGTTTACGGTTTTCTTTTCTATATTTTTGTTCATTACTTGATATATTTTTATCGTTTTGCTTCTGTTCAATTTTCTTTTCATTCAATTCAATGAATTGAAAAATTATTTTGTTTACTTTTTTTTTTGTTAACCGTTGAACATCATAATATTTTGTAGATGTAAGGGGTAAAAGATACAATAGATTTTTAGTTGGGGGAAGTAAAGTAAAAAAACGACGAATACAATATGAATTTTATTGAATTTTTTTTTTACTTATTCTGGTCACTTGTTTCCTTCTACTTTATTTGGGTGAAGGTGGTTTTAAAGAATTGTCCTACAAACAGGAAGCTTGATAAAACGATTCTTAACCCCCAAAACACATGCCTATTCTAGGAAAGTACTAAACGAAACAAAACAATTTCCTTCCAGACCTATAAAATTAAAATAAACGAATAATAAACGGGTTATGACAGTAAAGAAAATTCTCTGTTCATGTATGTACATATGTGTTTCCATTTTTCTGAGTACATACGATTATACCAGCTAAGGTAGGTAGCTGAAATTAAAATAATAATACGGAAATGACAATAATTTTATATTAGCATGCAATTTACCTCTTTTCAATTCTCATATGAATTGGAAAATTGTATAGAATTTTCAAATTGTTTAAAAACTGAAAAACCTACAACTCCAACATACATACATATTGTATATTTATGTGCCATACATATATACATACATAAACCACAGTAATTTCATGTATGCTGATATTCCTATTATACACACATTACGTGTCACTTTGAATTATAATCCAAAAACAAAAAACAAACAAAAAAGCTTAAAATAAACTTTCTGTATCGTAACTTTTCTGTATCGTAATTAGATGAGCGTGAATAACCAACATACTGGTTGTGTGTTTAAAGTTTAGTTTCGAGTTTAAAAATTCACAAAATTTGAAATGAAAAAAAATTTAATATATGAATGAAATATAATAATAATTACGCTTTTCTAATTAATTGAAAATTATTTTTATCACGTGTGTGCGGGATCATCAAAAATTGATTTTTTTTGTAACAGCGCAATCTTTGATCAAATATAATAATATATGAGTAATTAATGAGCGTTTTGTGAAAGTGATTATGTAATTACATAAACACGATACGCTAATGTAAGTATAAATTTAAAATTGTACTTAAATAATACAAATTTTACCAGAAAGCAGAAAATTTCTAAAAATTCTTTAAAGATCTACCGCAACAGCAAAATCAAACTCGAATAAATAAACCGCTTCCCACATAAATTGCATTTCTAAATTTTTAGCACGACACAACACCTTGAATCATGTAAATGCCAATAACTCTTCTAAATTAAGAAAACTAAATTGTGTTTTTGTAACAATTGCATCCAGCTTGTTCTTTTTCTTTCCTTCGTCTCTTTATTTTCTTTCTTACATTATTTTTCTAGTGTATTCTTCGACTCTTTCTCTTTAAAATGCCCCTCCATTTTTTGCTGTTTTGCTTAAAGTTGAAAATCCTTTTCGAACATTTGCTGTTGAACAGTGGTTTACTCTACGTCGTCGGAATTGTCGACTCATCTAAATGTCGTAGTTTTATTGAATTAGCTGTTGCTGAGCTATTAAAAGCAGAACAGGAAGATTGTTGAGCTGGTTGAGTTGCTAGTCCGACAATTTTCGGAAGTAGAGGAGTCCAAGTCATTTTTTTCGTCATAGTGACTTTCCACATAATACTGTACCACTGGTTTTATTATGATCGATTGCACTTTGGGTGTATGTGAATTGATCCACGTAAGAATTTTAATAATGCACTAAATATTTGTAGGAGTTTATTACATTTTTTTTACTTTTAAGTTCATTTATTTATAACAAAATATTTTTTATTTATTTATTTTAATAAAGAGTGGTGCTTCCATTTTTTGAAATCAGCTGAAATTTTCTAATGGACATTGAGTCGTATAACGCCATCAACAGTTCATGGTTATGTCGGCCCTACCAGCTTTAATGGCGTCAAAAAGCGACTGCTTATTATTATACTTCTTATCCCCTTCATATATCTTATCTTCTCTCCAAATGTTTTCCATAATCATTAAATAAGGAAAGTATGGGTTATTTAAGTAAAGCCACGTTGTTCTTGAAAATCAAACTTTTACAATCCTTACCGTATGGATAGAAGCGTTATCTTGTTGATACATCCATTTTAGTAGTAGAAACAGTGGTCTAATTCTGTAAAAACAAGATAATGTGAAAAAACGAAACATTGAAAAAGTTTACACAAAAAAAATTTACACAATTTCTATCTTATTTAGGATAAATGGTATTCTATAAAACAAAGTAGTCAGCGTGTAAATTTTTTCTTGCTGAATAATTTTATCGTGTCTAAAACCACTTTGACGTTTTGTTAGTGTTTCATTTCATAATATAATATAAAGAGTAACAAGGACAAACATGGTTTTTTTGTTCGGAACTAGCCCGCCTTCTTCGTGAAATTTTAGTTTTAAATTTTAAAGTTTTATCCGTGAAAACGAACTACACAAGATAAATTGTATGTGTAGTTTATTGACGTTTAATATCTTACCGATTTTTTAATTTATCTTGGTGTAAAGTTATAGAATACCATTTTGGTATTAAAACGTGTAAAGTACTCGTTTTCGCGTTTTCACGTTATCTTATTCGTTATAGAATTAGGCTACAGTTATTGGAACTTTTGATTTTCAAAACCTAACTACTTAGACCATTACCCCTCCTTGCTGTGATGCCGATTAAGAACTAGCTCTTCTTTGCGTACGAAGTATTAGTTATAACAGGGCTAGTCTAAATTGAGTTTTTCAACCTGGAGCAGATTTATTGGAGGCAATATAAATTACTCTACGCTTATCTATCGGTTTAAATTTCGAAGCAGAATAGCCTTTCATATTTTAACCACAGTTTTTAGGGTTTCTTAAATAATTTAGCACCATTTAGCGTATTTGATCGTAGTAAAGTTAATTTTTCCCTTTTTAACATCACTTAAGCTTTTTGTTTTTCCCCATTATTTCAATAAACTATTAACAACATTAATTAATTTAATATTTTTATTGTTTTTTATTATTAAAACTATATCAATAGAAAGAAAAATGAATTAGAATTATTCACGTGTAACAATAAAAAAATTTACCATATCTTAAGAAAACCAAGAAAACGAGGATTTCCAAAGTCAACTAGAAAACATTTTTTTGTCATTTAATGATGAAATTATGTATCTTTCAATACCTTTCAGTATTGAAAACAAAATGGCGATAGAGTGCAAAAGAGACGGAAATAGCGAATCCCTATATTTTCCTTTAGTGGATTTAATTTGCTTTAATGAAATGCACATGGAATTAAAAGTTGGAATTCAATTTTCCTTCAATTTATTGCTCGTAATTATGCTTCTACATTATATTGGTTTTAAATAGTTTTAAAAGACAGGCGATGGGAAAAAATTGTCTATACACTGATTGTAAAAAATTGAATTGTTCATCAGTTCTGCTTTCATTTGCATATTGTCCAAAACAAACAACAATTTATTTTCACTAAAGTCCGATTTAGATGTAGAAAAATGAATGACATGCAAAAAAAGAAGACACTAGTTTGTTACAATTTACGTTTGAATGACAAGAACAACAATATAAACATGCAAAATTTTGCAGGGATTTGTTTTTTGTTGAGAATATGTTTACTATAAAAATAAAAATTTTACCATAAAATATTTTCAAGTGTTTTAAATAACAATATGGCTTGTAAGTACATAGTTTACTACTAATTTATTTCTTGCGGGTCCATTTTATATCTGTCTATAGAAAAAAATCCTTGTTATGGATTTGAATAATATGCGTTCAAATTTATGATTCATTAAAAATTAACGGGAAAGATGTAAAAAAAATTGCATATAAACTTTTTAAAGTTTCCTTTATCGTTAAAGACAAAACGCAAGATAAAACGCAGACTAAAAAAACAAAAAATATGCATATTTTGGAAAAAAGAAGGATTACTCGCTTGTAAACAAAGAGAATTTCAAAACGAAACAAGTTTTTTTTCTTTCTGTTTACTCGTTTCTTTTTGTGTGTACGAAACAAAATCGAACGAGGAAAAATTTGCAATAAATATTTTTTTCGAATTTTTAACCTTTTTCGATTTTGTTTTGTTTGTACTCGTAATAATATTTTTTTGTTTGATTTTGTTCGAAATTTTGCACTCGTTTCCGATCTCTATTTGGAGCCCTTATTATGCTAACCACATCAAAACGATTGAAAGCATTCAAAAAAATGTATGATCCTCATTTTAAAGAAAACTGACTGGGACTATGACCATAGCTAACCGTTTCATGAGAATATAGCCCGCCTACCATCGCCCATACACGACAAGATGTTTAGAGTATAAAATTTGCACTCTGGAAAATAGACGTTTATTTCTAGACTCAGCTTTCATCGGTAACATTCTGCTTGGCCATATTGATTCAACTTACATTTAGTAATCATATTTTTTTCTTCGTCGGTCCAGCTTTCTCTTCTAGTTTTTCCAAATGGGGAGACTATAAATATAAATTAATAAATCATATAAGTTAAAAAATGTAAAACTAAATTTGCATGGAACTTACTACTTCTTCGTTTTGTAGCTCTCGGACTAATTTCACTATCATCGCCAGAACTATCGGTACTGATACCATCGGCCACTTCATCAGCCATGGTTGCAAATCGTGGGATCATGTCAGAAGTGGTAGTGCCTAAAACGATTTCTTCACTATCAGTATCAGACTCATTTTCATTATCATCTTCGTCCACGCCCATTGCAGCTAACAATAATTGCGAAACATCTGTAACATCTCTAAAAGGACCTGGAACTCTGTAAATTTCATTGTGGATTTGCTTGTTATGACCCATAAAGTTTGAGAGAGTGTCCACTTGACTTTTCTCGATTCCGACCATTGCTGTATATGTTGCGATATGTTTTGGAAGTGTGGTTCCGCGAAGGGCCCCAGGCATTACCTCACCACAAGCTGCAGAAAATTTGCGCATTAGAGGGCATGCGCGGAGGTATTTTTTTGCTAATTTACTGTTTGCCGGTACGCCAAACACATATTTATTGTTCGACTTCACTCCTGCTTTTGAGCGATATTTCAGAATTGTATTTATCCACTGCACTAGCAAAAAATCCAGCAAAACTGGTACCGTTCGATTTAATTTTCCACGTATTGTAACTCGCACGTATCTTTCGGCTAATTCGCTTGACCTCTCTGGTAATTTTGCGAATAATTCAGGATTTATATTTCCATTAACAAACTCACGATTATTGTAATCTGCAATATAGAGCCGTTCAATTTCTCCTGACCGGCGTCGATTAAACATTTGCAAAATGATCTGGCTTTTAAAACCAAACTGGCATCTTTACAAATTCTTTTTAAATACGTATATAATTTGTGGATGTCCTCCTTCGATGGCAAAACCTCCTTCTCCCGTTTCCTAGATATTTGAGTTTCTGTCACTTTTTTGTTAATGGACGTTGGGTAATCATCTTCGTACAGTACCATAAAATCTTCAACAGTTTTTTTTTTCGCAATTCTGATTTTTAATGTATTCCACTACCAACATTCGGGAACATTTTTTGAGTAAAGTTCCTAGAGTAGTGGCATTTGATGGGGCTCCATAGACTCTTCGTTTTGGATTATAGCCCGCAACATCTCTAACTCCTTCTACTACAACATCATAATATCGGGGATGGAAAAAATCAGCAAACTCCTTAATGTTATCATTTCTTGCCATTACCGCAAGTTTTAAACGACCCAGCAATCTCTAATGACCTCGTATTAAATCAATATGTTGAACCATTGTATATTTCTCACAAAATTTATTACCAGCTATAATTATCAATTCATCGTATTTGATAGACCGTGTAATTTCATCATCATGCATACCGGGAATTATAATTATTTGAAGTATAGCGCTTGCATGTACGTAACCTGACATTTATCGCCCCATAGTACTAACCTCCCGAATACCTTTTTTATGGCTAGTATTGCATTTCCTATAGTGAATACGTATAGTACGTTTCGAGTATGACGTTTGGCAATTCGTACAAACTATGTAATCCTCGGCAGTATTTTTTGATTTTGATTGTTGCTGACGACATGTTATTAGGATTCCAGTGTTGTGCTCAGGATTAGTATTGTGTACAAAATTACCCTTTCCTCGAATTTTCTTTATTAGTTGGTATCGGTCCCGTGATTTCTCTGGACAGCTCATGAAAAATTTAACATCATTCTCATTTTGATGTGTTGTTTTTAAATGTCGAGCAAATTGTGTCACCAAGTTTTTACAGTAAATGCAAAAATCTTTTTTGCTTGATCGTTTGGCTCCGTTTTGCGACTTGGGCACTTTCAAATTACGGATATCCACAATTGGTTCAGTAGGCGAAAGGTCAATATTTTTATAAGATGTATTGCCAGAGAATCGTGAACTAGCCATTGATAAATTTCGTGACGTCTCAGCACTAGTGGTAAAATTAGGCTTAAAATTTGGGTCACTTGTGGAACTGATGTCATTATTTCCTGTGCTTTCGTCGGTAACAGTATCTACATTAATTACAAAAATCAAAATAATAATAAAAATTCATTCGTCAATCCGGCTCCATCGGTTTCTATCCTGAGCTAGATCTTCATATTGCGTTAGACAACCAGAAAAAGCTAAGTCATTCTCTATGCCGAAGAGCCATCGTCACCTACAGCGACCTCTGCGCCTACCAAATGGTGGCTCACTTGTCAGAGGTGGCTGCACCATACATTAACATTTTAATTTAATACAAATAACTATTATTATACATAACAAAATGTGGTAATAACAGAAACTTTTTATTCAATAATTTTCGAGTTCTCAATTCTCGAGTTCAAATTCTGGATAGGTTTTTTCTCATTTTTTCCAGTGAAATCCATTTGAATTTAATTTTTCATCAATAAATATAATATATTTAATGTCAAATTATATATTTTAATTCATATTATAAACAAATAATAATTAATTCGTCTTTATTTTTCCAGATCTATATAAAACCATATTTTTTGAAGTTCGATACAACCATAGAACTTGGATAAAATAAGACACATTAAATTGTTTTACCGAAACAATTAATTAAAATACGTACTTTAATATTAAATTAATTATATTTAATGATAAAACTTTTAATTCAATTAGATTTTACTGAAAAAAATGAGAAAAAATCTATTGAAAACTTAAACTCGACAAATTTTCATTAAAAAAACAAAGCTAGAGGTTAATTACAATTAATGTAGCATTCACCTTCATATACATTGTTGCCATCCTTTGTGGAATTATGGAACCTTACTTGCGGCTTACTCATGCCACTACAGGGTTCATTTGTTGCATTGAAATTAGGATTTTCTTTCAGTTAGTCATTAATATAACATTCGGTATCGAACGAATGTATTGCAGATCGCTCATCCTTAGAGCATCGTGAACTGCTTATCGATATATCGAGAGGCCTCTTGAACGTATCAGTATTAGTATCTTGATATAGAGTGGACCCTGGATTTGCAGTATTTACTTCGGTTAAAGTATCTGAAATTATTACAATCAATATTTTATTTAAATCAATAATTATTGTACATAGAAATAAAATAATAGTATTAATTAAAATTAAAATAGCATTACTTTCATTTTTATGGTTATCATGCTTTACTAAAATATGGCCTGATCGGAGAACACGAGGCTGATTAGATAAGGCATTATTTATTTCACCTTCACCATATAATTTAGGGATGTTTTGTTCGGATACAGCATCCAGAGAATGACTTTCACATTGCAGATCTTCTTCCAATTTATGCTGTCGCTGCTTCAGGTTACTTTCTGAGTCTGGCAAAAAGAAAATATAATAAAACCTTATATTAATTCGTTGCATAATTTTTAATATTAGACCATTATATCAGTATATCTAAATAGATGTTCTTATTTAAAAAACAATTATGGGAGTTTCAATTTTGAGCGAAAAATGTTAATGCGACATTTCATTACATCAATTAATTAGTGTTACGCCGCTATAACTCGTGGAAGTGAGAGAATGTCATTTTACTATTTTAAGGATACAAGAAAAAATTATTTCTCGATAAAAGTGATTTCAATTAATTTAGTGTTTAAAAAATATAAAACAGTATTCTAAAAACAGTGCAATACATTTTTAGGTATTACAAGTTACAAACTTTTATATTTTAGCAAACAGAAACCAATTAAAACAAATTAATAATTAAATTGAATAAAAAATTGACATATAGAAAACTTTGGATTAAATAAAAATAATTATTAAATCGATCAAAATATTAACGCAATAGAAATATTTTGTCAGGCGACGAGATAAATCATAAAATAGATAGCATGATGAAAAGAAAAACCATTTTCATTTAGAAATTGGAAACAATGTACCCTAAATAAAATCGAAGTGCATACACAAAAAAAAAATTTTACATAATGGAAAATTATTCACAATTATTCACAGTATTCACTATTAATATTTCAAACATTTTTAAAATTTCCGGGACAATAAATTTTCTCTCCACAGAAATTTATTAATTTCAAATTATTTGCATACATAAACAAACAGTGCATATTATAGTTGCATCATATTTGGCACCTCCTCTATATTTTACTAAACAATCTTGTCCGCTTAGAATTTTTAATTTTGTATGTTGTGTAATATAAAATTCTCCATAGTGGAATTTTACCAACGCGAACATTACTGCGAAGAAAGAACATAGTAAATTACATATGCCGCCATGTTGTAATATTTAATAGAAAAAAAAAATTTGTTAAATTAATATTTATAACTTACCGTTACCAGATTTCAGTATTATATATATATATTTAGATACAGATTTATATATATATATATATATATATATATATATATATATATATATATATATATATATATATATATATATATATATATATATATATATATATATATATATATATATATATATATATATATATATATATATATATATATATATATATATATATACTCCGCTTCAAACTATTTTTCAATTTATTTATGTTCGTATAAAAAGATATTATATATAGAAATTAATTATAATATTAATTTTAATATTAATTATATTATTATATATACTATTATTTATAACTTTAAATATTAACTTTTCACCTCCGCTTTTCAAATTATTTATTTCTTTTCGTAAACCCACACACGTCTTCACTTGCACTGTTTAAACACGAATTAAAAACTATTCGTCAATGCCGAATAGATCATCTTTCCGAAAGACGGAAAGTCGTTAAAACTTAAAGGCCCTAAACACAATTCAATTTGGTCGGTCCAACCAGATTGGTATGTCGGGTCAAACAAATTGATGCTGCCTACACACCATCTAATTTGGTTGGTATGTTGTGTACAGACGATCCAAATTGGTTTCAATTTTTTCTTCAACCAAATTTCGTTTGTGGAGCCTTATAGATTTTAGGATAATAGTGATTACAATTGCGAGTTAGAATTTAGATAATTTTCAAAATGATAGCATGACCGAGTTAAAGAGTGTTCATTAAGTTGACAACGACAAGGTGCAAAAATATGGTAAAACTCGATCATTTGATATTATAATGAACTACCTTCTTGAGATTCTACATATTATCAATTTAAGAAATAGTTAGAGCATACTTTTAAATAATTTGTTGACATTTTATGATTCTACTTGCTTGTAACCATTAATGTCTAAGAATTTTATTTTTGGAAAACGAGCGAAATTTTAATAAATTTTAAAAAAAGATCGTCACCAGCTGAGAGATTTGGGATTAAAATGTCAATGTTAGTCCGAAGTAAATGTCGATTATTGCTCTCGTTCAGTTACCGCCCTTGGAATAATTTCTTCACTCGCAATAATTGCCCATTTTGCTCCCTTGATGCATAATCTACTACATATTATATACATAAATCTATTATATTTCTATTATAATACAGAAGAATGTGTTCAACATTTTCGTATAATATACAAAATTCACTAGAAAAAATAAATAAATGATTCCGTCAGAGACGCTTTTAATATTTCACGATGACGGCCGATGGTAATGTAAATGAATCTTTAGATTTTTTTTTGTGGTTTTAGGTTTCTTGACCTAAGGATTCACAAAACACATAAATTCCTCTATATATGGAAAGACTATCGATTTACTGATTAACGGATTATTGGTTCTTCAGAAGCGGATTATATCGTAAAATATGTTTTACATTATCGAGCATAACTTTATTATTATAATTCGTATTGAAAAACTTTATATGGAAATATCGCCGGATTTGACGAGTTGCTTAAGTTATTCATAGAACCTTTACATGTTAGATTGATAATAAAAAAAATGTTCATACATAACCGTGTTTACACTTGATTAAGATTTAAAAGCATGTTCTTGAATCGACACAAGGCTGAAATTCAGCCGGCATATAGAAAACTTTGTCGTTATCTCATGATAGTTTTTTAGTAACTTAAAAATGTTTGGAGGGGGATAACAAAGTGAAAAACGTCCCTAAGTCTGTTCCTGTATAAAAATTCATAAATTTTCATTTAAACAAAAATATTGAGAATTGTATTTTCTTTCTTTCATACATGGGAAAATTATCAATCCGATCGAAAATAAATAAATTATGAGTGAAAAACCATTTACTGGAAAGATGTAAAAAAATGTACTTTATACCTGTGTAGGCATTACCTTATGGAATTGGTTAATTGGTATACATGATTAAGGCACCTTTACATTATAAACTTCGGAATATTCTTAAAATATTGGAATTTTTTTAGTCTTTTCTTATTTTATAAATGCCGATCAATTTATACCATAAATTTTAAATTTAAATAAATTTGTGGTCGTTATGTGTATCAATTGTGCTACTTTAATTCTATAAAAGGAAATATAAATATACAATCCCAAAGTCACATATACATTTGCATGGACGCAATGATAAATATTTTGTAAATATGTACATATATTATATAGACAAAACTATGTTGATCTTGATCTTGATCAAATCATTCCATATGATTAAAAATTTGAAAATAATCGAACAATGACCACTAAATTCATTTAAAAAAATTTCATTTTCCTTATTTTTTGTAATTTATTTAAAATAAATCCGTACGAAAACATAAAAATACATATTAGAAACACACATCCATACACACAGTGTTATTGATTGGAAATCATATTAAACACAAAGTCGAGACAAGAAAGTTGGCACATTTCTTTACATAAATTAAAAAAATTATATAATGCGTATGTACTAGTAGATATTGATTTAATATCAATATAATATCAATAATGAATTTAACATATATTCTAATAGTTATTATTTTTTAAATAAACGTGAGAAAATCATTTTGTGTTTGTATAAATTAAATTGTTATCGTATTAAATACACCGAAATATATAGAAAGGGCAAATGTATCAACACTTAAAATATAAATAATTTTCTAAAAAGTTCGTATATTTTATAATGGAATGGTTCAAAACCGTCTATAGATACAACTATACACTATTTTGCCCTAATGATACTTTCAAATAAATGTGTACCTAAATATTAATAAACATTCAGGCGTTTATTAAGAATGCTTACCAATTATGTATATTTAAGTGCCGTATATTATATAAAACGGATAGATTGACAACCGTCGTCAATTAATGCTTTATATACCAAG
Organism: Tipula unca; assembly: GCA_951394425.1. Taxonomy (NCBI): domain Eukaryota; kingdom Metazoa; phylum Arthropoda; class Insecta; order Diptera; family Tipulidae; genus Tipula; species Tipula unca. The sequence continues at coordinate 92,282,054 of OX596380.1, forward strand.
TCGTCAAACTATCCGTTGGTTCACAGAAAGTGATATATATTTTGTTCTAGTGCCATATATCGAAAAATTCCAGTTTGTATACGTTTAGCACGAATCAAATATCAAAAAATATAACATTCAATTAAAAGCCACCAAAAAATTATAGCATCGCCCTTTTTATTTACATGCTCTTTTTATGTTTAACTAATGTTTTTTTTTTGTATTGTGTTCAGCTTTCTTTGCTTGCAAAAATTTATTTATTTATTTATTTTATACTATAAAATTTTATTTTAAAGCTTAACCCTTAAAATATTTATATAATTAAATAATAAACTAATTAATTAAATTATTACAATTAAATATATATAAATTAAATGTATTTCTTAAAAAACTAGATACATATATTTAAGAACGAATAACATTTCATTTCTAATTAACTATTATTAATATTTATGCCACAATAACTAAAATAATTAATTAGCTCTCTTAAATGCGAGAAAAATATTAATTAATATTTATTAATTAATAAACCCTGATACACAAGGTACAACAAATAAAATTTTCTTATAAATTAATACATTTTCAATTTAGTTCATTTTTCTTTCACAATACTAATAAACTATCATAAAAATTATTTTATCTTTAAAAAATACAAAAACTACTTCATTAAAATTATTTTTATTAACACAATAATTTAATAAAAAACTAATAAAATTTATTTATCAATTTAAATTGAATTGCACGAATTTCTTTTCAATGTAAATCAAAAACTTTACTATTTAAGCTTTAAATTGTCTTTCTAGATACACCTTCCGCTACATCTACTATGTTACAACTTATCTCATCTAGATATTTTTCATCATCCTAATCGGACTTAACATAACAAAATAAAATCAATTGTTTTTCGTGGTTCTTTTTCAAAAACACGAAGGAACTTAAGATAAGTGAATTTGTTTTCTAGTTGTGTGCATTGACAAAACCTACTTAGAATATTGTAGATTTAAATTAATTAATCGATTACAATACTATGCTGTTAAAAGAGTAATTGGATTTAAGTCAAGGGCTGTTTTTTTATTACGATTGACTAATATTTTTGTACTTTATTTATAATTAATTGCTTTGTTTTTAAATTTATTTGTAAATTACCAACAAAAATTATTTACGATTATTTATCGGTGACCGCAGTAACACAATTAACTATTTGCTTGTGGATGTAGTATATGTTCCTGATTATAACTATTTGTTGTTGTTCGTGACTGTGCGCGAATTCAATTGTTTTATCATTCATTATTCAAAAGCATTATATACCATTTAATGTTATTTATAATATTATAATCAACATTATTTTATTTTTATATTTTCATTAGTGTTTTAATGTTTATTGGGAACAAAAGCAAATAAATACTGCCAAAAGTTATTATGCATACATAAAACAAAAATTAATAGAACAAATATGAATAAAATAACAACAACTAAAAATATAATTTAAATAATGTATATGATTACACATTAAAACTTATGTTGATTGGATGGAATAAAAACTTTATTTGTACATACATATGTATGTAAGTATATATGGATGTAAAACACAAGCAAATGTTTCAAAATAGCCATAAACAGCTCATTTGGGTGAAACTTGTGGGTTACAATTATAAATACTTGAAGCGATTTTTGATTTAATTAAAGTCTTTTATTGCGAAATTAACTAACATACAGATTTTTAGGAAATACGTTATTGTAGTTAGTAGGTTTACAACTATTGATGATGGTTTTTGAAATTATCGAAAAGTTAATTTCCTGTCGTAATATCTCATTTACTTATAAATTAATGCGAGTGAAGTTATTGATAAATAGTCCTAAGTATACAAGGTTTAGGAACGGTTTAACCAAGTTTTAATAGTGACATATATGAATATGTATATAGCACTGTAGTTTTGAATCCTCCTAATAATAATAAATAAACATTTATTCAAAAACACAATCTGCTAAATAATACACAATCTTGTGGTACTAGCTACCTAACTCCACATAGCTAAAATCTAACACTCTATCTAAATTATTCTGTTGCCATATTGTCATACCAGGGCTAGCCAGGTTTAAGCGATATTTTTCAAATAAATAAAGTTAATTTTGGAATTTACAATGAACCTATGCAAAAATTTTGAAAAAAAAATTGTATCACCACATACAAAATATTGTTATGGAACTTCTCCAATTTAAAATGTTGGCCGGAGACATGCTATCTTTCAGGAAAATTGAAAAAAGTAAGGACCTTTCTGGTGCAAATTAGTGTATCTCTGTAAATTAAATTTTGTATTATGTAAAATTGTTCAATATCCAGTTTCTATACGTTTCATTAATTCGTTACGAAATATCCTTAGCTGACGAAGGAGATTGAACAAAATAACTTTCAAATTATTTAATCCTATTTTGTTCAATTGCATACCAAAATTAGTAAACACGGTAAATACACTAAAACAAATTTTTAACTTTCGTTGTTTCTGGTGGTTACCCTAAATTTACTACTGAATATCTCGTTAAGGAGACGAGATACAACCAAATGGATTAAAAAATCGAAAAGAGAGTATTGATTTTAGAAGAATCAATTACTAACTCAAAGAAAAGACTTTAAAAAATTGAATTTTGGAGATTAGCCAGGCTAGCACTGGTATGACGATATCATAAGAATGGGCAACAATTGTCATGGAACCAGTGTAACAAGATGAACTTGGAATTGAGTTTCCGGTTATTTTCGTTGCAGATCTGTCCACGACATTATCTTTGGGCGGTCATTTTGCCGGTTCAGGGGAATGCATGGGTTTTCCAAATAAATGCCGTAGATCGAGAAAGACCGCAGGAAGGGAAAAGGAAGGGGAAGGGTACAACAGTTGAACCTATAATTATTCACTAACGTTCCTCAAAACTTATGCCTACCTTGAACTCATCACGCGTTATTGATCTCATCCTGAAATATAACGACAAGCGAAACTCAGGAGAAGTAAAAGCCATAATAACAAAAAAAAAAATCTAAGATAAATTACTCACAGACAGAGTGTAAATTTATAAATTTATTAAAGAATTCAATATAAAAAAAAATAGTGGAATTTTTAGAAAATAGTAAAAAAAAAAAATAAAGGTTCAAAAGCGAACTTGATAGTAAATAACGATAAAAAGAAAAATGAAATTCTTGAAAGGTACCCAAAAATCACCACCAAAAAAAATTAATTTAAATTAAAATTAAAATTATTAATATCAAATTATTGTTATAAAGAAAATGAAATATTCATACTAGCCTTATCTAGTAAGTTAAAAAAAAATATCTGAATTTTTAAAAATAATTTGATTCAAGAAATAAGTAAAATTAAAAATTTAATAACTTATATAGTATAGTAAATAATGAAAAAAACATAAAATTTCTTATCTAAACATCAATTACATCGATGTTGATAGATGACGTTGAGTGATGATGTCATTAGAAGTTTACAATGTATATATTTATGTTCATACACATTTGTAATTTATGCAAATTTTATTTACCGATTTTAGCGTTAAAAAAATTTTTTTTTTCACTTTACAGATACTAAAATTATCGGTAATCACTTATAGTTTTATTTTTAATAGTTTATAATTTTCACTTTATTTAAATTTAGATTTATCTTTTTTCTATTTTTGCGCACTTTTAGGATTGAAATATTATACACATTCTATTTAGAATTTAAACAAATCTTTCTATCACTGTAGAAGTTGTATATTCGTAAATATTTCAGTATAAAAAAAAAGGTCACAATAATAAACGGTCAATAATTTTTTTTTTTTCTTATTATTGTCCGTTTTTTTTATCATACGATATTTTTTACTGATACCGTTTTATTTTATAGGCTTTTTGTAAAAAAAAAAAATTTTCAGAGTATCATTAATTATTATTATTCACCAGTGGAATTATACATTTTTTTGGTTGCTTTTTAAAGTTTAAGACAACTGTATGTACACATTTACCTATATAAATATGCTATGCCTCTTTTATTACTTCACAGATTTTATTTATTTTATTTTTCTAATCACTACTAACAGTTTTATAATCGTTTACAAAATAACAAAGGCAATAGCCACACTTGGGTCAAAAAAAACTTTTAGCATAAAACTTAGCAAACATTTCCCATTATTCTATCTTAAGATAATTTTTAAACTTATTATTAAACTTTTTATTAACCTTTTTAAGGTATTATTTCCTTTTTATTTTTATTTTTGGAATACAAGAAAAATAACTAATTATTTTTGAACACCAAATTTTTAATAACAACCGACTTAATCACTGGTTTCTACCCGACTTCCCAAATCATTTTTCTAAAGATTTATCAATTGATTTTTTTTTTCAACAGTTGGTACAGTTTCAACTGGCGCATTTCTGTTTAGCGTCGTCACACCAGTAAGTTATAGTTTCGTTAAATTTCGAATCACTTTAATTTTGATTTACTTTTAATTAATTAAAAATCCACATTTTCCGAAATTTTATATGAATGAATACCGAGAAAAATAAAAATTATTCATGAGTACAGACATAATGGTAAAAAATCATGAGATTGATGTCCACCTTGCAATATCTTTATTAGTATTCAGTTGAATTGCAAAAATTTAATAAAACAGAGCTTTCTGGTTTCGGTGCCGTTATTAGCCAATCCAGAACTATGAAAATAATCTAAACAGAATGTATGAGTATTTATTATGATATTTTTTCATTTTTTATTGAATATTATAAGTTACGACTATTATTAAAAATTTTATAAGTTACGACTATTATTTTAATTATTCATAATTAAATCATTAAGTTTTTCAATTTATTTTTTTTAAATATTAACTAATACACACAAACATCCATTTTTTATTTGGGAAATTTTTTAGGGAAAATTTCACACCGCAGTATAAATTATAAATAATAGGATTATAATTTTAAAATAATAGCAAATCTTGATCTGCAAATTAGTTCCAAGGTCAAATTGAAGCACTACTTCGCAGTTTGCAGCTGTTTAATAATTTGTTCATCTCAATATTAGATGATCTTAATGAAATAATTGATAATAATAATACAAATAACTACAATTATTAGCAACTCTACTTGTAGCAAAAAATGTTGACTACACTTCAATCAATATATTCAATTGAGATTAACAAATTAACAAGTAATCCTAATTTTTCAAGTATCAATTGAATTAAAAAATAAATTATTTAGTATAATATCGCAATTTGCAACAAACAATAAATTTCCCTACATCATATACATAACATTTTCATCATCTGCCTTCATTCTGTTGTTTGATTATTCAATTAACTTTACACATATCACTTCTTGTAATAATCTTATCAATCCAATCCATTTAAATAATTGAAGTTTAATCAGCAGAAAATAAAATTTTCGAACGAACAGAAAATTAACATTCGAATACGTCTCGAGAAAATATTCTATGTGTAAGCAAAAAATCAATAAACCAAAATATCATTCTAATATTTTATCTAATTTTATGTTTGGTTGGTTGGGTTGGTGTACGAGTACACATAATACATATACGCATTTACTTTTTCGATTTGAAAACCAATAGAATATATCTATCCTAAAAATGTTATTACTCTTCCTCGATGCGGCTGCTATACGGAATTTCCTCATAATAATTTTTTTTTTTTTTTTTCGGTTATGAATTTGATTAAATAAAATTTTCACGTCGAAAATTTTTATTCATGAATGTCAAAATGTGAGGAAAATTTTCCATGAATTTTTATCTACATACATACATATATAATATCGCATGTATGAATAGAATCCGTAAATAAAATACAACTCCCGGTCAGTATGGAGGTTGTGTAGGAGATGGTAATTTTTTTTTTAAACCGTAATCATACCGTCAACTAAAAAACCGCACATTGGTAATGAAAATTTCGTACACGTTTATATTTTCTTTTTTATATTATCTTTTACTTTGTCACATTTTTATCTTATAATTTTATCCAGATTTTTCCGTTTTTTTTTTTCTTAAAGGTTCATAAAGTTTTTTCTTTACTTTTATCTTGCTTTATATTTTTTGTTTTATATTACATTTATCTTATCACTTTCGTTGTATTTTTTGTTTTTGTATTTTGTTTCGGTGTGCTTTTGATAAAACGTAAAATAACAGCAGTTCTGTCGCATTTCCAATGGAAATAAAGACACTTTGCGTTTTTTTCCATCTTAAAGCATAAATTGTACTGATTGTGTTGTTGTTTCTTAAAAGCGTTTATTTTTTTTTGTTTTTTTGGATTTGTATCCAAAATTTTTCGCTTGTATGTTGTATATGGATATCTAAAAATAATATCTTAAAAATACTAATATAGCAAATAACAACAACAGCAACAATATATTTCTAAATAAAATTCAAAATCATCTTGAAGAATTTCAAATAATTTTAGAATAGAAAATGAGATGAGTATTTCTATAGAAAATTTGTCCTGTGGGGGTTATTATTTCATTGCGACATTTTAGTTTGTTGTGTTGCGTGAGATTAAAATCTTGTATCATTTTTAGTATTGTTGTATTGTTATATGAAATAAGAAAAGAAATAATAACTGCTTTTTGAATAATTCGGTTGACAGTACTAATTTTTAAGTAAATGTGTTTCCTTCCGGTGGATGCTATATAACATGGATGAAAGCGATAGATTAATATATAGAATTTGTTGAATATCGCATAGCAACTGAAATTTAATTCAGACCTGATTTGCTATAGAATTTAGAGTATAACAAAACATGTGCTATTTCTATAATAGAAATGGTATTTCAACTTTCAAAATGACATTTGATATTGAAACTGTATATTGGAATGTTTGGTATGATTGGTTTGACCTTAACAAAAAAATAATTGGTTTTTGATTGTTAAGATAGAAATATTCTTATTGGTATTTAAATAGGTAGCTTTCGAGTGTGATATTTGAACGTGACGAGCACTGCAATATGATACTCTGGGTTTAGCTACTTGCTCGCTGTACCAATAATTATTGGTCACTCGTTCGTTCATTTGATTTTCGGAGTTCATATTAAAACATAAAGATATTCCAATTAATAAATATAAAAAAAAAATATGGTGTTAGTGGCCAAATAGTGTGGCAACATAATAAAGACCCAAGAAATGCATTATAAAAAGTTGTGTGGTGAGAAACTGTTAGTTTATTTTGGTCACTTGAATTCAATAAACAGCAACTGCAATCTTAATTTAGTGTTCTGGAGAATATGAACAAACCCGATTGTGATGACATCCGATGTTGAATGGAAATGTGATTCTAAAATGGTATATCGAGAAAGTTTTGGAATATAGGCTAGTAAAACGTTAATTGTTATCCGGATATTAATAGAATTCGACAAGTTGCATGCAAATGGTATTATACAAAATGTTTGAACATAGTACTGGAATGTGGTCACTGAAACGGGACTAGGCCATTTCCTTTTCAGTTACGTTGAAAATCGCTGTTTGGTAAAATAAGATAAAATTCTGGAATGTGGCCAAATGGAACGGATCTTGATCATTCATTCATCATAATATGATAAAATAGTCCTCTCTATGAAAAGATTTCCCTTCATAAATAAAATAAATTGTTAATAAAATATAACTTATTTAACTATAATTTGAGTTTCTTCTTCTAAGTAGAATTTAGTTAAACGAACATCTTGGTGCCGAAACCATCAAGCGAAGCGACTTACTATTCAGAAATGTTGACAGTGCTAAACTACATGCCGGTATTATGCTAATAATGATGAATATCTTGAGACAAAAATATTGGATCATCTATAAGAAACTTCTTTAAACGTTATATAAAATCATGCGTAACATGATGTTACAAAAATATGCCATTTACATATATTCTGGTGTCGATTATTTGAAACCTTTTTATATTAAGTCTACTCAACACAGAAATTCAACGCTAATGAAGGCATACGTTGTAGTATTCGATGTCTTACCGTGAAGGCCGTCCATTTTGAAGTTGTAAGTAGACTCAACGCCGAAGGGTTGTAATAGATTCCTGAATGTGTTGAAAAGACTCAACGTTGGGTGAGCCTATACACAAAACAAAAACTATATGTTGTACATAGCAATCTATAAGGTAGACTATTATTAGTTGAGCAGATGGAGATGCTAGATTGAAACAAAAAGGAGTCACGAGTTGACCATGAGCCCATCAAGAACGTCCATTCCGCTCCCATCAGGCTGTGCTTTAAAATTAATCAATGAGTTGTGAGGATTTATGACTTGCTGTGGTGCAACCAGTGAGAACTGTATATAGCCGTCTTCTTCACAGTTTTCTAATTATTTATGTGAATTAAATGTTATAGAGTTTGGGTGGGTTAATGTTTTTTACTGTTAAATCCACATTTATTTAGATTACAAATTGCATGTTGTATTATAATGAATTATCAAATTAAAAGTCCACAATTATCGTTTGTGAAATGTCACTGATGTATTCAGATTAGGCGTGGGTAAAAAATTTCCAAATCGAAGGAATACACCTTAACATTTTTCGATAATTATGCTGCAGCTTATCCTTTTTTTCGCTTCAAACACCATATCGACTTCCAAATGATGGCTATGGTATGGCTATCTTTTTTTTATAATTTAAATTTGGTTTTCCTTCTCAGAAACAAAACTAAGTATGGTTTTATACATATTACACTTGTGACAAGTATCGACCTTTGGGCTTTTAAATTGTATGTTTCTAGTATTAAAAATATCAGAATACGATTCAGTGTACATAATAGACTATACATTTTTGTTACATTTGGATCGTGAAGTAAATTATTTTTTAATGTGTAAATATTTGTGTTTGTTCGGGTATTGAACCGTGAGCCTTTTTAGCGGCATATTGAGTGCTGGAGTAATCCGCCCAACTTTAATTTTTTTACGCTGGAAAACATTTAATTATTATGATTATTCACTTCCGTTATCCACCTTAATGTTGTCATTTCCACGTTTTTTAGTAATTACATACTGTGCTAATAAATCTAAAGTTTAATATAACATGTGCGACAAACATTAATTTTTTGCTATTGATTTCCAAAAAATAGTAAGTAGACCTAGACCAGCTATGTGTACGATTACATGAAGAAGTTTTACTTTTGTTTAGAACTTGCTACTTTTTTATAGTCTTCAATTAAAATTAACTAATTGCATATAGAAAAATGAAAATCAGAATCAAGATCCCAATCATCAAATTCTTAATTTTTCGCTTCTGATAGCTCTTTTTCATTCATAGATTTTATCATTAGCCGCTATCTGCCCTGGTAAATCATCATCCATAAGTGCATGTATTTAAGATAATCGTTTAGTTATTTAGAATGAACTACATGAAAGTACTCTCATGTTCTGTGACAACCTTCTCAAACCTATGTGCATCCTATACATGGTATGTTTTCATCATTAAAATTATTTTTTCAAGGTTTCTTAACTGAATGATCTATAATACTATAGTTGGATGTGAATTGTATTAAATTCATTCTATCATCCGCTTAGATCTTTCCATCATTTGCTTAAGTTCACACTCACTTGGATGTGAATTGTATTAAATTCATTCTATCATCCGCTTAGATCTTTCCATCATTTGCTTAAGTCCACACTCACTTAATATTATTATAATTTTGCAACACAAATAAAATACTTGTATTGCAATTGTTTAGAAGATTTTCTCAAAATAATTATGTGTGGATGATAAATGAAACGCGAATAAAGAGCACCTACTTGAAATAAGCATTTATTCCACTTTTAAATATTATTAAAACTCCTCAAAAATAAATTTGGAATAATTATATTGCACTTAAGTTTCACTTTCAACACATTAGAAATTAAAAGAATACTACCACTAAATTCGTAACTTTATCACTTTTACCAAATTAAAAATAAACTAAATTTACTAAATTTACTAATTTTTTGTCTGCTTGGTATAGATTTGATTGAGTTGATTTGTTTTTCCAAAATACAAAGTTAAATAAATTGAGTTTACCTGTTTGGGATATCCTTATTAACTTTCAAAAAATAAAACATATATTGACAAACCGAATAGACAAGTTTACGTGTTTTTGCCCTCAGATTAAAAAAATAATAAGATAGGAGTTTGTGGTAAAGTCGACAAACAAACAGAATAATCGTACCAGTTGGTAAGTTCGAGAAGAACATCATCGATATGCAAACTGCATCAGCGATACATAGAAACATACACATCATTTTATTTACAAATGTAAGATTTATAGGAATGAAAATATTATGTATTCTGTCTATGGAAGGCAATACAATTATTTTAAATCTATTATATAAGTAGGTCAATAATCGAGGACGATAAACACAATACAATCGTTTTTGTTGCAACTATGTACCACTTATATTAAGTATATATTCGTCATCGTTACGTAGATCGTTGTGCATTGATGGGCAAAATTATTCAATGCAGCCGTAACAAGTGGGACTCCAAATATTGAATTGGAAATATATTGAATTATATGATTCCAACTTTTCATTCCTCTTTAGTTTCGAATACATTTTGTAAAATGGCACTTTTCGATGGAGTAATATCTTACATTTATTCATATTCAGATAAAGCAGGCTGGATTGCAGATGTTTTCTTGCAGTCTGACGGTATTTATCTATGTGCATGCCTATACAGTAATATTATAGTTAATATTTGGATACTATAATTACTCAATCTATAAACCAATAAAATAATAACGTAAAAGTGTCATATTAATTATTTTAACATACGTTTCACCATCCTTTTTAGAAAAATATGCATAGATATTTTAACCGACACATCTTGCTCTTGAAGGAGCTCCGCTCTATCAACATACAACAAACTTCTATTATATAAACAAATATTAAAACCGGTTTGGACTGATGGTATCCAACTTTGGGGTTGCACCAAACAGAGCAACGTGGAAATCATCCAAAGATTTCAAAACAAATTATTAAGGAACATCGTTGATGCAACATGGTATGTTAGAAACAGAGACCTCCATAGGGACCTTAAAGTGGACAATGTTTCAAACGAAATCCAAAAAAATGCAGTGAGACATAGGCAAAGGCTCGAACAACATGTTAACACTGAGGAAACTAAGCTGGTAAACAACAAAGATATTGTACGCAGGCTCAAACGAACTAAACCTTTTGAGCTGATCTAAAATCCACAATAACGATGTGGTTTAATTCGATTTATCAGACACTATGGAACACCAGTGTGAAGAAGCCATAGATTAATACAACATAGTAAATTAAGTTAGAATAAATTTGCTCATTAGTCTACGTGACTAGATTGTAATAATTGTTTATTTAAAATATTTAAATAAAATTGAACAAAAAAAAACATCTTGCTCTTTGTAAAAATTCCATATAAAATTTGATATAAAAAACTGTATTCGCCTATACGAATTTTTTTACACTTTCAAACTTTGTTATACAAAACATTAAGGCGGAAATTGTTCAGTGAAATTATCACAAAATATATGACTTACAAAAATGATGGAAAATGGATATTAGGATTACATATTACAATATGACCATTAAACCGTGTTTGGGGGTATCAGAAAAAATCAGCTTAAACATTGAAAATGTGTAAGTTAGACCAATAAATCAAGCCTCCATGTTCAAAACGAATTTGAACTATTGTACCTAAAAAAATCACTCTTTTTATATGTTTTGTATGGAGAAACATAATTTTAGTTTATAGAAATATTTGAAGGAAAATTAACTTGAAATTATTATTTTTTGAAATCAATTGAAACTATAAACATTGATTTCAACCTGACCTGAGAGATTTTTCCGTGGGGGTTTTCTAATACAGCTCAAATAGAAATTTTTAAGAAACAGACATTATGTACATAACAGATAAAATAATTTATTCCCATAAAACAAATAAACCAAAAAAAGAAATAATCAATCAATTTTTTAAAAAGGAACCAAACATACGAGTACATAATCATATTTCAGTAGTTAAAACGAGAAAAAATATATGAATAAAATGTTCTATTTCATATTTCACAAAACAAAAGGTTATTGCATAAATAAAAATAATGAGAGCGAGAGTAATGAGTTGTCGGTATAAAACATGGAGGCCACTCTACGTCAAAATAAACCAAATAATATTTCAAACATAATAAATTAAACATAATAATAATAATCAAGTGAGTTTTAAAATTAATAATCCAGTAATTAAAATCCACCACACCATCGAAAACTAAATTTTATGTGAGTATGTAAATATGGTGTGTGTATATACTCGTACAATGAAGGGAAGGAAAGCGAAAATCCAACCATCAAAAATTATTAGAATAATAAATATGTACATATGAATAGTTATGTATGTATTTCAAAATTTCTATATTCCACATATAGTTATATGTAATTTAGAAGACCGATCGTACTACTGTTTATTTACAAAACAACTCAAAGTAGTAATGTGTGTAAGTATTTCAATGTTTTGATTTTGGTGTTGTGTTGCAAAATTCTATATTTAATCACACCTTAATTTTGAACTTCTATTAAAATGGTTTATTGTTGCTAAATTCGTTATTAAATACCTTACCTACAACAAAATGTTGGTGAAAACTAATTTCTCTAAATATGTTCTGTTTTATTGATGATTTTGACACTTAAAGTTCCATGTGCCTAAACATTGGATTCTTGCGGATTTAAATACAACTAGAATCCGTTCGACAAAATGATCAGCGGTATGTCGTTGGCTGTTCAGCGTTGTGTGTCGGATATGCGGGATACACATCAAGGTTGTTCTGGAATTCCGGATGGTAATATAAAAATTCCAGTTGGACATAACCTAAAACTTATCTATTTATAATTTCAATTTGAAACGACCATGTCGAATTTCACCATATGTATATATGGATGTATGGATATGTATATGTGTATGTCGTCGACTTATTTCATAAACTTTGTCTTTCACATGTTTATTTAAACTAAATACATATTAAATACATAATATACCTGTTTTATATTTTTATATCATGTTAAGAGGCGAAACTATACCCCATACGTTAAAGGTTTGTTATTGATGAAATTATGTTGAAACCATAGTTTGTTAACAATATTGAGAAGCAACTTTAATCAAAATCATTTACTGTCATTGGCGATGAAAGTAATTGAAAAATGTATGTGATCGTGCGTGTCTTAGCTGTTGTCTAGAGCTTTATGAACCGGGTCAAGCAATTTAAGGCATTCAGTGGAACATTGTGATAATGTATTATTTGTCAATGCTATCGATTAGCTGAATTTATAAATTGTGGAATGATCTAAATTAACATTCACCAAATGACGAGTATACTTTCCTCTTCTACAACATAGTTTAATATTTTTGCATAATCATACATTGGTTTCGAAATCTGTATATTGTATAGGATATTGGCAAACATTTCATTACCATTATTTAAATTAAATACAATTGATAGTGGCTTTAATTCTTAAGAATTGTTTTTTTAATAAATGAATTATGATTACCTACTTACATAGGATCATTATTTTACTGAAATTAAGCATTTGATCTGAAAACTTAAAGATGGTTTATTAATTATTTAGCCAGATAGCATTTAATTCTATTTGATAACTGCAAAATAAATGTTATATTATTAAAATATTTGCTTTTAGATCTTCATAATATATAAATCAAGTGGTTTTTTTTCTTAGTTTACTCTCATTGATTCGTCATATTTTGTAAAAGACAGAGTTACCTCGAGTACGAGTATACGTGATTCGATATCATGTATGACGGTCTTCTACCGGCTGAAGCTAGGATCGGGAGTTTTGTTCCTTAATTATCTTCATTACTAAGACGCGAGACCGATAGCTGGATATTGGAAATTTAAATTAGAAATCGTAATGTTTTCTTGACCACCACTGAAATTGAAAACTCTGTTGGATATTTTAAACCGCCTCGATCTAAATCTTTCAAATATTCTGTTTCCGCAGTAAAATCAAAAGCGAGATCTTCGTTGTTATTAATTTACTCACACACGAAACTCAGTTTTCCAGTAACCTTTCTACCAACATAATCTGTTATTTACATCATTGCTGAACATATTTCTTGATCAAAAGAAATATTTTCAGCTCGTGATGGTATATTTTCTAAGCCTACCACTTCAATGATCGATGATGACGAAAAATTAAAGTTTGTTTTAAAATTAAAAAATTCACTTTTAGATTTCAGTAATTTTAACAAACTAAATTTACATAATCAGCGATTTGACAAAGCGTAGTTGTCGTGTGTAGCAAAGCAGATTAAGTTTCCTTCGTTAATTTATTGGAATTTTTAGATTATTCCAATCCTGCAACCAACGACAAAACTGTGCCAAAAATTGTAAACCACACGTGTTATTTTGTGTAATAGGTACAGCCAATAGTTCTCTTAAATGAAAGCCTTTTGATGAACTTTTTACATTGACCGCGGTCCACCAATTTCTAACAGTTGTAAGAAACTCGGCCGTTCCAATACATTCCTTTCCTAAAACAGATCTGAATCAATTGATGGCTTTAATTGATTTGTTATCAAATATTAGGAGAGCTAATGATACATTTTGCCTTTCAAAGCTATTTGGATGAAGAACTTTAGGAGCTAATTTAATCTCTAAATCTTTTTCTTTCAAATAAATAGCTTCTAGGTGACTTAGCTTAGATGTCAAGATTATGTTGGAATCGTTGAAATTTGAGAATATAAAGGACTTCGATTTATTATTTAGCCCATTATTCGGAATAGATTTGACTAAATGTGTATCAAACAAAAAGAAAATTTTTTTACCTTCTAAATATTTTAAATCAATAAAAATTGAAAGGTTACCTGAAAGCGAAAACTTTTTAAATCATTTTCGATTCACTTGATTATTATCCGAAATTATTGATACTACCTCGTAATCGTAACCAACCGATTGCAACATTTCTAAAATTTCACAAATTTTAGAATACAAATAATCAGAATCCATCTTATCAACTGGATAAAGCCCTACAATATCTTTGTTCTTAGACAATAAAGACGTTCACATGCCTGAATTGCCTTCGCAACTTATAACAATAATTCGACCACGCGGTCAACCGACTGTCAATGCATCGGAGTCACCAGCCGCAGATTTTGCCGACTTTAGCCAGTCTATGGGTGGGTTGATAGTGGTGTCTTTCCGATACCTAGATATCTGCAAAAAAAGCACATTGTCGCCGTCTACAAACTCTTCCCCGCCAAAATTTCAAACGCTCTTAATGCATATTTACTAATAATAAACATTACACTAAAAAAATGGTTTAATTGTAACAGTTTTCATTTTTACCATATAACTGGAGGAAAATAAAATCTGTTATAGACTCTCCTTGGTTGACTCATGTAAGGCCTCCATGGATTGCATTGCCAGCGATTGTGTTGAGTTAATGAAATTTGGTTGAGTATAGTTTGAAATAAATTTCCCTAATTAGAGAATTAACGAGATTCGGCCACAATTAAAACATTTAAAAACCAATCAAGTATCGACGTTATGACGCGTTGGTTGGTAGTGGTTTGTTCTTTGTTTCGGCGGGGTATATAGCGTGAGTGAGTTAAAAAAATAAAGAAATAATATTTTGTTGAGAGTTAGTGGACAAAATGTTTTGGTGATCGAAATAAAAAAATCATTTAATTGTGATGATGTGGTGATGTGATTCAAAAATCAGAACAAAAAAAAAGAAAGATACAAATGCAAATCGATATGTGATTGTTTTAAAATAATAATTTGAAATTAAAAATTGTTTTAAGAAAATCAATTTACACACTTATGCATGGATGATCACAAAAAATAAAATATCGCGTGAAATTGAATCGCGCGAAAATGCAAATATGGATACATATAGTATTATAAAGTAGTGACTTTAAAAGTAGAAGCTAGTGTGATATATGAACAATTTACTCTTATTAATGTGCACTAATTAATAAATTTAAAAAAAAAAGAAAGAGTAAAAACTCTATGGACAAAACAAATTATAAGTAAATAAATTGAAAGTAAAATTAATATTATTAATTAGGATAAAAAAATTAAAAATAAATTGTAAAAATAGAAACAAATTAAATTAAAAGACAATTCTAAATATTTAGAAAAATAAAATTTACAAAATTAAAAAGTACAATATTAAAATTATGTATGTATATGAGAAATTTAAAAAAAATAAAAATGGTGTATTTATATGTTGTCAGAATAATGATAAATAAATTGAAAAGACTAAGCTACATATAATAAATTATTATAAATTAAAACAAATCTTTATATCGCCGATTAATAAAATATTATACCAAATAAAAATCTCCGTATTTCCGAATTGAATTATAAACAGAAACAAAAATGTACAAAAATCCAAGAGGCTCTGATATGGACAACGAAGAGTGTATTTATCATGGACAATCATCATTTTAATTAAGAAAACAATAAAATTAGGTAAACTAAAATTACTTTTTACTTATTATTTTAAAATTTATTTATTTACTATTTATTCATATTTATATACATATATGTACTATATTATTATTTATATATTTAAAAAGTTAGTATTTAATATTAAGAAATCCGCTATGCTAAATTTATTTTGCTAATTCAATTTATTAATTTATATTTTTTTTTGATTCGTATTTAATTATTTATTTATTTGATTTTCTACTGATCTACTTGTTTAATTTAATAAAATGTTAAAATATTTTTTTGTTATGATTGGAAATATTTGCGTCTTTGTGGTAATTCTTAAATAATGTCGTGAATAGTGAAACTTGATGGGAACCTGAATTGATGTGAGTATTCGTAGTGGGTAAAATGACTGCAGTTTTCCATTTTTAAACGGTCAGTAACATCGATCTAGAGTTTGTGTCAATACTGAACCCTCCCAGGCTGAGCAGTCAGTGAAAGCGGCCGTGCTTATGACAAACAAAAGCTACATCGAAATTCTGTTAACGAGAAGGTTGACAAAATGGAGGCCTGTTCATTACACTCACGCGCCTTTTTCAGCCGGTAGCTATCAGTGGCTGGGGTGGGATATTATGTGAACCAAAGAAGAGCTTGAATTTGCTGCATTTTATTTCAGGTGCTTACTGTAAATGCTCAGAAGGACTACTTCACCAGTGAAAATGATAATAAATTTAAGAACGCATTATTTCAAATATATCAAAAAATTTGGATTTAATAATAATTAATTATAGTTTTTTTTTTAATTAAGTGTTTAAACTTAACTTATCAAAATATATGTACTTAAATCTAAGTATGAAAATTATGGCCATAAGCAAATTTAAATAAAAATTCTAATCTTAATTAAAATATAATAAAAAACTTATTATTTACTTATTATTTACTTTAGGATATGTAATTATATTTTTGTTTTTAATTTACTAGATTAATTTAGATTTAATTTATATTATTTATTAAAGTGTTAATATACTTTTGATTGTCCATAAGCGCAATGCTTTGTTTTAATTTATTTTAAGCTAACACATTTAATAAGGTCACAAGATGCTGTCAACTCTTTAAGCACAGTTTTGTTCTCTTTTGAGTTAATTTGATTTTAATATTTCACTATAAATTATTATAATTATAGAACTATTAAATTTATTTCTTATATGTAGTTTATTATTTAACTTATTTATTTATTAATTATAGTTACGGTTTTATTTATTCTTAACTTTCAATTCATATACATTAGAGGATTCTTATTTTTATTTATAAAACACTATATTTTTACAATTTTTAACTGACGATCATATAATCGACACCCGTACATATTTTTATGCGTTTAGCTTTAAGATTCATCATCAACTGTCTATATATCTGCAGGAACCGCAAAAACAATTCTTCGCGTAGCAAAAAATGTTTTTTTAAATTTTTATTTTATGTATTAAGGCGATGCCATATGCAGTTGTCTTTCCGACCGATTCGGTAGAAAATATGATAAGACACGCCACATGAGCAAAACAATAGTCCGACCGATTTTTACAACAACAAAAATTTTTTTTTGTTTGGTTTGATTTTTCATGAGTTTTTGACATTTAGTTTATAACTTTTTTTCTTGTGATTTGGTTTTCATCAACGCTCAACTAAAATGAGTAAAATAAAATTATTATTGTATACATCGATGTTTTTATATTATAACGGAAAGCGTGCCCGTAAATATTGGATCCATCCTATTAATTCTCGTAGGAAACAATGCGGGGAGTATTTTACTATTGTCAATTTAATAAAGCAGCATCCAGAAAAATATTTTTCGTATTTTCGAATGTCTAAAATCCATTTCAATTATATTTATTCAAAAATTTCAAAAGAAATTAAACCCTCGAGAGCGGCGTTTCGGAAGGATACCATATCTACTAAAGAAAAATTAGTAATCACTTTAAGGTAAGCAATTCAACTTAAATAATATCATTTTAAACAATAACATCATAGTTGACCCGGTTTTCATTTTAGATTTTTGGCTACTGGATGTAGTTTCACGGATCTCTCTCTAAGATTTCTGATGGGACGATCTACGATCGTAAAATGTATATATCAGACTATACTTGCCATCAATAAATGCCTATTGCCAATTGCATTGCCAAAACCAAAACAAAATGATTGGACCCGTATAGCCGATGAGTTCTACCAAAAATGGAACTTCCCCAATTGTTTGGGTGCCGTTGATGGCAAACATATAGACACATTTGCGCCAAATAATACGGGAAGTCATATGAAAAGCGGTTTTCTACCGTACTGATGGCGGTCGTCGACGCCAGTTATAAGTTTATAGCCGTAGATATTGGAGCATACGGTTCCAATTCCGACTCATCTGTATTTAAAAATTCTGAATTTGGTAAAATGTGGTTAAATTCTCCAGAAAGGCTCGAAATTCCGGACGATGAATTTTTACCAAACTCTGACAAAAGAGTCCCTTTTGTAATCGTAGGAGATGACGCGTTTTCGTTAAAACCTACACTATTAACTCCATATCCGGGGCAGAATCTACCACAAATTCGACGTATATTTAATCACAGGTAAACATTGATAAATATTAGAATTTTGAATATGAATATACATTTAATTTTGTTTTATTTTTAGACTATTTCGTGCAAGAAGAATTGTGGAGAATGCGTTTGGTATTCTATCAAACAAATGGAGGATTCTGCTAAAAAGGTTAGAGATCAAACAACACAAAATTATGAACAATATTGTGATGACATGTGTTATACTACATAACATCATTAAAACGGACGTAGATGATTTGAACAGCGTTCAAAATGTTCCACAAACATCTCAGCCCTGTGTAGCCAGTAGCGATAGGAGGACGGAACCTGTTTCGCGTGGTTACGACGTTAGGGAGACATTCGCGAATTGGCGTGTTAATGAGGGAGATGTACCATTCCAATATCAGATGATATAAACCAATAAATAAATAAAAATATTAATATGTAACTTTTATAAAATATTTAATTAAAAAAATCAGTTCATTTCATAAATATAAATAATTAAATTCAATAAAGGAATATGTACATATGTATTATCAAAAGAAAAATTAAAACTTTGTTATTTATTGTTGATTATTTCCTCCAATGTTTGTAAACATTTCATTTGCAGGCGTAACTGTTGGAGCTTGTCTAAATTTGAATCTTCTGCTTGCCGGGATAAAGAAATAAAAAAATGCTCCAAATATGAAGGTGGTGGCACGGATGGTGGTGGTGTGCAGTCGATTTTTGAAATTGCTTCTAAGATTTTATCCCCAAAATCCTGATTTGACCGGCGTTGTTTTTTTCCTGGCGGTGGCATCATTTCATCATCATTGTCTATGGCAATGATTTCCTCAAATAAATCACTCTCTATTGGTTGCGATGGCGAAGCTTCAAAATTGCTCATCGTGCTAAAATTAAAATAAGTATATATATATATATATATATATATATATATATATATATATATATATATATATATATATATATATATATATATATATATATATATATATATATATATATATATATATATATATATATATATATATATATATATATATATATTTATTGAGAAACAATTTTGATCTAATGACCTATTTGTTACCTTGGAATTTTGGTAAATTCGCTTAAGAATTTTAAATTATTATAATGTTTCCATTTAATGGAAGACACTGCTCCTAAGCCACTCGGAATATTTTGTTCGGCCTTGAATAACCGGGAAAATGTGTCCCGTAAATTTCCCCATTTTTTTTGGCAGTCTATAGCTAATATAAGTATGCAATTTAGAGAAAAATATAATTAAATAAATTTGGCGTATGTATAATTTTACCAGATTTCCCTAAAATTTTGGAAATGGCATCCCAACTGTCCGTTCTTTTGGTTCTATTTTTGTAATCATCCCTTATTTTATCGTATAGATTCGGATGCCCTTCCACCTCAATTATGAGTTTTGTCTCAAATTCTTCCTAAAATATTTTAATTTTGTTTAAGTACAATATTATTTATTACACATTAAAATATAATTTATCAAATTATTACCATATTCATTTTAAATTTTTTTCAATATATTCAAATCTTGACAGCTACGTTTGTAAACAAAACAAAATGATCACCGAAAAAAAATATCGGTGATATTTGATGCGTTCGGAACCGACAAAATTTTTATTGGGATGCGTTCGGAACCGATAAAATTTATACCATTTAAGTAAAAAATCGGTTGTCGGACCGACAGAATAGAAAAACTCTTATTATTCAATTAAAATTGTTATATTATTATAAATTTATGATTTTAATTACGAATTGTAGTTATTTCATATATTTTCTCAATAATTTAAGCCAAAAATATGCAATCATTTAATCATAGATGAAGAAATCGGTCCCGATGTTTTTCGATTGTTTGTCTTTCGCCGATGTTTTTGTCATGTGGCAACGTCTTTATTGTATGTATATTATATGTATATATATATATGTATATTAGCTTCCTATACTTATCGTCTATGTATTTATCTAATTAGAAATTATATTATGTACAATATATTAAAAATATTATATATAACATAATTGTTTATACAGTAGCCTAGTGCAATGTATAAACTGCTAAGCTAAATTTAACATCCAATGCAGAATACGTGAGTGTTGAATAATTTTCCCCGTATATTTGAAAAAACTTGAAATAGTGGTTTGAACACGTTACATAATATATAAAAAAAAATAAGAACACTTAGCTTATAAATATCGTTTTCTGTTTTTATATTGTTTGTTCAGGCCAACCACCCCTCCTCCGCTATAAGAACGCGCGCGAAGTGGAGGCCTAATTTAGATACGGCACTTTAAAAAAATAAAATTCGGTACACAAAAAAATTCACTTCTAAATTCACTTATTATTATTTATTTTTATTTTATTATAACTTATTATTTTGTAACTTATTTATCTAGTTTTTTCTTTTTTATTTCTAACATTAAACTCACGAAACTTATTATAAGATGATTACAAAAAAAAAAATTATATTTGATAATTTTATTCCACTATGGTCTTTATCGGCCAAAACACTTCCCTCGACTGATCATTATCAACCACACAAAAATAAAATATCATCAATCATCTTGACGCCACGATATCAAAATTTTGCTCATGACGTAGTCAATAGTTACAAATGACGTATTATTGAACATTGACTGCCGAGCCGACTCTCCGGTGTACCAATCAAACAAAAAGATAATGTTGATACGCATGCGTTACAAACTGTCAACACAAGATACACGTATTTATCTTTTTTGACTAAATAATCCGTAGCTGACTAAACTGACTATTCCTTAGATAATTGTATGCCGCAGGGTATGTGTAGAGCATCATCGAAGAAAAAATAATCAAATCCGAACTGTATTGATTGATATTCGTAAATATTAAATCGAATTGTTCATTTAAAAAAGTTAACTTTTGTATTTTTTCTTCATCACATGTTTTAAAACCTCAAAACTTCTCCGTATTGCTTAATTGCTGGTTTAATTTATTAGTATAGTATAAATCACTTTTTAATTTATAACCCCAAATATCTTCGTAATGAATCATTTTTTGCCGGATATTTTTAACAAATATTTCTACATCAAACGAACGAGATATGGGGATACATGATACAAACGAACGAGATATGGGGATACATCAATAAATAGGCTATTGGAAACCCAACAAACTTAATGAAATGTTGGTTTGTCTTCATCAACAGGTAAATGAACATTTCTTATGGAATACTTATCTGATAAAATAATTTCATTTAAATGATGGATTTTTTGTACAGCAATTTCAGTTCGAGCCGTCGAATCTAATATATCTGATTTCCAGAGTTGTTTAATTGCCAGATTCATTCCTCTTGAAGCTTTTTTTGTAAAGTAAGATGGAAGGTTCGGAAAAATCGTTGGAATCGGCATTAATCCGTAACCTCCATCTTGACTTAGATTGGTTGAGATTACTTTAACAAAATTATTTAATAAATTGTGTAATATGTAATACGAAAATATGTATTTACATGTATTGGCACGAAAAATTTTTTGACAATTTATATGAATGTATGTAAAAATATTTAAAAATTTAACGCAGATGCTACCGGAATTATAGGAAACACTTTTTAAGCCTACCGAGACTATATATTATCAATATCTTTATAAACGAAAATTTCAAATTTTATACATATTTTTTGAAAAACTATTGACCCAAAAATTGACTATTTACAATTTTTATTACGATATTTACGTTGTATCAGTCATTTCAACATAAGTGTAGTTTCGAAAAAAAAACGCTCGTCTTGTACCAATTCAATTCTTTTTCTATTACATTATGTAATAAAATATTAAAAGCTCTCACTATTAATAGTTGAAAAACTCAAACGAAATTTGAATATTTTGCCATGGGTTTGCATATAATTCTTTGTATATTACACATTTTTTGGTTTTATAAAAAAAGCTCGTTTCAAAATATGGCTTAACATGAATGCTTTAACAATTATAAATTATGATAACATTTCTTTTAAATTGTAACAGTATTTGAGTTTAGGTGAAGTTTTTGCTAAATAAGTACTAATAATGACCTCATTTATGGTTTGTACGCTTTTAGTAAAAATATCACTAAACGGTACATTGTATTAGTGTTAAAAACCATATATTACAAACATTCGGGAGGTTGAATTTTAAGTATTTAAAACTATTTCTGCCGAGCAACTATTCCGTTAGTCTGGAACAGAAAATGGTTGGCAGATAATAATTATAGGATGGGTTTTTTGGGAATCGCAAATCATATTCAAAACTATTGCCATACCAGACTGTATTTTCCATCTTGCACTCTTTGTTATTAGTGAAAATAATGCTTTCGTTTTTGTTGTTTCAGTAAAAAAAACTCAAGGAATCTTTGAAATAAAATGGCAGCTATAAAGTGGTTCGGTCTAGTGAGCGATTAACACCTACGATATTTCATGTAACATTATATACACAACCTGTACATTCCGACAGTCAATTATAAACATTTTCAAAATGTAGACGACAAAAAAACATTTCTAGGGAAAAAATATATAAAATTTCTTCACATTTTGGATTCCATTCCATAAATGAAATGAACATTTATCATATTATTGATCTACCCTTAAAAAATCTTGAAAAATTCAAAAAAATAAATAAATATGGTTTTTTCATCCCAGTTCTATTAACACACAAAGAATGTTGAATTTGAATCGATTGAACGAACATTAAACCATTTATTGGTTTGTATTTTCGATAGATGGATAACATTTTTTAAACACAAAAAATTCATCATCCATTAAACAAAGCACAATTTTATAGTCTCACAATTTAAATTTTATGATCAGCCAAAAAAAAAAAAAAAAAATAATAATATAAAACAGCATATTACATATATTTTATAACATAATTTAATATAATCGTATAGATAAAAATATATATTTTTTGTTTATAACTTAATGGATATTTAATCATAATTTGTGTAATATTTATTTATGTATTTTTAAATTTATGTAATATAAAAAAAAAATCTATAAAAGTACGTACTACATTTAAATCCCAAAATCTAAAATTTCATGGTATAATGAGTTTCGTAATATCATCAATAGATTTTGTATCCAATTTATACATATGTATGTATACCTGAACCTAAAAATCCTTATGTTTGTATATGTTGTACACAATGCACAGCAAGTTCCGTTTCGATGATTTTCAAATTGGCAATAAACTCTCTACAGCTAGAACTCGTATGGAAAAATAAAAGCAAAATTTGATGCGATTCGGTTCAATCATGTAATTTGTTCACTGGGTCAGATTACATTTATCTAATCCCAAACAATGTATGTACATAAATCTATGTCTGATGTATATAAAATTCAAGTAGAATAATTTTGATAATATGAATATTAAACGATGTGGTTTTGTATTCTACAAAAATCTATGTTATATTACATATAAAATGTTCAAAAATTATCACTCTGATTTCTTTATGAAATTCGTACGAAAGCCAAATTAAAATTGATTAATTTCTCGAATTTAATTTGTAATTATTTCATTTGCAAAGAAATAACAAAATCTATACCTGAAATTAAATTATACTAAACATGACTAAAAAGTACCTGAAAGGTTGAATAAATAAAACTTTAAAATGAGTTCTGCTACTCAGATATTTATATAAATGTTTTATTTTCCATTTTTTTTTTTTTGGTTTCCCAATTTTACCAGTTTTTTATAGAAATTTTCTCTAAACAATTCCCATTACATCAACATCATAATGTTGATGATGGTCATTAAAATAATGAGAATTTTTGAAATTTTCTCTCTGTATAATTTGTATATTTCCACTGTGCTTTCACGTCGTCTTCATTCGAATGAAAAATAAAAATACTTTCTATAAAAAAATTTCATTTGTTGTTTGTTGTTGTTGTGGGAATACGAATTATCTGCACCGCAAAATAGAAAATAAAATGATGAAGAAAAAAACAGAGTGAAATGTGCCTTTTTAAGGTACATACATATTACAAAAGTTTAAAACAAAAAACTGAAATTAACAAAATTGTGTTGTTAAAATAAATTGGTATGATAAATTAGTAGAAATTAAAATTGAAAATTATAACTTGACAGAAATATTAAATACGTATATTCTTACAAAATAATATAAATGGCACGTTATGTTCGGCAGATATTCATATTTACAACAAAAAATAATTCTTCGAAATTAATATTAAATTCAGTATTGTGAAATAAATAATTGTATTATCCTAAATCCTAGAAAAATATATTTGAATTTTCAACCAAGTCAATTATTAAGAAAATGTAAAAAATTTGGGAAACCTGGGTTAGCAATAATAATTTTCAAATCAAACTAGAAAGTGAGTTGAAACATGTCACTATGAATTATTCTATCTCTCAGAGCGGAAAAACTTTGGAAGTCTAATTTCACACTAGAATAAAAAACTGAGATAACATGCTTAAGTATTTTTGGGACTTGTCAGTCCTCTTCGATAGTGAATTGTGGAAATCATCAAAATAAATAATTTAATGGTTTGATTGTAACAAATTTGTACATTCATATTTAGCATTTTTTTGGCATTCTGACAAGATAAACGCATTTCATTCTACAATTCCGTTAATTTAAGCATAATGTCCATGTGACACTAAATTTTGTATTTGATCCAGTAAACCGACAGTTCATTTTCCAGACGTAACTATTTCCAGAAATTTTCAATCATATTTGGTAACAAAATCTAAACGAATTTTACCTTTCAGGATAAAAACCAGCATCAAGTCGGCTTGTTAAAATTTCAAAATTTTAATATTATTATAGTTTTATGTAATTCTAAATACCACCACATCAAAGCTAATACCACCACATCAGTTCGGATTTAGAGAAAACCACACCACCATAGAGCAAATTCACAGGATTACAAGTATTATTGAAGATGCACTTGAAAATAAAAAAATATGCTCAACAATATTTCTGGATGTAGCACAGGCCTTCGATAAAGTATGACATATCTTTTACGATATGAAATATTTCAAATATAGATATCAAATATTTATATCTTTTACGATGTGAGAGCTTGGCAAGGACGTTTAAAATTTATAATTTTCAAATAATAATAAAATAAACAATAATTCGATACCAAATTATTATTGACTTTTCCATTCACTCACATAGTAAAACACATGATAAGTTCATGCTAAATTCATATGAGTGCTTAACAAGATCAACTAACTAACTACTTCAACATATAAATAAGATTACATAATAAATATTACTCGTAGCGCAAGGGTTGAGCTCGCTAGTCCAAATTATTTACGTTTAATATTTACCAAGTAAAAGTAGTTCGATTTTGAATTATGGCGGTTCTGCATTAAATAGTTTAGCTAACGCTACCTATGGGTTATTCGACTAATATGTCTTTGAATTTAATTTCGCTTTCGTTTAATTCGTCTTTGAATGTTATAATACACCAAAAATATACAGTGCAACGACTAATATTTGTGTGATGTCGATGAATTTATATAGTTTTAGATGAATTTATGTCGCGTCTTACAATAGTTACTGAGCCTGGAAGGGAAATGAACTCGTAAGAGAATAATTCCCAATCACAATATATTTAAATTTTAAAGCGGTGTACTTTTCTGATTAACATTAAAAGAGAATATCATTCGTTACCTTCCAATTTAAGAGTAATACAAGATTGACATGGGCGCAATTCTACTCATGCAGTGGTGCTACGGGTCAGCTAGAATAATGCACTAACTATACTACGAATATTTAGAATCGAAAGAGTGATAAGCACAGCGGCAAGATCAGTCAAACTATACTCATTAATAAAGGAGTTTTAGAGATAGAGTTCTTAGAGAAAATTAGAAGTTAATTCAGAAACAGCACCGATTTAGGCAAAAATCTATATACTTTCGACTCAAATAAAACTGACTTGCAACGAGTATATTTCAATTTGATCTGTTTTAATTCAAACATAGACATCATCTCAAACACCAGCTAAATAATAATATTGAGATAACTACGTCAATGTATTCAAAGACCTTCTAGTCAACCCTGAACATGATCGAGTTTGTCTTACATTTGAAACGGAAAACCTTCCATCAATTGATCGAAACATATATCGATTCGTCAGACTGCTGTTTAGGATACTACACCAGGAACTCATGTCTCATGGCAATATTTGGTGGATAATAATCGGGAATCACCAACAAAAATTTGATAGTCATCACAAATATTTTTGATTTGATTAAGTATTGACAGGGCCGATGATTTAGCCACGTCGAGAATTCAACAGCTTGTTTTCATTCAATTGTTTTCGCAAAAGAAGATTTGTTTACTCTAAAATACGCTACTCTTTAAACGTAGAGATATATAGAGATACATATGTATATGATTTTTGGCAGACATTTCCGGTCCCTGAGATAGTACTAGGCTTTTTGGGTCGATGATCTGTAACTTAATGCTTTAACTTCTGTTTTTTTAGTATTTACATATGAGCAGGTAAATAAAAGTACATATTTACTTGATGGAGTAGTTAAAATTTAAGTTTTAAGTAAATGTTCTCTTTCAAAATTAAACATTGAACATTTCTCCAGGAAATTCCTAAAAAACAGCAAATACTATAACTTATATCTTGAAAAATACTTATACTTCTTCCGTGAATATTTGATTTTCAAGATTGCATTCATTCAGGGAGTAAAAGTTTACTTTTTGTAATGTATATTCTGCCACAAAAATTATAGTTCCAATTTAATTAAAAAAAAGTTAACTCTTCATTCACCGATTAATTATAATAGCTATAGCGCTACATTCCGCTATATTTCTCTACGCCGACAGGTATTTTTGGAGACATTTGTTGATTACATTTTAACTGGATCGCCCGGTATATATACATCTCCCTCTATGTTGGTATAGTAAATAACAACTGGTGTAAGTTTTTTCTGTTTTTTTCAATTTCCCTTATTTATTTCAATGTTAATTTTAATTATATAAATATGTATTTTAAAACAAACATAATGCTTCTTCTTAATGTCTCCAAGTATTGAACACTACATATATGTAACCCCGTCAAAAAAACTAAAAATTCTTTTGATGTTAGCGTAGTGCCACTGACTAGAAAATGCGGTTGAATTGGAGCTTCGAACTTTTTGACTGTTGATATTTTCAATTGTGGTTGTTGTTGGTACTAAGAATCTGTACAACAAATAAA
Organism: Tipula unca; assembly: GCA_951394425.1. Lineage (NCBI taxonomy): Eukaryota > Metazoa > Arthropoda > Insecta > Diptera > Tipulidae > Tipula > Tipula unca. The sequence continues at coordinate 92,310,234 of OX596380.1, forward strand.
ATTATTCACGTGAATTTTGCCCTAAATCTGTCCTCAAAAAAAAAAAATGGTATTTTTTTAGGACAAAATTCACAATTCTATATAGACGGATGAAGTTTGTTATAAATTCAAAAAATGTGTACATGTGTAAGTGAGAATATCATATTTTATTCGAATAAACCGATAAATCTTATTATTTACCCGATTAAGTGAATTTTGTATAGCTAATGTATCTCTAATAAATAAATTTTCAAATTTTCTTGAAAAATCCCTAGAAAGGTGGGGATTTAGGACAACCATGTTTGGTATGTACTCATGAATGTCAATTATATAATTTTTCCCAATTTTCTTGGGAAAATCCTAGAAAGCTAACACCATAATGACATAATATCCAAGGTGTCATTACGTCTCTGCAATCTGAAAAAATATTAAATTTTGAAAAAAATATGAGATCAAAGGGTTTAGGACTACCATGTTCGGTATGACGTCATGTATGCCGATTATAAGATTTTTTCGAATTTTCGTGGGAAATGTCATACCAAACATGGTTGTCCTATACCCCCTAATTCCCGTACTTTTTCCAAAATTGGAATACTTTTCGGATAGCTTAGACCTATGAGATCTTGTAATATATATCATTATGGTGTTAGCTTCTTAGGTTTTCCCAAGAAAATTCGGAAAAATCTTATAATCGACATATGTATTGAGGTCATATCAAACATGGTTGTCCTAAACCCCCAGGCTCTAATCCCCTACTTTTTTCGAAATTGAAATATTTTTCAAACAGCTTAGACCTAAGGGCATCTTGAAATATATGTCATTATGTTGTTATCTTCCTCAGGTTTCCCCAAGAAAATTCGAAAATAATGTAATTATCGCCCTAAATTTTATATTCCTATGATTATATTCGTTATATCGAGACATTCTGATTTGAACACTAACACATAAGCTGAAATGGTTTTTGTTGTTTTTTAGGACAGATTTAGGGCAAATTTCACTTACGTATAAACTGGTGTACAGGTGTGAGCACCTAAACCAAAGAAAAGTTTAGTAATATAGATTGTCTTAGTATATATTAAACTTACTCCAGTAACGTACAACACACGTTGCAATTCCTCCAACAAGGCTTTACTGCTATGATCTTTTATCTTTTCTATTTCATAGTTTAATATGAAACTGGAAGCAGATGGGTACAGGTACATTTGAGTAAAATCAATGATTATCAGAAAAAATAATTAAAATACATATTTTGTTTGGATTATACAATATGCTAAGAATCAAAAAAGATATACAAATTTGTACCCCATTGACATATATAATTTGTAATGAGTGTCTTATTTGATCTAATTGCATATTTTTTGTGAGATTTAATGGTGATTTTATTGTAGAGCTCCTTATTGGTATAACACCACTGGTTTTTAATTGTCGCAGGCATTAAAATATTTATTGTAAACCATACCAAGTGGTTTCGGCCTGGATTACATTAATTGTTTGGTGATTACTTTTGAAAACGTTAAATACCTAAAATTTTATTGGAAATATTTTTTCAAATATATGTTGAGCGATCATGACAGACATTCGTATATTCTATTATGTAGCACGTGCTTTACTACTGCATCGAATATTTGAGTCCTCATTTAATTTTTTAGTTGAGCTTTTTTTAACTGAGCTTTCCAAAATTGTATGAACATGAAACGTAACGTAATCGCAGACAATCGAGTTTTGATTTTTTAGATGTTGATTGGTTTCAATTTCCAATGGCGCAGGAACTGCCTCGATTGATGTAACCGTCGTTCATACATTGAATGACATTAACATTAATTAATTCAAATCCGGAATTATATATAGTAGCAAACAACTGTATTCTACAGTTTATCACAAAATACTGGAAACAGAAAGGTTAGATTCCATTTGTTCAATAAATTGTTTGAGTCATCTTTTTCGTTTGGTGGCAATAAACATTGTGTTGCCAGTTGCCACCTCCAAGGTGCATCGATTTGATTTGGCATTGTTTGAGTTGATTCTTCCTTATTCACATTGGTACATTATAGTTTTCGATCAAATATTCGTTTTCATGTTCCATTGGAAGTAATTGATAAGCTATAAGCTGTGTGAAGTTATACTGAATTATAAGTTACGAGTTTATTTATTTTAAATGGTATGTTATTGCAGATTTGTAAGATTTACTATACTAATTTATAAGAAATCGAAATAACAATTAATACAAAGAAAAATAACTTATCTAATAAAATATACATATGTACATATTATGTTATAAAATTGATGGATTATAAATATTATTTTAATTTAATCATTAAATATCGTTTCACAGTACGATGAATATTGTTCGGTAATAAGCGCATTGGAATATTCATGTGCTTCAAAATGGGAACTAAAAGAATAGACCAAAAGCTATTAACTAACAGAAATAGCTCGGCTGTTTCTTTCAAAATAAATATCTTTTAGATTTCAAATATACTTGCAATGATCTATAAAAGAATGAATTCCTTTTTGTAATTGGTTTCATTTTATAATTTATTTCACTTAAAGCAATTACATGCTTCTGCTGTTTGATTTGTATTTTTATGAATAATAAATTAAGGGTTTTATTCATTCTGAAGATTCTAAAAATGGCATTAATCGTTCTTTTTTAATTCTATTTATTCTAATAATCTACATCAATAGGTAGAATAAAACGAATATTCTTTTTTTAAACGAGTTTGTGTCTATGCTATTTTTAATAATTCGTTTTCTAATTAAAATTAACTTGACAAAATAAAGTTTTGCTACAAATTTAGACTAAATTGTAGTAAAAAATTTCGAAAAAGTTAGGGTTTCTAGTATTTCTAGTTTGTACAATTTCAAATCAGCGAAGTCAATAGTACTAGCCATTATTTACCTACTGTCGTCAGTTTTGTGACAGCTGATCATATTACTTTTAAATCTATTTAAAATGCCGTTACAATGTGTGCCTAATTAAATTGACATCTCGTTCATGTCGACTAGAATGAACAAAAACTTAACAGCTTTTACTTTGTTTTAGCTGAGTTCTAGATAATTCAATGGACTTTCTTGTTATAATTTATTTTTCTGAAATATATAAAAATTGAATCAACTATTTTTTTTATTATTTATGTTCTGTTTAACGAAGTGGCCAAGTGACATATCATCTGCGCGTAATATACAAGCGAAAGTATAAATTAGTTGGTAGCTGCTAACATAATTTAAATAACACGGTATGTACATGATTATTTAATGTATGTATATTAATAAAACTATTTTTTATTTCTTATTTTATTTTATTTTTATTTTTCTTCCTTTTTGTGATAATATTTTTTGTTTTTATTTTTTAATTTTAAATATCGATTTCGGATGTCATGCAAAATTGTTGAAAACAATGTAAGTCGATAATAACGGGTGATCCAATAAGAGCTTCCAGAAGTTTTTTTTTTTAAATAAAACGCATTAAAATCGATTTAATAATCAAAAATTGTATTTGTGACGTATAAGTTCGGTTTATGACACTTAATGTTTGAAAATAATTTCTTTTAAATGTTGTCCGCGACTGGCTCTTACATGATCGTTAATGATTCCGTTAATTGCGCGTGTTATGTTCCCTTCTAATGCAGGAATCGCTTGTGGTTTGTCGATATAAACAAGTGATTTCAGCTACCTCCATAAAAAGTAATCTAACGGCGTTAGATCACAAGATCTTGTTTCATTGCGATCTTCACGTGCACTTTCAGCTACAGCAGCAATAGTCATATTAGATTGACTTGTACGCACTCTAGTCGGGAGACGAATATCATAATAATGAAAAATGTGGTTCGAAATGTATTGATTGTTTCGCGAATAGTGCGTTCAGTTGGACGATTATGAACACCATAAAATGGTCGAAGAGCACGAAACAATTTTTAACTGAACACTGATTTTTGATATAAAATTTGAACAATTGTCACGCACGAATCCCAATGAGTTGAACAGCAAATAAGATTTTCCAACAATATTGGAATTTGAAGTCATATAATTTGTGATTGATGTGCCTTTTTATCCGGATTAACGTATTTCATGACAATGTATTTGTAAATGCTGAGTCTGTAAAAAAACAGCAAAAAAAAGAAAATTGGGCGGATTACTCCAGCACTCAATGCCACTAATGGGCCTACAGTGCAATACCCGGACAAACACATATACTACATAAACATTAAAAACACCCAACCGTGATTTATGGTCACCATCGGGAATCGAACCCGAGACCCTCGAATAACAAAGCAAGCACGCTACTTACTGTGCTATCGAGGGCGGCTCAGAAAAAGAAAGTTATTCAAAAGAAAAAACCAGCAGCAACAAGGGATGATGGTTTTGCAGCTTAAAAAAAACTGAAAACAGAAGTCCAGTAATGATGATTGATGGCAGTGACTTTAATTTAATTTATTTAATTAATTCAGTTAAGAACAAAAAGTTGCAAACCTGTACGCGATGGGTTCACTAGTATTGTACGGGACTATTATCGGCACTTATTGTTTGTGTAGATCACTTTGTATACTAGCACATACTGTTTATTGTACAAGGTTTCTCCACTTTCTTCCAAATCAAAAACACACTTGCTATAGCAAATTAATATCGTGGATTTTTATAATTGACTAATTTATTTGATATTAATATTTTACATAAGTGTAACTTAATTTTATTATTTATTATGAAATTGTAGAGTTTAATTTTTATACTAGTTGTTGATGCTGCTCCGGTTGTTGAATTATTGATTGACATTGTCTTCTATCATTACTCATCCATCGTCCGAAATACAAATTGTATCGTTTTTTGTTGTTGTATATTATATACAATAAAATTGTATATAATGATTTTGCGCCAGGTGTTTTTGCGCGCGCGAAATACTTGTTGTGTAGTCGCCAAGTATTATGCATATTGTTGCGACCGCTACATCACCCCCCTGCAAGTAAACTCCCTCCAAATTAAAAGGTTAGTGGGTTAGTAGGTTACATCAAGAATGTAATGTTTACGAAAACGACGAATGACTTTGTAAGGTCCTTCGTATGGAGGTGTTAGGCCCGTTCGTACTCTGTCAATACGAATGAATACATACTCGCAATTGTTTAAGGACTTGGGAATAAAAATAGGCGGGTTAGTTGACTTGCGAGTGTCAATTGGGATTATGTTGCGCATGGCTGCGCGAAGCCTTTCGACATAGTCATGTGGATCGGAACTATCCTTGGAACTTGTTTCGAAAAATTCTCCTGGTAATCTGAGGGCTTGACCATAAACTAGTTCAGCTGGGGAGCATTTTAATTCATCCTTTATTGTTGCTCGTATTCCCAGCAAGACGATAGGAAGCTCTGTGCTCCATTTAATGGTATTTTCTCGAGCTTTGAGCGAAGCTTTAAGTTGTCGGTGGTATCTTTCGACCATACCATTTGCCTGCGGATGATAGGCAGTGGTACGAATTCTATGAGCGCCTAGTAAACGCGTAAGTTCGGAAAAGAGTTTCGACTCGAATGGAGTGCCTTGGTCTGTTATGATTTCAAGAGGTATCCCAAATCTTGAAACGTATTGCTCGACAAATGTCTTAGCAATAGTGGCAGCGGTGCTATCTTGAATAGGGTATGCCTCAGGCCAACGAGTAAAGCGATCGACAATGGTGAGCACATACACAAAACCTTCGGATGGTGGTAATGGTCCCCTATATCCATGTGTATATGCTCGAACCGCTCAGAAGGCAGGTTAAATTGTCCGGGTTCGGACTTTGTGTGTTTATGAACCTTGCTCTTCTGGCAACCAATACAGAACTTCACCCAATGCGTGATGTCCGCGTTCATTTTCGGCCAAAAATACCTACTAGAAATTAATTTACGTGATGCTCTTATACTCGGATGTGATAGACCATGCAGAGCATCGAACACTACATGTCTATGAGATGCTGGAACAAATGGTCGATTTACTCCTGTTGAAGTTTCGCAATAAATTTTTACATCTGGAAGGATGGTGAGTTCTAATTTAAATTTGGAACTCTCAGGGCGTGATGAATTATTCAATAGTTGGAGTAATTCATCGTCAGACTGTTGTGTCTGAGCTAGATTTTTGAGATCTAGATTGACGGAGTCTATTGTTGAAACGAGATCGCTAGTCTGTGACAATGTGTCAGCGACCACGTTTTGCTTACCTTCTATATGTTGAATGTCCGTTGTGAACTGAGCGATATAGTCAAAGTGTCGAGTCTGCCGTGGACTCTTTTCGCTCAGGGAGACAATTGCTTTGATTAAAGGCTTATGATCCGTGTAGACAGTAAATTGTCTACCTTCCAGGAAATAGCGGAAGTGTTTAATGGCTAAATAAATAGCGAGGAGTTCCCTGTCAAAGGCTGAGTATTTAATCTCTGTTGTTGAGAGCTTTCGTGAGAAAAATCCCAAAGGTTGCCAACAATCTTTATTCCATTGCTGTAGGACTGCTCCTACTGCACTACCAGACGCATCAGTGGAGATGCTATAGCGTGATTCGCTATTGGGATGACTCGTTGCACTCGTCGGGCCAAGAAAAACATTTTTTGTTCTTGGGCATTTTGGTTAATGTTGCCAAATGAGCATAAATTGGGGAGAGTGATTCGGCTAGCTTTGGAATGAATCGATGGTAGTAATTGACCATTCCTACGAATCGCTGAATTTGTTGGATTGATGTTGGCGGTGGAAAATTTTCGATAGCTTCAACTCGCCGTAGCGAGGGTGTTATGCCATCTTGGGTAATTTGGTGGCTGAGGAATTCGAGAGCAGGAACACCGAAAACGCATTTTGAAAGTTGGATATTTACTCCAAATTCGACGAGGCGTTCAAACAGTTGTTTGAGATGAAATTTGTGCTCTTCCTAAACTTTGCTAGCCACTAGTATATCGTCAATGTAGACGAATATGAAATGATTTGCGCAGCGTTTCGAAGACCAAAGGGCATTCGTGTGAATTCGAATAACCCAAAGGGGGTAGTTATTGCCGTTTTAGGTACGTCTTCGGGCGCAATTGGGATCAGATGATAAGCCCTAACCAAATCAATTTTTGAAAACACACCACATCCATTTAGGTGCATTGAAAAATTTTGAATGTGTGGGATCGGATAACGATCCGGTGTGGTTACGGCGTTTAGTCGACGGTAATCTCCACATGGGCGCCAATCAGCGCTGTCCTTCTTCTTTACCATATGGAGAGGTGATGATACCGCAGAAGATGACGGTCGGCATATGCCTAGTTGGACCATATGCTCGATCTCGGTAAGCGCAGTTTTATGTTTAACTGGATCCAGCCTGCGTGGTCTTGAACAAGGAAGTCGACCTTCAGTGTAAATATAGTGGACCACCTTATGTTTTGCTGGATTTGTGTAATTGGGTGTTTCAACCAAAGAAGGAAACATCTTCAAAAGTGCATCATATCCATTTTTAGCAGTCGGATGGATTGGTGTAGGTGTTTTGACCATTGCTGTCATTGCATTCACAGCAAGATTCGTCGTGGGATCTAAGAGGATCTTCCACGTAGGTCGACGAGGAGACCATACTTTGTCAAGAAGTCAGCACCGATAATCGGCCTGTCAACTGACGCTACTGTAAACACGTGTGGAAATTGTCGCCGTAAGCCAATGTTAACATTCAGTAATCTAGTCCCGTATGTCTGAATTACTGAACCATTAGCGGCGGATAGGACCAGTTCAGGATCTATTTAAGACGCGTTGTCGGAAAAATTTTTTACGGGGAGGACCGAAATGTCAGAACCGGTATCTACGAGGAATTGGAGTTTATTTGTTGCGTCTGTAAGAAATAAGCGGCGATTAAGTTGTATCCGATTAGTAGCCGCACTTGCTATCGGATTTATTCTTTTTTTTGATAACTGCTGGTAGATTTCGGTTTGTTGCTGTTATGGAAAGAGCAAGGTCGGTAGCATTTCCTTGCAGCACTTCCAAATTTCTTATGAAAATAGCAGAGTCCATTGTCGTTGTAACGACGTCTGCTGCCGCTTCTTGGTCTCCATGGGTTCCTTGACTGATAACCCGAAACTGGTGAGCGGCTGCGACCCGTTTGTAGCTTTGACAACATCGCTTCGACACTAACAAGTCGTTCGCATAGTTGTTTAATTGTTGCTACGGCTTCTGATAGGTCCGGACCGCGGGAGGTCGATGGTGTTGAGGGAGAAATTGTCGCCACACTGGGTGTTGTAATTTCGTAAATCTTGTCTGCTACTGGTAGCAGATCGTCAATGGGCTTATCTCCCATAGCAGTAAGTGCAGCTACGATGACTTGTGGCAGTTTACGAAACCACAAAGTCTGTATGAGTTTGCTGTCGAACGCTTCACCTGCAAGCGTTTTCATCGAAAAATAAACCTCACTGGGTTTTCGATCACCCAAATCCGCCCTTTCTAGTAATTTCTCGAGGCGTCGTTCCGTAGAAAGGGCGTGCCGAGTCGTAAGAGCGGATTTCAACTTGCTGTATTTTTCGGTTTTTGGAGGATTTATTATCAACTCCATTACAGATTCGCAAATCTCTGTTGGTAAGGCCGAAATATTATGCGAGTATTTAGTTGAATCCGCCGTTACGTTGCAAATGCTAAACTGAGCCTCTGCTTGTGCGAACCAAACGGTGGGATTATTGGGCCAAAAGGGTAATAATTTAATTCGGGAAGAATCGACTGAGGGGGTTGATTGCATTTTTCTTTCATTTTCATCGTCGCTCATTATGAATTTTGTATTTCGACTACGGTAGAAATGAAATTAGGACAATAAACCGAAAAAAAAAATTTTCAACCGAAATAGAAATTTTTTTTAAAAAATTGACCAAATGGGTTTTGAACCAACAACCAGAAAAATTAAAAAGATGAATTATATAAACAAAGTAAATTTTGGGAAAAATCAGCGAAAAAAAATGTTAATAATTATAATATTATTGTTAAAAAAAAAAAATAATAATCAAAATATTTTAAAAGAAATAGATAATAATAAAAAAAATAATAAAAATGGTTTTTCAAAACTTAGCTGATGATTTTTGTTGATGGTTGACCTCTACCAGCTGTTCGACCTTGGATGCATGTGGTTGAATGTTGAATCTTCCGCTTGTTTGGTGTCCGATGGAACTACGGTACTAAGGTTGTCTGTGATGATGATGTCTGATGTAGATTCTGCTTTATTACGGATTATATATTTTGTATATCCATATTCGAATTATATATATATATATATAAACTGAATCCGAATTTCCGGAACAAATATGATATCATGAATTGCAGCACAATACTTTTGAACTGTAGTACTTTTATTTATATACTGTAGTACTTTTATTTATATGTATATACTGTACACTTGAAAATTTTACTTTGACGATGACGTCGTCGTTTATGTACTATTAACGATATTTATGTTTTATGTTAAATATTATATGTATAGCGAACTTCCCGCGTACATTAGAACACTAAATTATTATGTAGCGTTGTTAGTTCCATAATATTAAATAATATTACACTTGCTCACTTTATTAATTTTTCACTTATTAGTTTATGGCACTATGTATGTAATATTATGTTTAACTGTTCAATCACGTCGGGGTCACCACTTGTACGCGATGGGTTCACTAGTATTGTACGGGACTATTATCGGCACTTATTGTTTGTGTAGATCACTTTGTATACTAGCACATACTGTTTATTGTACAAGGTTTCTCCACTTTCTTCCAAATCAAAAACACACTTGTTATAGCAAATTAATATCGTGGATTTTTATAATTGACTAATTTATTTGATATTAATATTTTACATAAGTGTAACTTAATTTTATTATTTATTATGAAATTGTAGAGTTTAATTTTTATACTAGTTGTTGATGCTGCTCCGGTTGCATCCATCGTCCGAAATACAAATTGTATCGTTTTTTGTTGTTGTATATTATATACAATAAAATTGTATATAATGATTTTGCGCCAGGTGTTTTTGCGCGCGCGAAATACTTGTTGTGTAGTCGCCAAGTATTATGCATATTGTTGCGACCGCTACAAACCTTACAAAAACGATCAACAAAAATACAGAACTTTTCTTGCTACTATTATATAGAATTTGAGAACGTAGAAGAAACGTAGAATAGAAGTTTGTAAGAATAGTTTTAAAATAACATTTGGAAAATTTGATGGGATTATTAGAAAATACGGATAAAGCGTGAATCGAGAGCAATTTAACATCGAATGAATAAGTTAATGAAATAAAAAATTATATCTACTCATTACGAAAGCCATTATAGCCGGCGATATACTTCTAAAAGGTAATACCATTTTGAAATAAATTAGGTTATCATTGAGTTACGGCATTTTCATTATTTAATTTTAAATATTTCCATAGCGACTTAACCATAACTCAAATGTATCAATTGCATACTGAGAAAGTGGAAAGTGCAGTCTCAGTTACAAAATTAAGGCAAGTTTCCCAAACAATGGGTACAAAATTTGAATCACCTATAAGACTGGTGCATAATTGTGATATTTTAGATTCCAAAATAAATAACTCGAACAACGAAAGTAAAACACATTGAAGAGCAACAGAAACTCCATAATCTTGCGAATGATGCCTACAATTGGAAAGAGCGTCATAAGGTCCTAGCAAAAAGCACTAATATAATCAAGATGCTTCTTATTTGCAGCAGTGTCATCCCACCCTAAATGTTATGACATCAGTGTCATTATACAAACGGTTGCTATGTACTTACAACCTGACCGTGTATGATTGCTGTACAAGTGCTTGCATTGTGGAAGCTATACGTGGAATGAGGTTGTAGCCCGCGAGGTGAAAATCCGTTGTCCGCAAGAAAATAGAATTTCATTTGTCGCCACAATATTTCTTATCTTTATTCAAAATAATCCACAATGTAATCTTGCAATAGAACAAAAGTAAAAACGAACCACCACCATACATAAGTCTAGAGATTGATACCAATTTGTGCAAGCAGTATTAAATCGATTCAAAGTGAAGTTCTTAATTTAGCGCCTTTTACCAAATCTAAATTTATATGGCGGAACGTAAACACAAACGAGGAAAATGTTATTCTAAATAAAGTGGGCATGTACTGTATAACACTACTTATAGCGAGGACGAACCATTTAAAGTGCTCAATGTAACACGTCGGAGGTTTAATAATTTAATACAATACTATCTTACACATTGTAATAAAAATCATCTCAAGATATCGGTTCTGTTCTACTCTGTTCTACTGCTTTTGGACCTTTCAGCACATCTTTTCTACATTATTTTAAATTCAGCATCAAAACTGTTACTCCTTCAGATTTGACTGAAGAAGATGATTATTTTTAAAGAAGATTCTTATTATTATTATTTAGTTATTACTTTGTGCATTATTGCTTTAATAAATTGTTATTGATTACTTGACTTAAATTTTCATTATTATTTCATGCAACATTAATAAAATATTAACTATAATGAATTAAATTTAATGCTTTTCTTCATTTCAACCTGGAAAAACTACTTATCTTAAGTTATACTTGTATATGAATATCAAGTTTATCGACTTATTTTCTTTTGGGTTTTTGCCAAAGAATTACATCTACAATTGGCTATCAAATTGAATAAAATAATTTAATCAAAGTTCAATGAAATCGATTATTCAATTTCACATATATGCTACGTGCCATACTCAAGGTAAATCAAAAAATTCGGTAAATTGTAATTTTAGTACACATTTACGTCTTATATCGTGCCGGGGGAACAACGAAATGTCATGTCGAGTAGACGTGCATTTTTGGTCTCCTACATTATAAATAAATTTTAAATGGTTTTGGGCAGAGTTAATTAGTATTATTCGTGTTAATAATTAATTAAACTATTGCTCTTTCAGTTTGTTAAATTAATTAATAACAAAAGTGTCAAAATTGTGATTGATATTATTGCAAACAAGACGTTGCATTTATCAAAAGTGCTGTACATACTTCATATTTGTGCGTACATAATTACAAAAAAAAAAGAAACAACATGAAAAAACAAAACTCGAAAAAAAGAGACAACGATACAGTGAATAATTTTTCCTGGACGATTAATGTATGTGTATTGTGTATATGACATTATTTGTAAATGAATATGATTTTTTAAAGTGGTGTCAAATTAGAAAAGGAATCTGGCAAAAGTCTCAGATAAAAAGTAAGTAGTGACGTTTTTGGTGCCAACATGGGATAATTCGGTAAGTTTTGTTAAATTGTCTGTTAAGTTAGGTTAGATATCGAAACAAAACATTCCCATTTATGGGTATACGGGAAAATGTGTTCCAATTGGAATTGTTTTTAAATTAAATTAGATTTACAGTGACAAGCGACAAATAGTATCAATTGATAAGGATATCGGTATCTAGATGGTACATTAGGTGGAATGAATTAGTCTAATTTTATACATAATATTCATTTTTATTTTTTTTTTATTTCTTATTAAGTAATCAATAACGATATTTACTTTAGGTGATGATTTCTAATTGGAGTGCTATATTTTACGTCTTTTAACACAACTTATTTAAGTGTATGTAACAGAAAAAAGTTGAAATTTTATTATTAATGAACGATATGAACAAATGTATGTATGTAGTATGTAATGTTCTTATTAAAATTCTTTTAATTTTATTTCATCGAGTAATACAGTTAAACTGTATTGCCGCATTTATTCATAAAAGAAAATTACAAACATATTTTAAAATACATATAATGGAGGATTTGAATTTTGAATTTTGCAGGGATAGACGAGGAGAGAACGTGAACGAGTGCTAAACGCAAATGGCGGCATTGTTTACACTAATTATTATTCCCAGTGATGATGTCAAAAATTATAAAAATAGATTAGACCTGTATCGTCTTGTGTTACTAACTATTGGCTATACCAGGTGTCTGTAACCGATTTCAATTTCTATCATACTAACTGAACCTATCCAAATCCTCTTTATGTTATGTGTAAACGGGTGTTCGGGAAGGCCCGGCCATCTCCGGAAGATCCTGTTTAGTGCTTGGTCGAACATTCCAATCAAATCAAAATTTACCTCTTATATATCGTGCCAAATTTCAAGTAATTTTTTTAGTAAAAATTTGCTTCAATTTATTAAATTTTTTACCGAAAATGTCATTTACCTTGAGTTTGGGACGCAGCCATAGTGATTATATTGAAATTATTTATAATGAACGGAAATTTAGGCGATCTATAAATTTGGGTAACATTTCAGAAAATGTTATATCTGGTAAATTCATCGATAGTTGCCAGAACTCTTATTGTCATTGAAAGGCCATTGAATTTTTATTAATTGAAGGGAAATTGAAGGTGATATCTGATACCAGCTATTAATTTTAACTAAATAGATTGTGCAAAGAAATTGTACCTGATCAGAATTTCTACATTCGAACGTGAAATACTCTATTCAAACATTGCTAAGAGCCATTTATATTTAGTGTCGTTAAAATTTTAACAATAAATCAAAGGACTATGGTTCGCTGATTATAATAGCATTTTGTTATAAATATTAAACTACAAATCAAAGTTATATATATTCATTTAGATTTAATTGTCGAGCAATAATACAAAAGCCATAAATTTTATTATGCTAATGGATAAATTAAAAAAAATCTGCTAACAAATTTACATACCTTAAAAAATGTTGAAAAGAAAATTATCATGTCACCTGAAGTTATATAAACTATAGAATCAAATATTACAACAAACAAAACCGTTAGATTACACGACACACAAAAACAACAATATTGAATTGAAATAAGGAAAAGCTCACACACATACACACGACACAAAAATAAAGTTTTATTCTATTTTATTTATTAAATTTGTTAGACCATAAAAAAAGCTACACACGATAAAATTTGTGTCTGTTACAATAGAGCTTTTATAATATGTTTACAACAACACCAAGATGCGAACGAACGAAAAACGAAAGCATAACACAATTTGTTTTTATAAAACGGATATGAAGCTTAATAGTGTGTCTGTTTATATTATGTAACGTTGTTGTTTTTGTATCTATTTATATTCTTATATGCATGTTTACTAAACATCTTCAACTTCTTTATATTATAACTGATATATACTTTACTACGATTACTATTGTAGTATTGTTTCTATATTAAGGCGATTTTCGAAAAAAACAAAAACTTGTTAGTAATTTTCTTCGTTATGGCTTTAGATTTTAACAATCTCTCTATTGTTGCCTTCGGCTCTGAAATTAGTATTGTTGTGTTTTATATAATTCCAATTTATAAAAACTCTTCATTGGAATAACTAACTGAAGTGTTCTATTATTATTCTCATTTTTATGTTACTGTTGATGTTTTATATTTTGTGTTCTAACTGTATTGATACAGAATACAGCAAATAAGCAAAATTTATGTGCTTTAGCTAAATAATTGGAAGATAAAATTAGAAAATTATTTTATCGATTTCTTGTTTCTTTGCGAGTCGAACACAATACGTATATGTATACAAAGTTAAATTTAATGTTTAATGAAAGCGACTTTATTCTTAAAGTGGCTGTGACATAATAAATGATTATTGTATGTGGTAAAAAAAAATCAGCTGAAACATGTACTGAACTTTCAACGACGACATTCACGGCATACATAGAAAGATGTGAATGGTAGTATATCTGAAAAATTGCATCTAACCATAAACATTATATAGGTTTTTGGATACGGAATAAAAATTCCAGTTTTATACCAACATACAATGTGGTAAAACAGTCCTCTGCTATGTTACTTACAGCTTTTAGATTTAGAAAAGCTTTTATTTTTTTAGTTAGATGTACGAGGAGCTCTCAGCTACCCAAAACCATGTCAGTATTTGGACACAATCCTTGGCAGGAGAATTTTTTTTAAAATTTTGTTATAACATGCAAGGTAGTAAAACATCCTTGTCACTTAACTTTTAGATTTTCAGCATTTTTTATATTTTTGAGTTACAACTAATACCCAGCTACTCGAATTTGTTTATCTCCACTTATATGTACGTACTTTCTAAGTTCGGCAATATTACATTTTCAATTTTTCTTTCTTCTTTAAACATTATTACCGGTTTGGGAAAAAATTCATAATAACGAGTGATTTATTATTTTCAACTAATATATTCTCAGTTAAAAAAATTAGGAGAATTTTAGAACAAACTTCACACCTGTGAAAACACCCATTCTAAGCTCAAGCCTAAAAATATTGTATATCTATTGTACTTCAATAACAACATTGGAATAAAAATATGAATATCAGAATTACGACTTTATTCTTATACACTAAACAGTTTATCCAGTCCTATTCAAATTTAATTAAAACAAATTACTGTAAATAAATAACTATGAAGTACATCTTCTGGAATGGACAATAAAAATAAATTTAACAAAAATTCGGCACCAAAAATATGGACATAATCTCTCAAATTGACGATCCAAAATAGACATAGACATAGAGATAAAATAAACGGCATAGAAGAGACCGTTCCGAAGTCTGACACATTCATCTGACCTTGCCTTATTCCGTCATATGTATATATGTATATGATCGAATAATTCACGCATTTAAACTTGAAATGAATTTTCCATACTCTTAAACATATCTGACTGAATGTTGGATAAAATAAATTTGAAAGGTGTACGTATAAAGAAAGCAATTGCAAAGTATCTGGGGACAAAATCAACCGTACCGAAAAAGATGTGGAGGAGTTATATTCCGAATTTACATCCGAATTTACTCAAAACTTATAAATAGACATTTGTAAGGAGGAACGTTGAAACTTAAAGGACTAAGAATTAAAACAGACAAAACAATTTTTTTGGACATTATGTTCCTACGGATTCATGTGTTAGCATAATTAGTAAATGACTGCAACTGGATGATAATATTTTTTGTTTACAATTGAGATGTTATGGTTCCCAGAGTAATTTTGAATTGCAGGTTTATTTTTTTAAGTACATTGTGCATATTACATTGGATCAAAACAAAATCATAATTCAGTCAAATCTAGCACATGTGCCTATGCCCTATACAAAAATTATACGTGTATCTAAATTCATATTTAAATATGATTTTGATCCTGATTCCGTGTTGTTTCTCGTGTATTATTTTTCTTTCAGATAGCCAGTTGTAATACATCCTCGAAGAATAAAATGAACATATTAAATTTTTTTTTCGCTTAACAGGTTCATCATTAATCATCAAATAATTTCTGCTATTATTAAGACAAGATGCACATAGGAAATTGTGTCGACTAAATCAGTACAAAAAACACTCTATGAAACAGACCTAAAAGTTTTGGTAATTTGTAAATACAAAATGATGGGTCGAACTTCTATTAAATTTTGCAACTGTAGACATTGTAGAACCTTTCTCGATTTTGTTAAAAAAAACTGTTCCGCGGCTAGCTTTACAGTACCCCATTATGTAAACCTAATTTGTCAGAACATTTTCGATTATATGGGCTCCTATCTCATCAATGGCAACTTTGATTTGATCTTTCAAGTCTTGAATAGTCTGTGGTCTAATTCTGTAAAAACAAGATAATGTGAAGAAACAAAACATTGAAAAAGTTTACACAAAAAAAATTTACACAATTTCTATCTTATTTAGGTTAAATGGTATTCTATAAAACAAAGTAGTCGGCGTGTAAATATTTTCTTGCTGAATAATTTTATCGTGTCTAAAACCACTTTGACGTTTTGTTAGTGTTTCGTTTCGTAATATAATATAAAGAGTAACAAGAACAAACATGTTTTTATTTGTTCGGCACTAGCCCGCCTTCTTCGTGAAATTTTAGTTTTACATTTTACATTTTTATTTGTGAAAACGAACTACACAAGATAAATTGTATGTGTAATTTATTGACGTTTAATATCTAACCCATTTTTTAATTTATCTTGGTGTAAAGTTATAGAATACCATTTTGGTATGAAAACGTGTAAAGTACTCGTTTTCGAGTTTTCACGTTATCTTATTCGTTATAGAATTAGGGTACAGTGGTCTAATTCTGTAAAAACAAGATAATGTGAAAAAACGAAACATTGAAAAAGTTTACACAAAAAAAATTTACACAATTTCTATCTTATTTAGGTTAAATGGTATTCTATAAAACAAAGTAGTCAGCGTGTAAATTTTTTCTTGCTGAATAATTTTATCGCGTCTAAAACCACTTTGACGTTTTGTTAGTGTTTCATTTCATAATATAATATAAAGAGTAACAAGGACAAACATGGTTTTTTTGTTCGGCACTAGCCCGCCTTCTTCGTGAAATTTTAGTTTTAAATTTTAAAGTTTTATCCGTGAAAACGAACTACACAAGATAAATTGTATGTGTAGTTTATTGACGTTTAATATCTTACCGATTTTTTAATTTATCTTGGTGTAAAGTTATAGAATACCATTTTGGTATGAAAACGTGTAAAGTACTCGTTTTCGCGTTTTCACGTTATCTTATTCGTTATAGAATTAGGCTACTGGGATGGTTAGCGTCACACAGTCACTTGTTGTGGGTGCATCGTCATGATTACGTGTGGATTTTCTGAGTCCCAAATGCGACAATTTTGCTTGTTGACATAGTCTCCGAGGTGAAAATGAGCTTCGTCGGAAAAGGTGATTTTTCGGTAAAAATTTGGGGAGACGGCTCACCAATTTGAAAGTAAGTTTTCAATATTTCCCAATTTTGTTCAAAGGTACAGCGACCCATTTCTTAAATGTTAAGTATTAAACTAATTTTCTGTCATAACACGAATGACGTAAGTGTTGCCACACTCGAAATATCAATAGTTGAAATTGCAACCGATAGATGAACCACCCTTTAGGTCTGAGTTTTTATTGTAAATTAAATTGTTGCAACGATTGTTGAACGGCACAGGTATGATACACGATACATTAGTATCTTTTTGGGAGAGGAATCAACAATTGACAATGATGTTCTTTATGATGTTCTTTATCGAGGACAGTTATTAATATGCTCCCGTCAGTAAAAAATCATGTATCAACTATCGCCATATTTAAGAATAAATTGATCACATACCTAAAAGACCAAAAGAGTTGAAATCAAATTTAATCTCGATATACTCGTATATGCAAGTATATAAATCAAATTTTTATCTTGTCTTATAATAAGTAACCGCTGCTAAATATTTTCAATTATAAATTTAAAGTGGATATTATATGAACATAACCTATATCATAGATAAATGTAAATGTGTTCTTGTGTAATGTGGTTTTGCTTTCCAGGTTTATCCGGAACTGAAACCAATATACTTAGACAATAACTTATAGTTGCCAGAAAATCCTTTTGGGGTTCGAGCAACTAAATATAATTGTATTTAATAATTATAAATTGTTATTAATATAAAATACTAAAAAAAAATTAAAAATTATTTCCTGCATTTTCTCGTCCACTATCATCGAGCTCCCACAACAACATCTTATTTAATGCCCTTGTAAAGCAATTAACTAAAAGCATCTCGGGCTCTTTTCTCAAGAAAAATTTTCACTTGTTTATTCGATTTTGTTTACCTATTGCAATCTCTCTAGACTAATAGTGTCAAAATGCATCACCGAAATCGCAACTGAAATCATCTTTTAGAAACGTAAATGAATAAACGAAATCCTACTCGTATATAGCAAGGATGGAAAATAAAAATTTTGGAGAGTGCTGAATACTTAAACTAAATAGTACTAAATTAATTTCAATTGTAACTTTGTTGATGTTTTTAATAAAATTTAATTAAACAATATTTTTATTATTAACATTTCTTCAAATGGTTTTCTAATATAGACACATTTAAGTCATACAAAATTAAAGCTTATATAAATAGTATTAATAGTAATTTCAATATACGAGTATATTCGACTAGAATACGATTGCTTAAAAATTCATTTTTTAAATTATCATAAAAAATGTATTTCTTTAAATGTTTTTTCATACAGAAGTTGTACAAAATAAAAATATTATAGATAATTTACATTTATTGAAATTTAAAATTAATGAATAAAACACAATTTGTTATTTCTTTTATCACAAGAAGTATTCTAAAATTTCTTCTTGCTCTTAAGAGGTTTTGGGTAAAATTCTTTTTAACAAATCTTGGCCAATTTTAAAACTATGGCAAGGAGTCTAGCTTAATTGTGTCTTTTGTTTGAATTAATGCCGAGCAGGTTTTGAGCTAAAGACTATTTCGACATTTCGTTTTTCTCAAATTTTAAAACGAAAATATTCTGCCAACATTTGCTGAAGAATGTGGGATGGATAATAATCCTTGTGCTATTCGATAATTATTCTCAAACATTGGCTCATTTAATTCTTTCCTAATTAAAGCTACTTCTGACTACAATAAATTCAATAATTGAATAAATTTTATACTTTTTCAATACTTCACAATCTGCTGGCGCTCTATATTCAATATTGATTGTTTCGATATGATTTAGCTTATCATCCGGGAAAACATTTTACTGTAAGATGCAAAGCATTTGTTTCACCAGAAATTACATTTGCTGGACTAAATTTGAGCAGAAAGGTTAGAATTTAATCATCAAACTTTATTTTTTTTGTTAAATTTTCGAAAAACTTAATGTAAAATTCTTTACAACGACTTTTGAATTGTTGGTAAATTTTGAAAAATATATGTAAACGATTTCAATATATTTGATCGTTCCCATAAATTTAGTAAACTGGTGAAACAAACTTGTCATATGTACGAGGTATTAAAATATGCAGCCTTATACATCTTGAGACCGCATTTCTGAATTTACCCCATTAATTATTTTTAAGGCGTAACTTAAAAAAATTAAATATAAATGAACAATTTGAAATAAATGAGATGCTCACGTTTCCGTAGGCTTTGAAAATGTCACCCAAACCAAAATATGGCTGTAATAATATCTACTGTTCAATTGTATGGTCAATTACAGTCTGATTTGATAACCAACGGGTTGTTATCATATAACATAACTAAATTGAAGTTAAATTTAGATTGTGACAAACGCAATCGTTTACAATTAATTTTGGAACCAGTTCTTTCAGTTTCGCCGGCACTATGTTGTGTTTGCCCATCATAACTGAACAAATATCCGCGTGAATCCGATTACATTTTTAACGGACTGTTTTTTTCATCTAAAGATTTCACATATGAATTTAAATATAAGTGGTTGTACTATTCGTTCTTTCATCAATGACGATAGAGAAGTACTAAATAGTATTTATGGTTCTGTGATGGTTTTTATCATTTATTGTGCTTTGTGTCGATTAATTTGAAATTATTTCGATACTCCTATCAACTAGATCATCTATTCTGCTAGTTTGTTCGGCACTTTTCACTGCATTTTTTTGTGTTTCTGTAAGAATGTGGGGTTCTATGTGTGTTTTATGAATAGTATCATTGAATAATTACATATAGAAGGTGACACTTCCAAATTAGCAGCGACATATGAGCATGGCGTCAACAATCTTTACTAAATTGTACTATGTAGTGTATACTCAAACCTTTAATTTTCAATTTATCTAAGATACCTCTGCTGGCAGCGCTATAACAACGTGTCATTTCTATATGTAATTATTCAATGATAGTATATAGGGTGGAGTGTTGCAATAACTAATAGTTTGGAGGGGAGCCGTAATAACTACATTAAAATGTTGTTTTAAAAATAAACAAATGTGTAAAATTATATAATAAAATCATATTTTATTTAAAATTATATATAAAATAATAAAAATGTTTATGATTTTATATAGAAATAAAAACAGTTCATGTGAAAATTAATAATCGTAAAAAAGTACGGCGCCAATGGAAAAAAATACTATACTAAACACTAATACAGTTATTTTGCTAAATGTCGCTTATTTACAATAGACATAATAAAGTTGTGAAAAACCAATGAATTTCTTTGCTATCGAAATAATAATCAATCATGGCGCAGTAAGTGACATAATATTAAACCTAAGTGATAGTTTTATAGATTGCACATCGTATTAGCTCGAAATTGAAAACAAACCATCATTTATCATAATAATGTGGTCGAATGCGTCAAATGAGAGTAACTACATACATATATTTAGTATACGAATCGAATTATATTTTATGGTCCACGTATTGCTGTCGAGTGCGTGCTTCAATCGACATGACATAAAATAACACGCGTTTCATTTACACCATCGGTTTCTTGGTCTTATCGTATTTATTGTATGTAGTATAACATACATTTATGTGTATATACATTTCGAAAAAAATCAACACAAAATACATAAATTTTAATGTCTCTAGTTTGTTATATACATATATGTACATATACGTACGTCCTGTGAAAATTTTATTACCACACACAAAAATCAACACGAAAACTTAAACAGCCATAAACTAATCCATAAAAAATAACGTATTTACAATTTCAATAGAAAATAATTACATTACGATTACGACGTTTGTAGATTTTTCGTGTATAAAATTTAATGGCCACGCAGATTGTTTTATGACATCCAAATGTAATAGAAAATTACAATAAGTTATTATTATTACGAGCATGTTAATCCGCACAAAACAAAAATCCGACCAACATACTAAAATGTAATGAGTTTTTAGTTGCAATAATATAATTTAATACAAATTTAACATTTTTTTGGGTTTGCATCAACAATAGTACATAATATAACTCCAACATTTTTTATTATTTCAATTAGGATGATGACAAAGCGGGTGAAAAATGAATAAAAAAAACATATTTTTTTTTATAAAACTACTGCGTACCATAGTTTTTATTTGGTGCTGCTACTATTAAGCTTTTCATTTGATTACATCATCGTAATGTTTATCTTCTTGAAGAGAGCATCTATTATGGTTTGTAATTATTATTGTCATTAGAATTTTAACGATATTTTTACTTCGTTTTGTTATCTACAATGCGGACAATTTTTTTATTCCTGTTTATGGTTTGCATTAAAGAAAGTTGTTAAATGTAAAACAATTTACTGTGGTCTTTTCTACTGGAATAATTATATGAAGCATTGTTAAAAATAATAATTGTTGGTTGCAGCATTGCTATCTATTTAAATACAAGTTCGTATTGAGGTGTAGCGGGGGCAACATAATTGTAATTTGAGATAAGACAAACAAACGTAATTTGAGATAGGACACCTAAAAAGTATATTATTAACATATTTTTGTCGATATAAAATCGATAATAATAAGACAACACAATTTATTTATAACAATTTTGATGCACAAAATTCACCACGAAGTAAACTGTAAGAGTTGAAATATTCACTACTCGAAATATAATTTCATCAGTATAGCCTTTGTTAATAACGAAAATATTATGACTTTTGAGTGAACACTTTTGTTTAACTATACTCAAAATGAAAATTTTTGGATTTCTGATAAAGGAAAAATTTTTGGAATTGGAGGTTGACCTTTAGTCCCTCACAGAACTCCCCGCACCCAACCACTCTATCCCTTTTTCACCCGTCCGTGAAGAGGGTTATCGCCTCATTGTCCATAACCGTCTCATTCACCCAGTCCTCTCTGGTGGGAAACTCAGTTTGGAAGTTTACCTCAACAGATGGCGAAGCATTAGTGTAGTCGGTAGTTTCTGGAATACCC
The DNA here is from genome assembly GCA_951394425.1 of Tipula unca. Classification (NCBI taxonomy): domain Eukaryota; kingdom Metazoa; phylum Arthropoda; class Insecta; order Diptera; family Tipulidae; genus Tipula; species Tipula unca. The sequence goes on from OX596380.1 coordinate 92,332,827, forward strand.
CTGTGATATGGATTTGAGTCGAATGGGTGTGCAAGATGCAAGCTGCTCGGTCGCAATATCCAAGGGAAAGAGAATCTCCAGAGCTTGAGTAAGTGTGCTCCTGAGAGCCCCATTTATACACAAGCAGGTCGTTCTTTGAACTTTCATCAATAATTTAAGGTTGGCCATAATTTTTAACGCTGGCCACCAAACGACAACCCCATACAACAGTATTTGTTTGACCACTTAGACGAAGAGCCAGTATACTATGTGGGGATCCATACCCCATCTCTTTCCAATGGCATTTTTACAGGAGTAGAGAGCTATATTAGCTTTCTTTACTCTTTCTTAGATGTTTGGTTTCCAGACTAGCTTGGTGTCCAAAAGTAGTCCGAGGTATTTCGCTCTATCCGTAAAGATCAAGCGAGTACCATTTAGTATTGGCGGATCATACTGAGGATGTTTGTGGTTCCTGGTAAAGAGGGCCAGCTTCGTTTTCTGTGGGTTTGCATTTAGTCCGCAACTGCGTGCCTACTCAGAGAGGTAGCCGAGTGCGTACAAGAAAAGTTACCGAAAACCGCAATAGCAACATCATCCGCGTAGTCAACCACCTTGAAGCCTTGGCCTTCCAGGTTTAGTAACAGGTCATTTAAAACCAAGTTACAAAGAAGGGTGGATACAACCCCATCTTGCGGTGTCCCTCTGCTCACGTATCTGTCCCATCCACTATATTACATATATTTAGGTTAGTACTTAAAATAAAATCAAGGAGTAACTCACCTCGCTTGTTGATATTTGTACTTCCCCAAATTTAGTGATGCGCATTATCATCACTGCCCATGAAAACTAATTATCGTCTTTGAGCCTCCGTTAGTACACTGTCCAACCTACTTGGTGGTATACTTACCTCCTGGTATGGTAGGTAGGCCGATATAACCCAGAGATTTTGCTCACCCATCCCGATACTAGCCACCACTACATCAGCGTTGCTGTAATTAAGTAGTATAAAAATATTCAAAATATTTCTAGCGGGAAAGCAGGAACGTATCTTACCTTCATTTTTCGCGTCTAATATTTTGTATTTGGGAGTTCTGAGCCCCAGTAACCGGTCACCACTGACCCAAGGTTCCTGGACCAGAACCACATCAAAGGAATCAGATTCCATTTTGAGCAGAAAGGCCGCTGAGGCGGCTTTATAGTGATGGAAGTTGATCTGAAGGATCTGAAGCCCTAGATAGAGCTTACCTCCACCACTGTTGAGTCAGACTCCGCCTCTGACAGCGATCCGTCTATTTGGAGCGCATAATGCAGCCCCAACAATTACGACATCTCCGAGTCGACGGATAGTGTCTCCTGAGCGTCTTCCGGGATGCTCTGGACTTCTGGGTCACCAACACCAGGCGGGACTCTACAAGTGATATCCCCACCTGCTGCAGATGGCCCAGATCTATCGGCTTCATTGCGCTTAATCGCTAAGATTAAGCCTCCAAATTTTACCAGAGCTCCCAAGGAGTCTCTGTTGAGGATGATAACGGCCGATCTGTGAACTGCTTCCGCCTTCACCTCGTCTAGCTTGGTAATCTATCATGTGGCCGGTGGTAGATCCGGATTGTTGATTTTAAGCATTTCTAGAATCTCCTTTGGGTTGCTTGTCTCCGTAGAGATGCAGGCTCGTGCCCTGGGCCCGCAGGGAATTTCTTCTCGTCATTTCCAACGGCCAGACTTTAACCAGGGTGTCGATCACATTTTTGATGTGACTCCGGTGCCACCCTCAGTCTCGGCAAGGGCAGGTCACGGATTTTCCCTCATGGCATTTAGGAAAGTTGTGGCTAAGGCATTCTCCACCTTCCCCCAGGTCAGGCCAAATAATGCTTCCTCTAGTTAACGCCAAGTAATGCTCAACTTCAAGAGCACTGTCAACGACTGCCATGATCAGGTGCACTTTTAGCACCTTGTTCAAGGGCCTGGTGACAGTGTCCGGAACCCTTTTTTTTGGCCTCCGTATGCTGTTCATCATCAGATCTTTGCCGTTTCTATTGTGAGATCCCAGAGGAACCCTCCTGCTTCGGCTCAGTGATACATCTTACCCACGCAAGCGTATCCTTGTCTCTATTTGTTCTCTGTGGCCCAGCCCTTTAATTTCGCGGGTCCACCCTCGTGTGTGATAATGCCCCTTTTTGCACTTTGGAGACCGGGCCTACAGGCCGATGTCTTCGCAGCACTAGCATTCTTTATTTTCATAAAAAATCATCCTAATTTGACTAGCAAGAGTAATGAAAATCAAAAATAATAAAGGCCTAAATACACTACCTTGTAGGACACCAGCACACCACAGCTAATACTTAAGGCGCTACAAATAAATAAATGGTTTTGTGACGTAGTATATCACCATAGCAACTACTATGAACAATTTAAAACCATCTTCATCGCATTCATTTTTGTTTTTATTTATTCCGTTATGTCGGCCATTTTAGTTTTTTACTTTGGCTTCTTGAGTTTTAGTTTACTTTTATTTCTACATGTAATAACTATGAATTTTATATTAGTCATCGACTTCAACAATCGGTGCTTAGAAAAACGTGGCCGTTTTTCATTAACTATAAAACCGATACGAAAAGTGTATCGCAGTGATATTATTAAAAAATCTAGTTAGATAGTTTCCTCAGCACTTTTATACATCGGTTGTTGGTTCACTTTAAGATTGTGTAAGGCGTCCATTGATTGCATTGACTGGAATATTTAAATGATGTCGTAAATAGTGAAAATTTTATGGGAACCTAATTGATGTGAGTATTCGGTAGTAGGTGAATTGATTGTAGTTTTCCTTTTTAAACGATCAGTAACATCGATCTAGAAGTTTGTGTTAAGATTAAAGAACACCCTAAATCTGAGCAGTCAGTGAACCGTGTTCGTCACAAACAACTAGATCAAAATTCTGTTAACGAGTAGAGTGACGAAATGGAGGCCTGTTCGCTACAATTGGCTTCCAATAACTGTAATTTTCTCATCTCCTGTCCTTGGTATATGTGGAGTGTTGAGATATTGATTTTTTATTACAATTTAAATCAATTGTAATATGCTCGAGGTTTTGTCTAAAAAAATATGTGTATATGTGTAACCTATATGCCTTAAAACATAGACATAGAAGATTAGAGTGAAGAAAAAGCTCAGTGGTTGACATTCATCCAAACCGCAGGCCACTGGTTGTAGTTTGGCATGCCGACTTACCACTGCCACTGGTTAAATGTTCTCGGTGTTGGGTTTAGTCGTACATTTACACATCGAATATTCAGATACAGATCGAATATTTTTTAATCAGTTTTGGTTATAGTTTTCACTTTGTGTTTATTTGTTGTATAAAACATCACACGCCTATATAACATCGTCGCATAGTTATAACGTACGTAATGAAGCAAATTTTAAAGCTTTAAAAAATTCCATTCACCATGTTCTACCATTGTCTGTATATCCGCTTTTACCGCGGTTATTTTTACGCTAAAATCGGACCGCCGTAAAAAAAAGTTCACAAATAAATAATGTTTTATTTGCTTTTAGTTTCGTTTTAATTTGTTTTAATTTTTGTGATACAAAGCAGCGGTCAGTAAATTTTTTCGACATTGTGCGGTGGTTGATACCAGTTCAATAGTCTTTGTAACATCTTAAACTAATTTTTAAAGAAATAGTATGCATATACAACACATAATTCATATATTTTTAATTCTTAGAAATACCTACAAAGTAATACAGGGTACAGTGTTAAGTCAAGTGTAATAATTTTTTGGTTACTGTGCAATGACATTTTTTCGACTTGGCTACATTATTTTTTTTTCAATTTGGTATGTTTTTGAAATGACAACAGAAAAAGCAGAAAAATAAAAATAAATAAATTGGACAAAAAAAAAAAATTACTCAACAATCAACCACACAATTTTTAACAATCTAATTAATTCTCTGTTTCCTCTTTTTTTTTGTTGCGTTTAACCTTTTTTTTTTATTTATATTAGGCACACTGTGTTGGTGGTGGTTTCGTTCAGACGTTTATGAACTTTAAAACAGAATTGTTTTGCCTATTTCCCAACATAACACAACGACGGAAAAATGGATCCGTTTTTTTTTAAATAAAAATGAAAATCCTTAAATTGGACGACAACGAATTAAATTAGCAGAAACAAAGAGAATTTGAGTTTATTTATTTTATTTTATGCTGGAGCTTTTCTCTCTGTGTGTTGAATATTCATTTTCATGGTTGAAAAGCCACTTGAAAATTATGTATTTTATGCTTTTTTGATTAATATTTTGTTCTAGATATTTTTGTTTTTCGGTTACTGGTTGGTTATTGTGGGGTAAAATAAGTTTTCTTTTTTTTTTAAATATAAAATTATTTCGATTTGAAGTGATTTAATATGATTTTATGGATGATTATGCGATAAAAATTATTTGTATAGTAAAATGAGAAAAACATTTTAGGTTGGGTTTGAGTTCGGGGTTGAGTGATTATAATCACGGATTAAATTTCATAAAAATAAATGTATGTAGGGTCAAGTGCTTTTAAATAATAATTTGAAGCGTTCTAAAAAAAAAGTTCTTTCAAACTTAAAAAGTTTCTCAGCAAACTTTAACTTTACAAGATCATATAAATTTAATTCTTGTTATAAAACTGTTGGAATTGAATCATTTCATACGTTCTTCATTTTGATGAGAAAATGTATCAAGCTACCCATCAATCAGTGTAACATTTTACTTAAATTTTTGTTCACAAATGTATAAGTATATCTACTGAGTTATTTGCAAAACGCATAAAACGAAAGATCTTACGTGAATACGAAGAACCATTCAAATTCGAATTATTATTTATTATAATTTTTTTTGAATTATTGAAAAATGGGAATGTTTTATTGTAATGTTGGATATTGTAAAGATAGATGTTATAATGTATGTATTTGTGTTTTGTAAATGTTTGATGAATGTTTAATACGTTGGTGTTGTATGTTGCCCAGTATTGTATACGAGTTCTGTATTATGATTGTTCACGGGATTGTTATAGGTTATAGTTAAAGTTGGAGTATTTGGTCTAATCCAAATACTCAAGAGATATGTAATTCAGAATGTTAGTAGAAAGTCGGTTCTTTAACGACACCTGCCACTAGCGAAGTTGAGCGCTGAAACACTCTTCTTTCTTCCCTTCTCGTTTTGCCGTACGAGGTTCGTTCACCAATGTCGTACAGAACGGTGCCCTTGTATTAGTATAACTTAATGTTACCAATACCCGCTTACCTCTGGTGGGGGCTATGACGGTATTGTTTTTTTGGTTAGGATATACTTACTTGTCTTGGTGATTATAATCTTGATGGTTTCGACGAAAACACTGAATTTATTAGAATTAATTTATTTGTTTAATTACTGATTGAACTATTAAAATTGTAAATTGATTGTAATCTCGAACTGAACTGAAATCTCTTATTGCCTAAATTTTTGGGTTATACTCGTATATACTAAAATTTTCAAGTTAATTGAACTTAAAAATTAGGTCTTATAATTAATTTACCTTAATGTACATTTTGAATTTTGTAACCTGGATAGCTATTACAAAATTTTTATTTGGGTTTTGCACCGTTAGTATTTTACTTCGATTTATTTATGTTTTGCGTATGTTTATCTGGGTTAATCATTTTGAATTTTTGTAATTTCGGCTATTCATGTTACTTGTTCAAAGTGACATTTAGGTGATTTTTAGTTCTATAATTTTAATTGCTTTTAATTGTTTGCCTAAATGTAGGTTTTTATGGGCGGTATTTATATTTATACTAGGTGTTAATATATTTAAATTTATTACGTCATTACTTTTAATATAATCAGGGGTGCACAAAAAAATGTAGCAGAAATCAAAAAGTACGTTCCAAAATACACCCCACAAATAGGGTTGCGTTAGGCTGGAGTGGCTGCCAAGGCACACTTAGACCGGTAACGGTTCCTTGTGATATAACAGAATCATACTTCCCTTATTTACCTCTAGTGAAACCAATCAGAGCAACTTATGTAGCGTAATATGTATATTTCGCACTCTATAGTTTTCGAGATTTGACCATAATATACCTACCCATGTTTCGAACATGTTTCCCAAGAATACCACCACAGTATCCTTTGCTTGTCGTAGGAGGCGACTAAACGGTTGGATCGCTGGGCTGACGACCCGCATCCGTAAAAAAATCAACTGTTTATAAAATCAACAAAAAGAAAAATGGATACCGCCAAAACAACACCGGACCCCCGCTCAAGTACCCGGATACGAGATTTAGGATCGGCACGTGGAACGTGCAATCACTTAGAAAACCAGGAGCGTTGGAGGGTCTAATCACGTGCATGAAAGAGTATCGGCTGGAACTCGTTGCTCTTCAAGAAACTCGCTGGCCTCAAAGTGGAGACCATGTGTCCCAGGGCTATACGTTGTTCTACAGTGGAGATGACCTCGGAAATCTTGGAGCTGGATTTCTTCTTGGGCCGCAGGTAAAGAAGGCTGTTTTGGATTTTCAAGCAGTCAATAACCGATTGTGTATGCTTCGCCTGCGCATGAAGTTAGCCAACCTGTCGATAATTTGTGTACATGCGCCCACAGAAGTAAGCCAGCCCCAAGATAAAGACTCATTTTACAATGACTTGGACGATCTGATGGGATCTATACCCGAACACGATGTTAGAATGGTAATTGGGGACTTTAATGCTAGAGCTGGCAGAAATCAGGCCGACTTGTGTGAAAACATAGGTCCGTACTCCCGACACGAAACTGCGACCGATAATGGTGAGAGAATGATGTACTTTGCAATTGCTCATGATCTTAGAGTAGCAAGCACATTCTTCCCTCACAAACAGATACACCTAGAGACATGGACACATCCTCGCAAAACATCCCGGAGCCAAATTGACCACGTGTTAATTTCAAAAGGGCGAGCTCGGGTTGTGCAGGATGTGAGAACTTATCGGTCAGCAACCAAATACGTAGGCAGCGATCATTATTTGGTCGCTGCAAAGCTACGGTGGAAGTTTTCGTACAGGTCGGGGAACACAGCGAAACGGATGGAACGTTTCGACTGTGAAGGTCTGATAAATGAAGATCAAAAGAAACGATACCAGGATCTTGTCAGCGACAACATTGAAGGAGCTAATTACCAGTCTGACTGCGTGAACTCTGTCTGGGAGGTACTGAAAACTTCGGTTGTCAGTGCTGCTCAACAGACTTTAGGTATAGTGAAAGTCAGACCCAAGAATGATTGGTTTGATGACGAGTGTCGTCTTGCAGTTGAGCAACAAAATATAGCCCATAATGAAGTGCAACAACGTCTCACAATCGCAAGGAAAAACAAGGCAGCTCTTGCAAGAAGGGCAGCTAAGCGGATTTGTAGACGGAAGAAGCGAGAATGGTGGAAGGCCGAGGTTCTGAAAGTACAACAACTCAGCAATGAGCGTAGTTCACGTAATTTCTTTAAAGGAATTACTGGATTGCACCATACTTTCAGGCCTTCGTCAACCGCCATTCGGGACCGGGATGGAAACCTCTGTGTCAACATCGACGCAGTACTTGACGCATGGAGTGGACACTTTACTGAGCTGCTTGATGTTCATCATGCATCACAGACTGTTGTTGAGCCACCTCTAGAACAGTCTGCGGAGATTTGCACTGAGGAGCCATCCCATGAGGAATTCACTAAGGCCATGCAGAGAATGAAACGAAACCGCTCACCTGGAGTGGACTGCATTAATTCGGAGCTCTTGATATTCGGAGGGGATACTTTGTGGAACTGTCTTTTCGACCTTATTCGATTAGTATGGCGAACCGAAGTTATGCCTGATGAATGGAAAGTGGCCGCGATATGCCCCATCTTCAAGAAGGGAGACCGCTTGAAGTGTGAGAATTATCGCGGTATAGCTCTCCTTTGCACAGCATACAAGTTACTGTCATACATTTTATTGGATAGAATCACTCCTCTGGCGGAGGGCTTGGTTGGTGACTATCAGGGAGGATTTCGTCCGAATCGATCAGTCACTGATCAGGTCTTTTCGCTGCGGATGATTCTATCTAAATATTATGAGACATCCATCTCCGTACATCAGGTTTTCCTGGATTTCCGGCAGGCCTACGACTCGATCAATCGAGAGAGTTTGTGGTCTGCCCTGGAATACCTAGGAATGCCAACAAAATTGGTACGACTGTGTAGGATGACAGTGACGCAGTCTCAATGCTGTGTTAAAGTTGAGAACAGGCTATCGACAATTTTTGCAGTTAACTCGGGTGTACGGCAGGGAGATGCTCTGTCCCCGATACTCTTTAATCTCATGTTGGAGTACATCTTTCGTAAAACTGAAACACCTCAGCGTAACATCTTATATCGCCAGTCCAATCAAGTGCTTGCATATGCAGATGACATATGCGTGATTGGACTGAATAACAACGGAGTGAAAGAAATACTTGATCCGCTTGTAGAGTTTTCAGCTTCTGTTGGACTCCAGATCAATGAGGCCAAAACGAAATACCTGATCTCTGGTTTTAGAGACAATGGCACACCAGATTTTAGTAGTGGCCACCACACGTTTGAGGGAGTGAGGAGGTTCAAATATTTGGGCTCTCTTATCACTCACGATAACAGTGTGGGTGAGGATATTAAAGTGCGGCTGGCAGCTGGCAGTCGTTCTTTGTATCCTCTAAGGCCACTGCTAAAATCTAAACACTTATCAAGTGCCGTGAAGCTGAAGCTTTACAAAGCGTTGATCAGGCCCGTTGTTATGTTTGGATGTGAAAGTTGGGCGCTGACGGATGAGTACGAGAGATGGCTCCTTACATTTGAGAGAAGAATCATGCGTGTGATTTACGGCCCTAAACGCGAAATAGATGGTACATACCGAGCTCTGTACAATTTCGAGATCAGAGATCTGATGAAGATCCCCGATGTTGTACATGAAGTTAGATCTCAGCGAGTACGCTGGCTCGGTCACGTTCTGCGTGCTGATCCGGAACGAATTGTGCAGCGATCTCTGAAAGGAGAGCCACCATATGGTAGGCGCAGAGGTCGTTGCAGGCGACGATGGCTCCACGATGTAGAGAACGACTTGGCCTCTTCAGATTGTCTAAGACAGTATGAAGACCAAGCTCAGGATCGAAACCGTTGGAGCCAGATTGTTGATTCAGTAAGGGGCCAGTAATGGCCTTTAACACTGTTATTATTATTATTATTATACCTACCCATATGTTTATGCCTTCTATATGCTAATGCCGGACATTAGCTCATTCATGCACTACAGAAGTTATTTGCTTCCAGACCTAGCTTTATTGCCCGCTCTGCGAAGGCAGTGTCCTGTGAGTATCCACACGATCGTTATTAAATCCCACTAGTGAGATTAAAGTTTGGAGCCCAATTTTGGTCAAACTTATGCTATTCTATAATTAAGGGTGTAAGTCAACCTTTGATTCACCAAACTCTGCCTGCCTGCCCAAATAGTTTGTATTATCAATCGAGGATACCACATTATGTCTCAACAAAGTCAGGACCTTCTCAATCGCTATCACGTCCGTTTTGTACACACTGCAGTAGTCAGGCAGACGAACAGAAATATTTACATTCAGTTTATCACAGAAGGCTCCCGCTCTTACATTACAGTCTAGATTGGAGCCATCCGTAACAAATTGCATAGCTTCTCATTCCCATAGTAATCCGCTCTTTCAAGATACTCTTGAAAAACCAATGGTCCAGAAGCCTTTCTTTATGTATAAAATGGATGTGGAATAGTCGAGATTCTCTAGTTCTTTCCCAAGCGATCTACTTATCGTCGAGTGGTCTGTATGAAGACCTTTCCACTGAGCCGTATTGGCCGCCATTACTACAAATATCGACCAGAAGAAAATGAGATATAACCTTTAAGGCGCGTGTAGATGTCATCCTCAGCGACCCGCTTATGAGCATACAGCCTATCTGTAGCATATTCTCGATTCTAATCCTCTTATGTTGTTTTATCAAGAGCTGGTCATCACACACTCACTCCATACATAAGTATGAGTCTCACAACGGCGGTGAAAAGCAGTGTACCAGCTCCGATTTCAGACCCCATCTTTATCAATGGCGTTCCAGCATGAGTACATAGTTATGGTCCAACTAAGCTTACTGTGCAAGATCACGCCCAGAAATCTTGCTTTGTCAGTAAAACCTAGTCTAATGCGCCCACGGTTATGGATCTTCTTCAATGCATTTTATCTAACTTATCCCCTCAGAAAAATCAGTTAGGTTAGAAAATTTTTATATTTTCGTAATTTATCTATATAGAAATTTATCTATATAGTAATCTAAATTTGCGAAAAAATTAGTTTTATTATCTGTTATATAGACTGTTTCGAAGTTCTGACGTAATTTCATAACAATCTATTTCCTCTTTCATAACAATCTATAAAACTTAAACTAATATGATCAAATCATTATTAATCAATTTCAAACAGTGTTTCTAGCAATTTTCAGAGATGTAATAAATTTAAAAAAAATACGATGTAGTTGTTAATAAATTAATTTCATCCTCAGGTCTAGCTGAATCGCCCCGAACAACTACCACAGGCGAAGCCCAGACAATAGACTCAATTTCCTTTTCAGCACCAGCACGTGTATGATATAGATACGTGTACACAATAGGTTTTATAAAATATGGTAACCGCCTCCGATTTTACAAGAATTTCTGTGTACAAGTTTTTAAAAGTTTCAGCAAAAACGACAATAATAATCAAGCAGTGTTTAAAGGCCATTACTGGCCCCTTACTGCGTCAACAATTTGGCTCCAACGGTTTCGATCCTGGGCTTGGTCTCCATACTGTCCTATACAACCTGAAAAAGCCAAGTCATTCTCTACATCGTGGAGCCATCGTCGCCTGCAACCATATAGTGGCACGATATCGGGGATCTTCATCAGAACTTTGAACTCGAAATTGTACAGAGCTCGGTATGAACCATCTATTTCGCGTTTTGGACCGTAAATCACACGCATGACTCTTCTCTCAAATGTAAGGAGACATCTCTCGCACTCATCCGTCAGCGCCCAACGTTCACATCCAAATATTACAACGGGCACGGGCCTGATCAACGCTTTGTAAAGCTTCAGCTCCACGGCACTTGATAGTTGTTTAGATTTTAGCAGTGGCCTTAGAGGATACTGAAGCACAGCTGCCAGCCGCACTTTAATATCCTCACCCACACTGTAAACTGTTATCGGGAGTGATAAGAGAGCCCAAATATTTGAACCTCCTCACTCCTTCAAACGTGTAGTGCCCACTACTGATATCTGGTGTGCCATTGTCCCTATAACCAGAGATCATGTATTTCGTTTTCGACTCATTGATCTGGAGTCTCACAGAAGATGAAAACTCTACAAGCGGATCAAGTATTTCCTTCACTCCGTTGATATTTAGTCCACTCACGCATATGTCATCGTATCATCACAACATCATAAAATAAATAAAGTAAATACCTACTCATTTTTTGCAACTAATACAAGGCACGTGTGTGCAAGTTTGAAGCTCTCTGGAGACTAAACTAGGACAAAATCACACATAGTGTTACTCATTATCCGCTGCTGTATCGGGTATAAATGTTTTATGTTATCACTACCCTCCAGCGGTAAAAATATAGACTCAAATCTATCTGACCATAACACCTAAAGCAACGGTATTTTATAAAAATATATATTATGTATTAAATTAGACTGAACCTGTTGTTGTTAGAACTAAAAATACAACTCAAAAACAGTCAAAACTACAATATCAAATAATGCGTATTAATAATATTTATACCCAGTTTATAAAAAAATTACCATTTCACAGAACATGCAGCACATCATAAAACCACCAGCAGATGAAGACCATATGCAAATTGGGATTAATTTTTGTAGGCGATCTAAACCCGGTATTTTTGTCAATGCAATCGGAGCTATAGATGGACGTCACATACATATCAAATGTCCTGTGAACAAACACGATGAATCCATCAACTTCCAAACCAAGCAGTCATGGATAGTACCCACTTATTTAATGTGCTGTTCACGACACAAGCGTATTTAAAAATAGTCCGCTATTTAAAAATGGAACATATACCAACAACAACAGATATTTACTAGGTGACAGTGGGTACCCTTGCACATTAAACTTAGTAACAGTCATAACGCTGAATAAGAAGGCCATTGCAGAAAAAATTTAACACTATGTGCCACGATGGAGAAATATGTTTAATAGATCGTTAGAGCTTAGGATCCAAAATAGTATTAAAACCGTTTTTGTTTGTGTATCATAAATTTGTGTATCTGGCGGCAACTTTGGCCCAATATCTGAAGCTAAAACTATATTGGAACAGGATGATATTACGATCGACGAAAGCACCACCGCAGACGTTACAGACTCCACAGAAGCTTAATGAAACAACAACAACAATTTTAATTTCATTTAATTGACACATATTTCAATATTTCAGTTTTATAACTAAAAAATTTAAGATTCAATACAAAAAAATTAAGTTTTCACATTACTATCTGATTTATTTAATTATTCGCGCAACGCGTAATCAGAATTGTCTGAACCCGACGATATGAGCAAACCACTAATATTAATATTGGGGTAATCAGTTTTCATCATCTGGCCATATAATCCCGTCGCTGGCCATATAATCCAGTCGCTTGTTTCGTTTTGTCGCGTTTTTCCATACATTTGTCATGTGGACTGATTCTGATATTATTATCTAGAGCAGAGCTCGACCTAGACGTAGATGGCGTTGAAGATAGACATCGAAGGCCGTGGGCTGGCATGTGGTGGTGTCGGTACACTCTCAGGAAATTAATCGTCAACTGTGATGCCGTTTTCTATGTATGTCCTTGTGGAATTCATATATTCTCCATTACTATTGAAAATATACGTTTTTACAAGAAAAATAGTAGGTTATGTTTTTTTAACACATTTGTCAAAATTTGTATACAGTTCCGACCGTGATAAATTTTTGTTGTATTTTTTGTGGTGAATAAATTTAATTTTGCTCTCAAAATTTTAATTTTTATTACTTTTTAACAACTTTTAATCGTTTCACACTGAGCCTTAATGCCGCACTCATGCAAATCAGTCTAAGGTTTATTTGAGCTGAACTTGAGACGAAGTTGACATAATAAAGTTAAATTATTTCCAGCTCACTATGAAATATTTCAATAATTTATTTTTGTTATGTTGTGTTCGTCACGAGTTCAGCTCAAATAAACCTTAGACTCATTTGCATGAGAGCGGGTTAAATTTTAAATTTTTTTATCTTTATACTTAACAAAACCTTATTAATTTACATATGTACATCTAGAAGCCCGTTTAATTTCCATCAAAAAAATTTATTCCAGTTTCATTTGACAAAATGGCGAGCATGGTTAAGTTCAAGGTCAAGTTCATTATTATTTACGTACAATCCCAATTTTTCTTATTTCATTTTATTATTTGATTGTTTTTGTTTAACTAACAAATTTAGTTTGAATTTTGTTTGGTTTTTCATTTTTTGATACTAAACATTTATGTAATGATATTTATGAATAAATTAAATAGCGCGCGCTTTTCCCTACTTCCTGTTACTCATTTCTCAGTTGCATTCCCATTCCACGAAATTAGTCCCATAAGATGTTATATATCAAAAAAATTACGTATACCCTTATTTTTAATGAAGAACACAAAAAAGCAAAATCCGATATTTAAGTGCGGTGAAGTTTGTAAAATGCACAAATTGGCTGTCAATTCAATTTTTCTTAACAATCATATTCTAATCAAAAGGCATTTGAAATTCGTTCACAAGTAGTGGGTATATTTTTAAATTAGTTTACAAGCATTAGAAACATGGTCACATGGCCTTATAGGTATCATAAAAAATTAACTGATTATTCTCGCTATGAAAAACATGCATATATACTGCCATAAGTATTATTTTGCAGCGTCAAATTTGGTATGAATTTTTAACTGTACATATAATTGATATATTATGTATATAATAATTATTACGTCAGTTGTTTTTCGAAAAAGCAGAAACATAAAATTCCCATATGATATTCATTCCCTAATAGCATTTCGATATTTTACCAAATTGAAAAATTGAAAAAAATAACAGAGTCCCAAGTGTAATCGATTTGAAACACAAAAATATGCCCAACAAACATTACACAAGTTTTAAGTTATAAGGTAAACTAAAATAATGGCAACAACACGTAAATTGCATGTTAACAACTCATTTTTTTTTGTATAGTTACTATTAAATTTAATTAAAGGTTTTCGTTTGTGAGTATTTTTATGCTATTCGCATGAAGAAATCAATATCAAAAATAATGAACGAATACAGCATAGCGTAAATACACATAGCCTATAAATAATTTATGTCTGCATAAAATAAACATATATAACATAAACTAATTCAATAATTACCATTATCATGTTTACTACCCCTCGTCGTCGTGCGATAATTAACGATTCTAGTACATTCGTTTATAAGTGGTAATGTAATTTTACAATTTTTAATGTATAACAACAATTAAAGCGGTATGTAATTTATTAAAATTCTATTTTGTTTTGTGTTAAATGGTGATATTATTATGCAGGATTTCTATCAATCAGGTTGCTTGTAAAAATTCCGCAAAGATATTATTGGAATTTATTACTTATTAACACTATGGATTTGAAATATGGTAACTTGTAACAAGCACTCGATGAAGGAAATAAGTAGCTGAGTTTGAAATCCTACAACGCTAGACTCAAAATCGAACACAAAAGTAACATTTACGTCAGTCGCATCCACTAATTTTTTTCGCGATTAATTTTGAAATAATAAGAGCTGTTTTATATTTGCGGATACCATGTTTTTAGCCACATGCGCGTTCGACGCATCTATTCTTAGTGAAATTGGTAACGTACATCGATTGCCGAATTTGTAGAGCATGACAACTAATTGGCTCGTAAATCAAATCGATTTTTTTTTTGTCAGCTGGTATAAAATTATCAATTTCCTATTGGCATATTATATTACGCTTTGTGAATGTTTCTCAAGTTCATAATTTTTATAAAAAACTTGATTTATCGAGAGAAAATAGAGGAGTTTTTTAAAAGTCTTTTTCGATTTTCAAAAGTTATGATTATTTGAAAAAGCAACCAATTTTTGATTAGTAAAGAAAGCTTTATTTAAGTTATTTTAGCACAAAAGATTTCAAATTGGATCTGCTCTATTTCGACGATTTACCCTAAATAGGAATTTTTATTACTAATCTTAGTAAATTATTTGGAAACCAAGTGATGTGATTATTTTTTTTGAATGTCGTCTGAATAAGGTCGGAAAAATATTTTTAGCAGCTGCAGAGCTATTGGGTAAACTCACCAAACTCAGCAACATCATAAAATTGGATAATTTTCCATAAATAGATTCCCCCAACGAATTGTTCAGTATAACAAGTTTTAGCCAAAATTTTTGAATATTTTTCCTATTTACATAAGTTATTTAAATGTGACGAAATTGTGAGTCATTTGAATTAATCCAAAAACGTCTTTTTCATTACCACTGTAAAGTAGATTTGGAAAAGCGTCATTTGAATTAATCCAAAAACGTCTTTTTCATTACCACTGTAAAGTAGATTTGGAAAAGCGTTTAATAAGGGAACTAAATTTACATTTTCTGAATGTAACGAGAAACATATGAATATTTGGATTATTAAAGTCAAATCTTTCTTGGATTTGATGAGCAAGCTCAATATAGAATTGCTTTACGTTTCCAGAAATTGTAAGCAATTGATCTTCATCAACATTGTAAGAACGATTCTGTTGCGGAGCCCATTGGAATACTTGACAAAGTCACAAAAAGCTACATTTCTTAAGCAGATGGGAATTAAAAAATACTTTGAATCAGTTTGTAATGGTTTTTCATCGTTTCTAACAACAAATGAATTCAAACTTGCATTGTTTGAAATTCATTAAGGTTCATCGCAAAATATAAGATAAAAAAAAGTATAACTTAATGTTGACGGGGTTAGCTATGTGTTGCGGCAATTTTTTAGCATTGTGTCGCGCGCCTTTTTCTTCCAATGGCATGCCATTGCTCCACCACTCGAATTACCACCGACTCAAGCGGTTGATGTGGAAGTATGTTTAAAATTTCTGCAAATCGTTGCATCGTTTGGAAGTATGTGCAAAGAATTTAAATATATTTCGGATCTGGTTCTCAATTGGATATGGTAACTTATAGCAAGGGTTATACTACTAGGTTCTGTTCCGACATCCCCGACCGAAGCATTATCTGAACCTAGACCTATATTAAATTGTTTAGCGGAATACTTAATAAATTGAAAAGATGCACAATTTATTGTTGAATAAATTGAACACGCATCCGTATTTACCAGGTGCAGCAATCCTAAAAATCGAATCCTTAGCAAACCATTGTTTTTGTCAGACACGAGCAACCTTAGCTAAGGCCATAGCTGTGCTAACATTGTCTTTTTGTCGATTATTATTGAAAATTTCTGTTCTGTAATTGGCACGCTACGTCTTGCCGACCTTTTTCACCCAAAATATTTGTAATACAAGTGGCTTTGGTTCTTTCACATTTGATAATTTTAGCGAAATTTGAATCTGGACACTTTCTTACAAAATTGAACAAAAAATGTATCAGGGCAAATGTTAAGTGTTGTATTATGTATAAAACAACTAGCATGCGTTTTATGCTTGTCTCTCAAGTGAAAGTTTGGTTGAGTTTATAAAACGAACGTTTATGGGTATACATTTGTTGGCGTCCACGTTTTTGGCATGCGATGGAGGGCCATCGTATTGAATTATGTGAAATCTTATATTAGTTTATAGTAAATGACATACCTTACAATAAACAGAAACGAATTTATTCTGAATCTCTTTAAACTGCTCTACCCACGGGTATCTGAAAATTCTTGAACGTTAAACTTTTTGGAAGCTGTTTCCACATCACTACTGTCGTCACTTGAACTACGACTGTCTAAGTCTGATAGGTTCAATTCAGTTTCCTGTACCTTTTATTCCTGTGTATTAGACGAAGTTGATCTGAAAATATTTTAGAAATTTCTTTTTTAGATTAATTTGAAAACCATGATTAAACGATAAACTATTTATACTGTTGCATACTTGGCGTCTACTTTTCGATATATTCATTTCTTTAAAGTTGTCGATGTCGCAGCTCTGTTGATTGACATTTTTAAATCCATTTGTAGAGGCCGGCGATTTATTTTGTTTCCTGCTAGACTAACCAACAAATGCTAATCTGCAATATCAGTAATATCAATGAATGTTAAATTATCATAATTAGGATAGTGTAATAAATATATGATTGTACTTACAAAGAGGAAGATGAACAAGAAGATTTTGTTCACTATCTTTTACTGTGTAGCTGCCGAATCTTGCTCGCTTAGGGCATTTAAATTTGTTTCTCCTATTTCTACATTGATATCACTCTCGCTAAAATATTAATCAATTATAATTTTAATTTTACTGCGAAATGCAGACCATTTTCATTTCAAAATTTTCATTTTCATTTAAAAATTCAAAATTGTATACAATTGTATGCAGCGTGAATGAAAAGTGTCATATTGAGTTCATTCGGCATCCAAGTATCCAAATCATAAATTAGTATCCCGAACGAAAAGTATCTAATGGATACTATAGTATCCAAATCGATAATAGTGTGTAGCAGGTGGCCTGCTGGACTTGGTGTATTTCAAGAAAATAACTAGCATGTTATTTGGCAATATTGTATCGTTCAATCATTAATTTTGATAAGGGGAGGGCGGGGGCGGATGATCAATACTGTCTTATCGATCAGATGTGCGTTTTTGATCTCCTATATAAAATAATATATTTTAATAGTTCTAGACGGGTTAAAGCAGTGTGGTTGGTGTTAAAATAAAGGTGTAGTGTCATAACTTAAAATTTTAAATAACAAATTTAATTATAGGGGTGAAATACCAGCGAAACAAGTGAAATATAATAGAAAAAACATCAACAACAAACACAACAAAATATACAGCATAAACAATGGCGTATATCAGCAGAGACGCAACCCATCATATTCACCACCATATTTTATTGGATTTGTGGTATTATAAGTTATTTGCTATGTGTGCAAATATAGATGCTTAATTTATGGTGTAAAAAATATTTACGGGGTGATGGGAAGTAGGATAGATATACGGTTTCCACCATTACCCAAGAGGTAGGCTCCAATGCTTTTTTGTAGGAAGATGCTGCTCTAAGAAAATGGGTGGGATTCCTACGTTGGATGCTCATTCAGGTATAGGGTGAAACGTTGAAGTTCCCAAACTAAACGTGGTTCGCTTATTTCGGAGTAGAAAGAATCAGGTTTGGTCGAATTAACATAGATGAAATTATTTGTACCTTGGGTTAAGATATTATCTACCTGGGAGTAGCTCTGATCAACGGTCCAAGTAATAAGACTTTTTCGGCTGCCGGAGGTTGTGTGAACAAAAAATCGACTCGAACTAGTAAGCAAGCCCAGGGAAGCACCATTTTGATTAGACTCGCTGTGGAACAAATTTGAACCAATGGTCTTTTTATCCCAAGAATCGTTATAACCCAGATGGGCGTTAAAATCGCCAAACAAAACTATATCGAGTAGTGACAATTTTAGACGATCGCCTACGATACGATTAATCTGAAAGGTGTAAGGTGGCACATATACAACAATGAAGAGGACCTCACCTAGATTCGAAACAGTATTAGTGAATCCTTCTTCTTCATTTTACCGAATCCACGCTTGCGGGCCCTTGGATCGTTGGCAAGATACCAAGTATAATGGGATATTGAACAGACACCCGCACCGAAGTTACTTTCTTGAATGCTACCAACCTGAATATTATTTCAGAGTAAAATACCATCGATCAAATTGCGTTTTTCATAGGAATTGAGCCCGCGAACATTCCAGGTGCCAAAACAAAGAGTACAGGATAAGGGTGATAAAGGGGACGGAGCAGGTAGTGACGCATCAATGAGTGTATCAGGATTAGTACTGGATTGAATGGGACGATGTATAGTGTCGGAGATATTTTGAACATAAGGTCTTTTAGAATTGGATGATAAGATTAAGGGCCAGTAGGGAAGCAAGCAGTCATAATGCGAACCTGTGTAAAGTAGGAAAATTTCACTATTATATTCATCATTGTCCGGTAGGAAGCAAGCTCGGTGCTCAGTGGCATAACAAACAGTAATCTGGAACAAATCGAAAATTTTAATTTAAACTTATATTTAACTACGTTATGTTATTATTTAAGGCACATAGCATATAAGACATTTTAACAAATAAGATGGGAAAAGTGGAAGAAAAAATTTCAAAACTGTACCTTTGTATTAATCCACTTTCGGTTGGATTTATATTCAGGTCTGCTCCGTAAACTATACCGATGGAATCCAACAATGTTGGTAAATAAGCATCAAGTTGCTCACTAATAAAGTTCACAATTTCAGATCTTAATTCATTAGATAATCCGTACTAAATAATTTTTGCTGATGTATCACGGCATTGAAAAGGCAATTAACATCCCCGGGTATCGGATAAACTTCCATTAGATTTACCTAATAGCTTTATCTAGAATAGTTAAATAAATTTATCTACAATATATTTAATTTGAATTTAGGCTTAAATATCACTTTTTCTAACACACGATTTGTAGCTTTTTTCGGCTGAATAGGTATATGGAGTATGAACGAGAAGTAATGTATAAATCGAGGGTTGGAAAAAGAGGCACTAAACTATTAATTAAAAGTTGGAATGCAGAATAAAATAAATCGTAACTAATTTGAGTTTCAGGAGTATCTCATAAGTCTGATCCAACAAACTAATAAATTTTATTTCAATGCCCAGTGACGCTAAAAAAATTATAAAAGTAGATTAGAACTGTATCGTCCTGTGTTACTAACTATTGGCTATACCAGGTGTCTGTAACCGAGTCAGTTTCTACCATACTAACTGAACCTATCGAAATCCTCTTTATGTTATGTGTAAACGGGTGTTCGGTGAGGCCCGGCCATCTCCGGGAGATCCTGCTTAATGATTGGTCGAACATTCCAATCAAATCAAATCAAACATGTAGTATACATACTAGGGCTGTTAAGACTAGAAATTTTGAGGTTAACAGTTATGATAATATTTATTTGTTTTAATTAATTTTTTCAAGGGCTAATACGGAATCTCTTTTGGAATATTCAATAATATATAAACAATTCCAGGCTTTCAATATTTGAGCTATTTGTGACCAAAGCTGCGACCTTTGGATCGGGGGGTACCGGGTTCGAATCAGAACAGATTAAATTGAAAACATCTATGACCCTCTGTTGGAATGTATAACTCATGGGGCAACCCATAGTTCATGTTAGTACAGGCTACCATCGAGCGATGCAATGTGCAAATGACTCTAGCCGAGCAGTCTCTAATTAATAAATATATGTGTGTTTGTACTTATGTAATTAGTTTACAGAAGCTAATATTTGTTCACTATTATATGATGGCATAATCAGCCGAAAAGCACTCAAAGATATATAAGTACACACATATATACAAATATTTCTTGCAAAATGAGTCATTGTTTTCACAAACATAAATATTTCTAAGGATATTACTAAATATACCACATAAAAACTCTAAGCTGCCCAATCCTTAATCCTCAAAATGTATCTTAAAATCCTTAATAATGTTAATTACAATTACATCAAATTATTTTGTGTGTTGTTAAAGCCACTGAAGATAAAATTAAAACAAATAAAATTTTGTAGAGGAAAATGTAATAGAAAAACAGGCAGCAGAATTAAAAATAAATTAAATTAAAATAAAATTTTCTCCTGGATTATCTCGATTGTTTCGTCTTTGTTTTTTTTTTTAGAAAATTGGACGAGAATTTAACTACTATTATACGAGTATAGATATTTTATATTAGGATTTCGAAATGGTCATAATAAAAATAGCAAACGATAATTCAAACACTTTTGGCTCAATGCACAGTGATTACATTAGTTGTTATTGGTTCCTTGTTATCTACATTGGTTGTTTGTACATTTTTGGCCGCGGTGGAATATAGTATACACCAATTGTTCCAATGATAAATTTATGTATATGTATGTGGTCACCTTTACGTCCCTCCGTTCATTTTAAAATCTCTTTAAATATGTGTGCATATACACAAAAAATAATAATTTACCCCAAAACCACAACCTAACTTATACCATATATACATACATACATATGTATGCGCTGTTCTAAATTCTATTTTACAAAAATGTTGCGGGTTATGAAAATAAAAACGAGAAAATTCGAAAAATTAATTTTATTTAATGGTCAGAATATAGAACTCCATACTTCGTTTCAAAAATTGGTCGATTTTTTTTTTGTTGTATACATACTTTGGTTAAATTCAACACATTTCTAGTTACGTATATATCCTTTAAATTGAAGCCAATGACAAAACTTAATTTCTATTTCCAAATTCAAAAAATAAAAAGACAAAAACAATAAACGAAATGAAATGGGATATATTTAGTGGAAAGCGCCATGCCATATATACAGATCTATATACATATATACATATTTACAGTAGAAGAAGAAAACTTTTAGTTCAGTTTTATGTATTTTGATGATCCAATCAACTTTGCTGTGTTTAGTTGTTGTGTGTGCTTTTTTTTGTAGTAATGTTCTTATTTTATAATATTATTACAAAAGCTTTTAGCTTTGAATTTATTTTATGATTATTTCATTTTCAAATTAGTTTGTTGTTGTTGGTGTTGCTGTGTTTTTCCCCGTTTCATTTCGAAAAGATAATTTTTATTTTTTTTTTATTTTTTGCTTCTGCTTGATTATAGTTTCGTATTTTATTTAAATTGAAATAATGTTAAATACATAACAGTTGGAAGAAGCGGAAGATAAAAGCTGTTTTACTACTGGGTTTGTGGCTGTTCTCCTCTGTATATGTACTATACTGTCTATCTGTTTATTTAAAATGTATTGGAAACGAATATTTTTTGTTTGGTTGCAGCTGGAAAAGCTAGTGAAACGTATTTGTTATAGTGAAAACCAGAAAACATATATGTATATACTTTTAGAACTGAATGCAGATTACATGATGGTAAATATATTGAAATTGTTATGTACATTAATCTGTTTTTATTTTAATGGAGTGCAGAGTTAAGTACTGTTATTGTAGAAGTGTACATACAAATATAAAATGCACGAACTGATATCGATTTGTTAAATCGAATAAAAGAACAATTTTTAATAGAGGCGATGCATTTATGTGGGTGAGTTTTCAAATGGATTCTCAATTCTTAAAAAACATGAGAAAATTAGAGTTTGAAATCATCAATTCCATGGGCTGTGTCGTTTACACAGCCGATGGTGTTTTACATCATGTAAGCGGTGAGAAAAATGTTAAACTGTAAGGGTTAAAATCAATTTGTTTTTGATTAAGTATTGGGTGGTTCTATGAGAAGTACGATATGAAAGGCAGGGTCTCAGCGATCGATGATGGTTTTAAAGAATATGAGATCCAGGCAAGTGCCACCAAAATCGTTGATGCTATTGTGTTGGAGGCTCAGTATAAATTGAAGGTTCATTTTCGAACGCAAAATAATCATAGAGCTGTTTTGCGTAGTTGCCCCAGAATGAATGTAGATGGATCCGAGTATAAGAAACTTAAGTTGATCTTGTTATTGGGCACGGAAACTTCAGTGATGGAAATATTACCAAAGGTGCCGTTTTGCGCTTGCCCTGGTTGCTAAGGTTGACGTCTAGCCGCCCCTAAGTTGATTTAGCGAAGACACGTTCGGTAAAAATTCCGGCAGCGAGAACCCTAAGTTCAAACTGTGGATATTAATTTTTTTTTTACATTTGATACTGTCCAAGTAAACTTATACGAGATGAAGTGACATCTATTTCTATTAATATGTACTATTTTCTGATTTGATTTAAATAAATATTTTCATGTAATTTTGCCTAAATATATATACTCGTATTAATATTATTATATGTATGTACGCAACATCTTTCTCCCACCGTTTGTTGACCTCACTGTGATAGTCTTATTACTTATGACGGACTGATGCAATCATATATTTAGATTAAATTTAATGCTTGAGAAAGAGATATCTTAATAGTCTAAAAGGCAGAGAACTAAGGCGGATCCACCGAAGTGGCCCAAAAATAAAAAAGCGCATGAAACTATCTCTAGGCTCCTCAATGAGGTATTCAGGAACAGCTGGTTAAATAGATTGGCTATTATAGATAAATTGGGCGCAGGAGGACAGCAGTAAAACCCTCCTACATTGGAGGCATTTTGAGATGGCCAGTTATCTTTCATAAAATCATGAGCAGATACACTGAATATGATCTCTCCTACAGAATGGAGGGTGTCACCGGAACTATTTCTTTGAGAGCCTGTGCCGTTCAATGGTTGAGTTCTCTCTAAAAGAAGATGGTAGAAAGCATAGGTGAGACCCGGGGTCAATTGAAAGTAATCACTACGGCGAAAATTCCCTGCATACCCAGAGCGTGAGCTAAGATCTCAGCGACCGCTGGAAAATTCTGGAAATGCTGAAACATAAACAAACCACTGGCCAGCTTCGATCTAGAAAATAACCAAGTTGGAGGAACCGACGACTGACTATACAGATAGGTTATTATTATAATTAACAAAAGTTTGTTAGTTTGTGGTATCGCACCTGGTGTTGCTGGCTCGGTGGGCACTTATTGTTCCAGGCAACTTCGGTACAACCATGGTGGATGGAAACATAATTTAATATGCTTCAAATTTTACACTTTAATCTCTACCACTGTAAAGCAGCCTCGACTGCTCTACTGCTTAAAATGGAAGTTAAAGGAATAGTTGTGGTTGTGATCGAGGAACTTTGGGTCAGCGTTGATCGGGTAATGGTATAGTAGATTCGTTCCTGCATTCTCGCTAAAGATAATCTGAAATTGAATTAATTTCATTAGGTATGGTGTACTTAATTGGAAAGTGTCCTAACTTCATTCCATTTCTGACCATTACTATCTCCAGTACGAAATTGATTACAAGATATTTCAGAAAACTAATTTCCAGATATAGGAGAAAAACTGACTGACATACCTTCAGTGTCATTCTGGGTAACTCATTACTGATTCAGGTTCCAAATCCACCTGTATAACAACACAAGAACTTGATGACTTATAGTAGACAAGCTGTCCGGCGTTTTTAACTAATCGCTCATCATGGGTTTACTAAATGTTTATCCGTTACAGTATTATCAGGTAATTCTGACCGTGGCACGTTCAACAGAATATTATGGAAGTGATTAATCTGAATTAAGTACTTGTGAAGGTTTAAAGTCTTGAAAATAAACCACAACCATAAATTAGACTTTTTTTGATGATACTAAATATTTCTTCTTCTCTTTGACTTTTATTAAAGCTTGACTAACGTTTTCTATAAGATCTCCAGCTTTACTACCAAAAGGAGAAAGATTACTTACACATTATACATTGAAATGGGATTTGCTAATTCAAGGGCTACTCGTAGCGCCATTGGAGATTCAGTACATAAGGAATTTTCACGAAATAAGGTAACCACAGAAAATGTACTCGTTTGCGACAAAACAATTATAAAAATGTATCGAAGAAGGCTTAAATTCAGTTGCCACATAAACATTTATTTTGTTTTTATTAGTTTGGCGGTTAACAATGCCGACGATCAGAGCTGTAGTACGTAAATCATTAATCGAAAATGTAAACTAATGCCGGTTGACTGAATATAAATACTTACTAAAGATATCAAAATATTAACCACTTTTAATCTAAACAAACTAAATAGTAGATAATTGTTATCTGTGGTATGGGAATTATTACAGGTTTTGCAGATGTAAAGTAACTATTTATACAAATTGAAGTAAATACAATATTTGGAATGTGTTCTTTTCCACCTATGCCATTAACCACAATAGTGAAGTCATAGCATTTCTAAAATAATATTTGGATTTCGCTGGTCCAATAAGCGAATTAGCATTGTTACGCGTTGCTCGATAAGAATTTAACTAGTGCGTCAAACCCGATAGGTATAAGATTAAATGTGTAGGTTGAAAGCAAAACATGCTCTTCCACCAAAACAATATTTTTTGACTTATTGATGTCAATCGATTTGTTATGAAAAAAGGCACCTATGAAATGAAACATAAATCACAAAACTTACCTTATCACGTATTAAAAACGAAAACAAAAATGATACTAGAAACAAAAACATACCTTATCCATCAGACATTTTATTGCAAAGCTTAACCTTATCCATATATAAAAAATTATAGCATAATATGCCTTATCCTAGATTCATATTTGTTTTAAAAAATCAAACTGCACCTTATCCGTTTTTTCCGTTTGGAGCAGAATCAGCTGATTGCACTAGCATGCGCGTAATATTTTCATATTAACATCAGGGGAGTTACCGCGTAATCCGATTCGAATTTCAGAAATTTGCGAGAGTTCAATCCGATTCGAAAATTATTTGGTACCGCGTAAGAAATCGGATTACATTTTAATATTGCCATAAGCAAAAAGCGATTTTTTAAATTGTACGTTACTTCATTCAATATTTGTTTTAGATGTCAAATGTCAAGTCGAAAAAAAATTTAAAACAACAAAAGCGTTTGATATATTTTATTGATTTAATTGATATACACATCAACAATTAGTTAAGTTTTTGAATTTATTTAATATAATTATGGACAGTGTAGCAATTTGGTATGTCTTAAATGAAATTAGTGACGAGCTAAAACCTCGTAGAAGGTCAACCGCTGTTCCTAATTATATAAAATTGGCCGCTACGCTACGTTTCCTGGCGGAGGGTGGCTATCAACATGGCACTGGAGAAGAAGTAAGAATTTCATTAGCTCAACAAACAGTATCAGATGCTATTAGTGAAGTGTGTACCGCTATCGAAACCAAAATTTGCTCAAATGCAATTAGAATCATGACTGAAAATGAAAAACGCGATACAAAACAATTTTTTTTCAACAAAACCGGTTTTGCTGGAATAATAGGCTTAATTGATGGTACGCACATTCAAATCATCCGGCCGCACAAAGACGAACACTTATACTTCAATAGGAAACAAAAACACAATGTAAATGCGATGGTGGTAGTTATCAATTTCTTGGTTGTATGATAATATTACATGGTTTCTAACTTTTATATAAATTCGAAAATTTATAGATGTGTGACCATAACATGCGAGTAAGAGCTGCAGATGCCAGATTTGGTGGCTCATCACATGATTCACACATTTGGAATTTAAGTTTAGAACGACAATATTTAGAAGCCAGCTACAGAAACGGTGACAAATCATCTTGGCTATTAGGTAAATTTCTATAATTGCCATTAATTTTAAATTCTGTTTTAATATGTACTTACATAATATGTAAAAACAAATTATTAAAAAATTAAATTAAACAATTTTAAATTATTTTAGGAGCTTCCGGATTACATTACCCACTCGAGCCGTCGTTACTTACTCCATACCGTGTGGCATTAGAGAGCACTCCCGAAGCCAAATTTTTGGTGTTTTGAAAGATCGCTTTCGCTGGTTATTGTCAGCAAGGGAACTCCACTATACACCTCAAAAGGCAATACAAATTTTCAATGTTTGTTGTGCCTTACACAACATCTGTTTAGATTTCAAAATTCCATTTGAAAATCAACACCCGGAATTTAATGAATATGACGAAAATGTCGGTGTGGTTGATTTCCCAGAAAATGAATCTCTTCTAAATATGGGGAAAAAAATACGAGACAATATTAAAGAATTATTAGTTTAAGTTTAAAGCGATTTTATTAAAAATATTAAGGGCTCATAAAATTTCATTTGGTCATTTTGACACAATATATTATGTACATATGTATACTATAATATTTTATATATTTTGTTATATTTAAATTCAAATAAAATAATTAATTCATAAAAAGCTTAAAAGTGCCTTCATTATTATCACATAGTTCATAAAACAAATTAAGTCCACTTTCTTCAATTGACTATCACATCATTTCAATTTTCTATGCATATTGAAACTATCTTAATATTATGTATGGTGATTTTGATAGTATCTGTAATTTTTTTTTTTTTATCTCCAGCTTTGCTGCGTGTCGTTTACTTTCATCCAATTCATATTTGGCTTCGTTTGCAATTTTTAATTTAAGTAAATCTGTCTGCTTCTCCTGCTCCCGTGCAATTCGTTTAAACCATTTGTTCATTTCAATAATATTTCCATTTAAATCCGTAAGAAGTTGTATTTGTTTTTGATGAAATGATTTTTGAGCACACACTTGCTCTTCAAGTAGTCGATGCTTTGCATCTGATCTGGCCGCGGAAAATTTTCAATTCTTCGAACTTGTGGTGTCGGTCGAGTATCGATTTCTTCTTCATGAATGAAGTCATTTGCCTCGTCAGCCTTTAGCTCCATAGTTCGGTATAGGCCATGATCAACCTGAGTGTTGATATTAATTAAAATTGGTGTAGTTTGACCACACTAAATTTTTTAGTATTTAAGGTTCCAGTTAAGGTTTTCCTTAACTGAAGAATCTCAATCACGTTTTCTTCAAAAATGGTAAAAACGATTTTTGGCGGTTTACCGCCACCAGTTCCACTAATATTTAGTTTTTCTTAACGTAATTTTGCCTTAATGTGCATTTTATAATCTGCCCATACCTACAATATACAATTATGTACCCTACGTTTTCAAATAACTGACAGATTAGTATTTTGTACCTTTTTCCAGGCACCCACATCCTTAACGGGCGGCCCTTCTGCATTTAATATAATAACTAGTTCTTCTCATAAATGGCTTAAAAAACCAACAGCTAAATACAAGAGTACATATAAATATTATTTTAAAATTATTTATTGTAATTAATATATATATATATATATATATATATATATATATATATATATATATATATATATATATATATATATATATATATATATATATATATACATATATATATATATATACCATATATTTATATATACTCGTATATATTATTATTTTGTATACCATACATATGTATATACTTACATCTTTCCGGTATTAAATTTATAATTTTGTTATATTAACTCCTATCCGTAAGCAAAATAGTTGAAAAATATATATGTCGAATGACATTTCCTAATTTTGTACGATAGTTTGATTAATTTTCGCATTAGACGGTACCACCAATACGAGCATGAAGGTAGATGCAATATCATTTTTTTAAATTCGGGGGTGACATGTTCTACCACCACAATTTTCGATATTCGATGAAATATCACTGATTTCGATAAAATGGTATGTTGTATCATTTTCGACCATCACAATTTTCGACAATCTATCACTGAATTTTTTGCTTGTGATACACATAATAAGCGAAAATTACTGACTTTTATTTGAATTTATTTGAATTAAATTACGTTAAAAATAATATTATTTATTAATGAAAGTACATATAAAAATTTTCAAATATTCAATATAATATTGTATATATTATGTATATATATTTATCTCCATCCTCCCAATCAACATCGTGTGAAGTCGATATAGCACCAATAAATAAATTAGGATTCATCATTACTATAATTAAACAATTAAAGTCAACAATTGTAGAGATTTATAAATAACGTGTACTTACATTTATTATGTTTACAAGATAATTGACAGATTGAACAGTTGAAATAGCTATTAAAAATAGATGTCAAACGTCATTTCATTTTCGAATATATGTTCCTTTATAGTATCCATCGAAAATGGTACAACATACCGACTATCACTTTTTTCGATGCGATGTTCACTATCGAAGCGAATCGAAGTGATGGTAGAACATGTCACCCCGGATTCATCTAATGCGAATACGAATCCGAAAGTAGAATAACGCGGTACTAAATTTTCGAATCCGAATGAAATATCAGTAAAATCGGATTACGCGGTAACCCCCCAGTGCTGCGATTCTGGTTCGATGATATGATAATGAAAAAAAAAAAAATACCATCGGACGTTTCATTGGCTTTCATCATTCTATTTTATCATCAACACATAAAACGCAAGTCTGGTTTACCCAATGATAAAAATAAACTAGTTCGAATAATTTACGAATGATGTCAGGGCAAACTGTTCATGATTTTCAGTTTAGTGGATTACGTTAGAATAAAACCAATGTCAAAAACTGTATTTTACTCCGAAACTACTAGATCCAATAAACTTTATAATGAACATGGTGGAAACACTACACTTCGCTTGGATCACAAATAATCTCATCATCACCAATAAAAAAAAACAATTATTCCATTTTAATTTTCACTATAATTTATATTTATTTAAATATATGTATGTATGTACACACATATATATATATATATATATATATATATATATATATATATATATATATATATATATATATATATATATATATATATATATATATATGTATATATATATATATATATATAAATATATATATATATATATATATATATATATATATATATATATATATATATATATATATATATATATATATATATATATATATATATATATATATATAGAACTATAGGCTACTATATAAATATGATATGTCCAACTCGCGAGACCCCTCTTAAAAAAGAACATTATTTGATGTCAACAATTCAAAACTAGGTTTCTCCTACTCATGTATACCATAAGCTAACTATGTACCATAATAGATTATAGCCCACCAGATTTATCTCCTACACCAAATTGATCATCTGAAGATCGATTACGCCAATCGCATAATCCTTGCAGTTATGTAGATTTGTAGAAAAAAACAAACCTGAACAATACAAAGGTAAAATTTAAGGCCGTTGACCGAAAACGATAATTTGAAAAAACAATAAAAAACCGTTTTGCACATCGTTACGCAGATTTTTTATCAACAAAAATTTTGGTACATTCAAATATCAATCCATTCGTAACGATATATTAAATTAAAATAATTACACACTTCGAACGTAAAAAATATTTGACTGAGTGTGTTCAAAATTTCACAGTAATAAACCGAAACACAAACACAGTAAAACATGAATAGGCAATAGAAAATAAATTTTATCATCGGTCGAAAATAATTTTCAGCCACAAAAAGTAAATGATAAAATATTAATTTTTTTCGCCAACTTTGACGTAAGTTTATCATATATCACTAGACCGGACTCGCCTTTTGTATTTTATCGATGATAATTTTATCATTTATCATTATCATCGAACCAGAATCGCACCCCAGTATTCTTAGATATTTTAATGAGTGCAGTTGAAATTAATTCATTTTATTGTGCAAAAAATACAGTAAACCGTGAAAAAGCACGAAAGTTGCTAATAAATAAAGCAAATTAGAAATGAGACAACAAAAAATAAAACGGTAAATATTTTCATTCGACTGACAAAAAAATATGTTGTTGCCGAAAGTGGCTGATCAAGCAGCATACTACAGTAGGCAATTGTATTTATTTAATTTAGGAATCGTACAAGGGTCGTAGCTGTCAAAATTACAGAAAGATTATGTATTTCTGTACATTTGGACTGAAAACCATCGTCCAAAAGGATCGAATGAAGTAGCATCAGCTGTACACCATCGACTTCTAAGTACAACTTTCAACCAAAAAATTATAAAAATTCGGTTCATATGCGATGGCTGTGGCGCACAGAACAAAAATAGGGACATGATGGCTATGTGCTCATATTGGCTGACCATGGAAGCTTCAAGTTATATTGAGGAAATTGCGATCGTGCTTCATATACCCGGACATTCATATATATCACCGGACAGAGTTTTGCCCAACTAGAAAAAAAGTAAAACGTAGAGAAACAATTATAAAACCGGAAGAATATTGTGAATTATATGAAGAAACTGGCACTATTATTCATCTTGGGACTCCCGATTGTGAAGTTAGAAATTGGAAGGAAGCTGCAGCTGACACAATTAAACCGCCTGGGCAGTGGCACTTTAAATTTAATTTGTCGAAGCGGTTTATGATTAGACGACTAATAAACCGATCAATTTCTATTCGTGGAGAGGTGAAACATGGGAATTGCCGTAATACCACCTAATGTATTAGTAAAAGCAGAAAAGCTCAAGGACGTAAACAATTTGCTACAAAAGCACTTCGGGCTAAATTGGCTACTAAATGAGGAACTTATATTTTATAAAAATATAATTCAACCGAGTTAGTGGAACTAAGTTTTTCTTAAAATTGGAAGATACATCATGAATGTGATCATAACTAAAATAAGCAAAAACAAAATTATTTTATGCCACATTTAATTTAAATACATAGCACAGTAAAACGAATAATTTCGATATTACCTTTCGTTCGATGAATAAATGTGTTCCAAACATAAAATAGATTCTATTGTTTTAAAATAAGATGAAATCTTATAGTTTTGCATATACATATATAGTATGTATGTAGCTACGCTTTGTATTATATATAAATACGACAATATACATTTTCTTCCAAGCAGATTTTTCCTATTTTATTTTAATTTTATTTTATTACAAAGCAATTGTCAAATCGACAGATGTTCAATTTCATTTCATATGCATATCTATATGTAATATGTATATATATACTCTGTAAGACATACTATAAAAATTGTAATATGTTCATGTGTTCGAAGAAATGAAGATTTCGCATATAATGCTACTTTGTTACAGGACATTTGCTATATAAATTGAAAAAAATACTACATACATAACGTAAAAATAAATTGTTTATGATTGCATAAATATTATAAGAGAAAAACACGAATCAGGGGTTCAACCTAAACGCTTCTTTAACCTACATAATATAACTGTTATACATATATACTCTTCGTTATTAGTTCTAAAGGATATACATACATATGTATCTAAAAACGAAACAAAAATTACTCTGCAGCAATTAAATTAAACTGTTCCCAAAACAAATTTAAATTTTTACGTTTTAGAAAAAAAAAACAGCTTCCGCTGAAAAGCATATTCAAAGTTAAGTTAATGATTTGTAAACTAAATCACGATTCAATTTTAAGAAGAAATAATAATAATTGAATTGTTCCTTCTTTTGTATATGTATGTGTATATTTTATACGGAAAAACAGGAACAACATAAACATCGCTATTGAAAATCTTAAATTTGTTTTTCCCAGAGTAACTGCAGTGCGGAAGTTAACAAATCTATATATATATACATATATAATATATATATATATATATATATATATATATATATATATATATATATATATATATATATATATATATATATATATATATATATATATATCAATACATATATATGTATGTAGCGTAGTATACAAGATAAATTTAAATCTCAATCTAATTTCGTGTATTTGCACAATAAAGAGTATACTCTAAAAAAATATTGCGATTACAACTACATTGTAACTATGTTTATATGTATATTGATAAGATCTTTAAGTTGTTACCTCATCTCATTAAAACGCTAATTAATTATGTTAAAAGAAATATAAATTATCCAAAAGTAGTGTTTTCAAGCGAACATGAAAAGATGAGTTAAAGTTGAAATAAATCAATACTCTTCTATAGGCTATTCCCGCTTTGTATATGTTTGGATATATATATATATATATATATATATATATATATATATATATATATATATATATATATATATATATATATATATATATATATATATATATATATATATATATATATATATATATATATATATATATATATATATATATATATATATATGAGTATAGATATATATATATATATATATATATATATATATATATATATATATATATATATATATATATATATATATATAAACAGCCATTCCACGCGAAATCAGACACCCATCCGGAGGCAAGGTGTCTAATTTTTTTGAAATTCGGGGAGATGGTAGATATAGATAAAAAAAAAATATAATTTCAGTAAAAACTCGGTGGAGTTAAATATTCGGAGTTCCGTTATAATTTGTTTTTGTCGGAAACTCAAATGTTGGATTCATTAGAGTTAATTCTGCAGCGCTCAACACATTTTAGAATAGGCATCCATCATACCAGTCCTTTGTTCGGGCCAAAATAAACGTAGTCCAGGTATACTATCCATAATTATTTTAATGGCTTTCTTAATCTCACTTACCAACACTCTTTAGCACTTTTAATTAAATAATTTTTCGTTTGTGTTATGTAAGTTATTGTTTTGGATTTAAATAAATTTTAGGTAAGAAATTAAAATAATCAAATAAAAATAATTATAGGACTAATATAGAGTCGATTGGTAACAATCGTTAAAAAGAGTGAAAAAGCTTACATTCACATTTTACGTTAATCAACTGCATACTTTGTTTTTTGAATAATTGTGAACTTGAATAAGATTTCCTGTCAGAGAAATTTGTTTGAAATTTTGACCTTCTATCGAGCTTTTGTTCAAGTTGTACCCAACAAAAATATTAAATTATTAAATATTATTAAATATAATTATTTGACATTTACTTGATAATACCGAACACACCCAAATTATTCGAGTCTATTACTATAATAATTTTTGACAGCTATTGAATAATTTCTGTACGCATGTGCAACATTTGATTTATACATACATAATAATATATTATAAAATTATTTATACATATAATAATAATAACGCGACATTAAAAGGATTACCGTATCCATTATTTTAATATTAATTTTTTTAAATTTTCTGTGCAATTTATTAGTCACAGAAAATTTGAGGTTATGAAAACTAAAATTGACATATATTACGTGGGGAAAAAACATATTAGGTGGGAAGATTTATTACACATTTCGGACAGCATAATAAAAAATCGTGAATGTAGGGGAATAATTTTCAAACAAAAATGTTAAAAAATTAATTCACGATTTTTTATCACAGGTTTCGGACACAGTCTTTATGTAATTTAAAGCTTTTAACAACCGTATACATTACAAAGTTTTTCGATCAAGTTTGATTATACATAAAATGGCGTCCTTCCGCTATTTCATTAATAAAATATTTATTAATTAACTTTTAGGATACATTAACTCACCGTACCTTTATGGTACAATTACATAATTTAATACATTTTTAATCATTTCTATATCAGAGGAAGTTAAAAATCGAAACGAAATGCCACGAAAGCCAGCCTTCAGTGACCATACGCTGATCAAAAAACGACAGCACAACAACTTTTCGATTGGACTACAAAAAATAAATCAAACAATACTTTTAGATTTTGTACAAATCAAGAGTACAGAAGGGTCCCAATGGTAACAACCACATCACAGCGCGTCGATTTTCCAATTCTGATAATTTTTATAATTTTAAATTAAAATAATTTGTAAATAAATTAACTTTATTGAATAAAACTGTAAAAGTAAGAACCAAAACATGAATTTCGTGGTTTAGGATTAATAATTTTCCTGAAATGTTAAATTCCACCGTAACTTGTTATGACGTTTTGTTCTATAAAACTCGAACGCGTTGAGTCTCCATCGTGAAAGATGGCTTATTTGAAAGGTATTGTAGTGCTTTACAATAAGAAAAATAAAAATAAAAGGGTGAGCAGTTCGATTTTTCAGCAAAATACTAATTACAACTGAAATTTAAACAATATATTGTACATTAACACCAAACTTTAAAACAGTTACTTGAAAGTATGTACAATTGTCTTTCCAACGAGCTATTATACGTAAAAATCGGACAAGGAATACTTAAGATACACGAATTTAAAGATGTGAGCATTTGAGTTTCCGACAAAAACAAATTATAACGGAACTCCACGTATTTTTACCCCACCGAGTTTTTGCTTAAATTATATTTATTTTTTATGTATATCTACAGTTGTTCAAGCGTTTCTGGTTTGTTTGCATAAGCTTTGCTTTTCAGATATCCCCACAAAAAGAAGTCCGGAGCAGTCAAATCAGGCGACCGTGGAGGCCAATCAACATCACCATTTTTTTGAAATAATTTGTTGTGGAAAGAGGTCTCACAGTAATTCCATTGTAATCCTGGCTGTATGCGATGTGGCTCCGTCTTGTTGATACCACATGTTAATCAAGTCCAAAGCATGCAGTTGTGGCGTTAAAAAGTTTTTAATCATATCACGATATCGCTCCCCATTCACAGTTACCGTTACGCCGTTTTCATTTTGAAAGAAGTAAGGTCCAATGATTCCTCCTGACCAAATTGCACACCAGACTGTCACTTTTAATGGATGTAAAGGTGACTGATGAATAATTTGAGGGTTTTCCATTGCCCAGAACCGACTATTCTGTTTATTCACATATCCATTCAAATGAAAATGTGCCTCGTCACTCATTATGACTTTTTCATGAAAATCGGGGTTGTCATGGGCGAGCTGTAACATCCTATTGGCATATGTACGGTGGCGTAAATGGTCTTGTGGAAGAAACTCTTGTGTCAACTGAATCTTAAATGGAAACAAATGCAAATCCTTGTGCAAAATTGTGGCCAAACTTGTTCTTTGAAGACCAAGCTCCTGAGCACTGTGTCGAATTGAGGTTGATGGATTGTTTTGAACACTTTCTTGAGCAGCAGTAATGTTTTCAGCCGATCTTGCAGTACGTTGTGGCCCATGCTTGGGCCTATCAGCTACAGACCCTCTTTCTTCGAAATCATTCACTACACGATATACATATATGGCGTTTTGTTGGCATGTTCTTTCTCCCAAAAATTTCACGTAACATTCTCATGGTCACAGTAATCGATGATTAATTTTGATAAAATGATTTAACGATTAAAACTCGTTGGTTTATCGAATATTTTTCCATAATAAATTTGCCACGTGTCTACTTCACGACTGCCAAATATGAACTGTCAAGGCTAACGTTTACCAAAATGGCGCCAAAATAAAGTAGTATACCTTCCCGGCGGACACCCTGTATATTTATATATATATATATATATATATATATATATATATATATATATATATATATATATATATATATATATTTATATATATATATATATATATATATATATATATATATATATATATATTGTATATATTTATATATAATTTTTTATACTCATTTCTTAAAATAATAACTTCCGGCACTTAACATAATTTTCTAGTTGGATTAATTATCTTTCACATAATATGTATACGAGTAAGCAAAATGTTAAAAAATATTTTGTACTTTCTAGTACGTACATACATATGTATGTACGTATTCCATAATATATCCTTCTGATGTGTCTCTCCCATTCCATGAAGTAATACATTTTCTCTAAATTACATGCAATTACATGTTCTGTTTCCTTTTTCTGACAATTCTTTCACTGTGATTTCATCATAGAGAACTTTCGTCGTTTGTATTTTTCCTATATGGCTACAATTGTTTTAATTTTCTTACTACTTACAGAGTTACCTAACTCAAAACATACATAATATTATGTATACGAGGATAGGAACGTACACGAAAGGAAATAAGTTATTTTTTGTAAAATATTTTCATTTGTGTACGGATACCTTTAATCAAATCCTAGATATAATGTCATGGCTGTATTTAGAGTATTCATTTCATTTTCCATCAAATTTGTTTCTTTTTTTAATTTTGTTTTTAACGTTGTTTAACGTACAGTGTAGCTTCGTAAACTTGTCGCTTCGTCGTCGATTTTGATCTTGTCAAATAATATCTGCTCAAAACATTTCAGAAATTTTCAAATATGACATGAGTTACATACATACGAGTAATTAAGGTGAAAAATACGTCAACTATCAAATTCAGTATATGGAGCCGGAAGTCATATCAAAATTTTATGCATTTTTTTTTATATTGTTTAGTACTTGATAAAAGAAAAATTTTATGGAAGACGATTTTTTTTGTTGTTGTCGTAACCCTAAGTAAGATACAGGGTGTAAAATATTTGGAAAATACGCGGATATGATAATAGCCGTGTTTCTTGACGTATGATCTGATCCGGATCAGATCATATCTACTTTCCTTTCATTTATATAGCCGAGTATAGCCGCGTTTCATGAAATAAACATAAAAATTGTACTATTTTTTGTTTTTGTATCAAAATTTTGAACCAAAATGCTACTAGGATCAATATAATAACCTAAAAACAAAAAATAATTCAATTTTTATGTTGATTTCATGAAACGCGGCTATACAAATAAAAGGGAAGCAGATATGATCTGAACCGGATCAGATCATACGTCAAGAAACACGGCTAATGTATTTGTGGCTGTCAAATAAAAACTAGTTGTCGAATAATTATGATATTAAAACTCATTTTTTTAGTTAAAAGTATGGCGACTAAGAAAAAAATATAAAATCTTTATCTTTAAATTCTTTCCTCTTCATATTCCCGCCAAAATTATGTTTCCAATTTCCAGGGTGTTTCCAATTAATGAATTGTTATTTAACATTAGTATTGATAATTTAATTTCAAGAAAAAAATTGTTCTACGAAACTATCAAATTCGTTACCGTTAAGCAGTTGATGAATATAATTGGTTTGGACGATAATGTCCTCTTTCGCCTTTATACGCCCGCAGTGACTGCATTCTACTTGAAATGGCCATCTTGATAATGCATCGGCAGTTCCATGGGCACTCCTTTTCGATGTTCTATTTGGTAATGGTAACTTTAAAGACGTTCGATCCACCGTACTACTTGCTCTTCTGGATTCTTCAACTGGAGCTACCAACGTAATGCTCCATGGTCCGCCCGTATATGAAATTGTTAGCCATAATGGTGCTGTACATACTCACCATCTCAATTCATTGAATGACTCCCCTTTCTCTTCATTCTATTCAACTGCTCTGTTCTTTCGGGTCAAATCATGTAAGCTCTTTGCAACGTTGGCAGATCTTGGCACGAAGCGCCTACAATAAATGCACAATCCGAGGAAGCTTCGTAATTACCGTAACTTTTTAGGTCTTGGCCAGTCCTTTACCGCTGATACCTTGTCCTAATCGGTGTGGATTCCATTGGTGTCCCAACAATTGTAAAATCGTTCTAAATGAGGAGCACTTCTTCGGATTTTACTTTAAATCGGCTGATTGTAATCGCTCCGAAACCTCTGACAAATTTCTCAAGTGCTCTTCGAAATTCTTTCCTATAACTATGATGTCGTCCAAATATGTTACCAGGCATGTTTTGCAGTGTAGTCACTTTAACACACGCTCCATAGTCGTTCAAAAGATGCCGCGCTATTACATTATCCAAATGGCATCACGTTTAACTGCCATCGCCCATTACCCACACTGAACGCCGTTTTTTCACGATGTTGCTCTTGGACTTTCACCTGCCAGTATCCGCTTTGCAGGTCCAATGTTGAAAACATTTTAGCACCTGACAATGTATCTAACGTGTCATCGATCCTTGGTAATGGGTAGCTATCCTTTTTCGTCACTGAATAAAGCTTTCGGTAATCATCCCAGAAACGCTTTTTACCATCCTACCGCTGTTCATGGTTAAATCTTGTAACACACAGGCCTCCATTGTTAAGCTATGTGTTAGCAGAATATTGATTCACATCTATCAACCACGCGGTTCGTTTTGCCAGCTACGCTTAGCCTGGGGGGGTCCTACATTTGCTGATATTGTGAATCGATGTTACTAAACCGCATAACAAGGGATGGAACACAAGTGCAACCAATTTAATTTAAAAAAAACACATACTTACATTAACCTAAGTTCCCATGTTCTAGTCTACTCTACTCCATATTATGTTTTCAAAAATCAAATGCAAAACTGTTCATTTTGATAGCAATTATACACAAAACCATTATTTATTTATAAATTAAATAAACTTAATAAGCAAATAAGTTCAAGCCAAAAAAAACTAACAATGACCTTTTTACAAAAGTTAAATACTAACTACAAAATCTACACAATAATTGGATCATGCGAACTAAATAAATAAAAATCTTAACTATAAATACAAAAATAATAATGCTAATTATATATAATAATAATATACATATTATAAAAAAAAAATATTTTTTTAAATTTTCATAATTAAATTAATAAAAAAAATTAATAAATTTTTTGTCAAATCTTTATCAACTCACGCATGTATTTTAAATTGTTCATCAATGGCGTCCATCATGTTGAAATTACGTTGGTGTTGATTTAATTATTGATGATACAGCAATTTTTGAAATAAGTAATATTGGATCCTATTTATTATTAGGATTTTTATATAAATCAAATTCAACTTAATATTATTCCAGTTTATTTTTGAATTTTAATTTTGTTTCAATACACCAGTACAATCACTTGTTATATTTTTGTTTCTTTTGATTGACCACATATATATTCTTATTTTAAATTTACAAGCATCATAAATTTACAAGCAACATAATATAGTTTTTATTTTTTTTTATTTTTACAATAAACATATTTATTTATTCTTATGCTATTTATTTATTCGAGCTTAAGATTAGTTCACATTTTTTTATTATTTTGTGTTTATAATTTAACAATTGAAAATTAATAAACTATAATTATATTTTAACCAAATTTTATTTTTTTTTATATCTATACTATAACCAACTGTTTTGTGTTAGATCACACCAAGTTCAAAGATGTCATATTGTTTTATTTAGATTTTTTTTTTTTCTATTTGGTTTTCACAACATTTAATTTAAAGTTAACTAAGGAAATTAATTAGTAGATTTTTCTACTTTAACATTTTAGTATGATAATTGAATCATTTTGTATTCATCTTAATTGTTTTCGGTTTTAGTTAACACATCACAAAAATTATTATTATCCATGAACAATCACAACTTGTCTAAACTCTACTCAGCTATTTTATTTTATTTTTTCTTTCTTCTCTTCTAACCCCGTTCTCGCAACCAAGCCCGGTTTTTATACTTTTCTCAAACAAAAGCTTACCAATACCAATCATCCCGACTTTTATTTTTATTTTTATTTTTGTACTATGGGTAATTATTATGGATAATATTCATTTTGTATAATTCCCATAAAATTGTACTAAATTGTAAGTCAACATATTGACTCCCAAAATATTTACATGGAGGCCTTACAATCTCGAGGAGTAGTTTGTAGTTTTTGTTTCTGACCTTGCGTATCGTAACCGGATTCTTTTCTTCGCATATTATTAGTGTTTACACCTCTTGACATTTACCGATAACAGTTCCTTATTTAATTCTTTTCGTCTTATCCGAGAAATTTAGGCTCCTAATCGTTATCTGAAATTACTAATGTCTTCTCTATGATAATTCCTTTTGCTTTAGCTTTCTTCTTCACTGGCTTCTACAACCCACAACCTGAGTGACCCAGAACCAACAACCTCCCTCCAATCTCTTCCATTTTTGCGACCAGTACCTCGTGTTGGAACTGAGTATTGCCTATCCTGATTTTGCAATCTTTCTGCCCGTTATTTGTGCACTCTCTCCTATGGCTATGCGTAATTTCAACCCATCGGCTGGTTGCACTCTTCACTTGATTAATGTGCGCACCCTACTGTATCCAGGGTAATAAACAGAGCTAGCTCTTCCCGTGAATACTTCCTTTGATCATTAAGCTGTCACGCCTCATCCCAATCTCAAAATAAGGATGAAGGCTATGGAGCAATGTGTTGTGGGAGTCAACCTCTACCCATTTAGGCTGACTCGTTGTAGTTTAACGAATCCATTCGCTCTTGGCCATCCTCGTGGCCAATGCTCCCTCTCTACTTGATCTTCGTTGCATAGGGGATCGTGATCTTGTCTGCCTCCATTTTGCTCCTCGACAATCTCTCGAGATATGACCCATTTTGTCATACGCTCAACATTTTATTTTGCTGCCACCTTCCCTGTATCTTAGTACCGACCGCTTGATTTTCGTTCTGCTATCCACTTCTACTCGTCGTACCTTAAATGACGGTTTTATTATAGCCTGTGCAGTCTTGTTTATTAAAGTATTCTCAATTTTCTCGGCGAAAGTCGGTTTAGGCGATAATATCACTGCTTTCCGCGTCTCCAGATCCCGCATCCCGTCAATGAACGCCTTTATCTTTATTCTCTCCATGTAATTGGGAAACGTATTCATATGTGCCAAATGCACTAGC
The DNA here is from genome assembly GCA_951394425.1 of Tipula unca. NCBI lineage: Eukaryota > Metazoa > Arthropoda > Insecta > Diptera > Tipulidae > Tipula > Tipula unca. Next base: position 92,373,943 of record OX596380.1, read on the forward strand.
CGGTCGACTGCTGCGGGATACTCCTGTAGAGTCTCTCCGAGTTAATGATATCGACTATTCAGCTCCATACGATACATCTCTCGTTTATAGTCATTTCCGTACTTTCGATCCAATGTCTTCATTGATTCGTTGTAATTGTATAAATCATGTTCCGGAATGGTCTGTAATATCTTAGCCGCATCACCTTTAAGAGCTACTATTAAATTGGATACACGGTTTTCCTCGTTTCAACCATTTTGTTTGACCGCCGTTTCGAATTGGAACTTAAAAATCGCAAATGATATTGTTTCATCGCATAATGTTGGCTTAATTTTCATCGCTTGTCCTGGCTGAGCTACTTGCGATGTTGTTCCGTTCACTTCAATACATTGAAGTTCTTCTCGAAGCACAGAATTTTCTCCTCCAACTCTTAAAATACTGTTTGCAATTTATGTTCAATCTTTTGAATCGTTGATTGAATTTGCTCTACTTCTTCTACATATATACCATCCTTCTCCAAGGCATGAAGTAATCGCTTCAATACATTTTTCTAACCGGCCGTTGGCAGTGTCCGTCGCTCCAACTCCTTTAATTCGGAAATTTTTAACTCGTCTAGAATCGTTTCTAGAACCAATTATTACGTTTTAGCCGTATCAAACAAGGTTTGATCACTGAATGGTGAATAAAACAACCAATTTAATTCTAGATAACACTAATTTATTTATTTTCGATTTTATACGCGGAACACGAAGTTACGTAATTCAATAATTTACTTAATTTCACAATAATAACTTTATTATACTTTAATAACACTATATATTACACATTGATTACTCATTGATTTTCATTTTTAACTCTATTACTGTTAAAATCCAACTAACTAACTAACTCCTAATATTTTATCTCGTATTTATACAAAATATTCTAAACTTCTAGAATATTCCACAATATTCGAGTTCCTAGACTATTCCTGAATAGCCACTGTTAATATCTAATTTACTACAGTTTACATTTACGGTAGCGTCTCAAATAGAGATGTCGCCGCGATCGTAACAATATTATAAGTTAATTTTTAAATTTTCAGTTCTCTTGTTTTTACTTTTCTTGAATTTACGAGTTGGTTTACCAATCTAGTTTTGTTTTCATATTTTTCTGTTTTTTTCAGTTCCTTCGCCACATTTTTACATCGTTTCAAACTACTCACAATTTTATTTTCTCTTTAGCAGTGAATTTAAGTTTGTAAAACTTTAGAAGAAATAAGCGAAATGAATATATATTATTTAACGACATTTGACAATTAAAATAGCTAAAATATCTTTTAGTAAATACAATAAAAAAACTATTCGTACTAAAACATATTTTATAGTTCCATTTATCGATTTGCTCCATATAAATTTTATATTTCCCAACCGGTTTAAAAAACTATACATCAATCATATTTTCAAATAATGATGTATGCGCACAGTTAAACATGAAAAATACTTAAAATGAACGAAAGAAAAACTCGCCATTGAATTGCTATTAAGCTTCTACGTCATTTAAACCGTTAAAAGATAGACGAAAATAAAATTAAAGAAAACCCAAATTCCCTAAATGGGATCGTGAGCTTTTTCACAAAATTATATTCCTCACAGCAACGGAAGTGGAGAAAAAGTTGTATGTTCCTTTTAATTTTCAATATATTTCAATTTTCGCAGAAAAAAAATTATTATAAATGGAAGAGGAGAATATGAATGAAAAAGAAAATTTTCCTTTTGCTCTATTTATTTTTATTGTTGCTGGGTACAGTATACTACACTTGTGCATCTATCGAACGTGATTTTTATCCTTAAAATTGTATGCTATGTATATGTAGATATATATTCTGTTTGGCTGGAACATCCAAAGCACTAAATTTTATATAATAATTTTTTGGTTAAATTTTAAAAATCTAGTTCTGCTGATAAATCTCTGTGTATGTGTACAAATTCAACATGAAAATAATTTTTTCTCGGATAAAATGAAAAATTGGTGAGGTACAATATGCATGATTTAAATTTATAAAGCTATTTTGATGATTGTAACACATAAAATACAAAATTTTAGATTTTATGCAGGAAGGATGAATATTAAACCAATTTTTTTTTCCATTCGTAATAGTTACAGAATATTTTCTGGGTTACATATTCGTTCGTATAATCAGGAATTCAAATTAGTTCTAAAGGTCGATGCAGTGCAGTCCAATTATGCATTTCTCGTCCTGAATATAATGTACATAACATCTACTTGGTGTTAAAGCAATTAATAAGATTATGTGATTAAGAAGAGTTTGACATCTTTTAATTCAGTAAATTTTCAGAAACAGAATTCAATTTCAGAGGAAATTTTAGTTATTAAAATTTACATAGTGCACACACATATTTTCCGATTAATTAGGACAATTTTTACAAATAGGTTTTTTATGGGCTCCTTAATGTGGCTTTTTGGCTTTTCAATAAACCTTAATGTGTCAGAGTTTATAGTTAGATCGTCTCGACGGACAAATATTAAACATTGAAAAATCGACTGAATGAGTATTTTATAAAGGCAGAAGAAAAACGTTGAAAAGAAGTTATTACACGAGTATTTAGGTAGCCTGCAGAACCGAAATTGGATATCGAGTTGCTAAGGTTCCTCTGGATATAACGGTTACCTGCACAAATACAAACTATATTATCGGTTAGTGTAAATGGTTTAGATAAATTCCGATTTAAGCATCATTAACAAATCATGTATAGTTCCGCATTGAATTCCTCCATTTCTAATAAATCCGCTTTGGAGACAAAATAGATGTTCCGGTTTAAAAAGTATAGCAGGAATGGGGTGCTTATCGTTTCTATACTTTATCTATAGTTTATATATATATATATATATATATATATATATATATATATATATATATATATATATGAATTATCTTTTGAATCCCTATATACTTCAAATAAAAATCTTACTCGTACAAATTCGCAATGCTGCACAAACCTTTCAAACATTCATTATGCTGTCTTGAGAGTGTTAAAATTTAGCTTCCACGTATCTTGACGATACACTGGTTTATTCCGAATCTGGTTTTAACAGGAGATCAGTTAAGTTTTTGGGGTAATTAATATTTGAAACTGGTCTGAAACCACAACTTGATATATTGTTTAATTAACAACAAAAAGAATTATATATACTACTGCGAGTGTGCCTGCTCTCGAGTTTGTCAGGCATAACACCATCGCTAAGGCGAGTTGAAGCTATCGAAAGTTTTCTTCCGCCAACTTCAATCCAATAAATTCAGCGATTCGTCGGAATGGTCAATTCTAACTATTGATTCATTCCAAAGCTAGCCGAATCACTGTCTCCGGTCTATGCTCATTTGGCAACATTAAACCAAATGACCATGAACAAAACATCTTTTTCTTGGTTCGACGATGGCAACCAGTCATTCGCCCAAAATAAAAGAGCACATGCCAACTCAACATTGTTGGCCCATCCCAATAACAAATCACGCCATAGCATCTCCACTGATGCGTCTGGTAGTACGGTCTGAGTAGTAATGGAATGTAGATTGTTGGCAACTTTTGGGGTATTTCTCACGAAAACTCTCATAGCAACAGTCATTGACAGGGAACTCCTCACTTTTTATTTAGTCATGAAACCTGAATCGTAAGCCTCTAATCAAAGAAATAGTATCGCTAAGCGAAAAGAGTCTATGATAGACTCGACAGTTTGACTAAATCGCTCAGTTTACGACTGAATATTCAACATATAGAAGACTGAATATTCATACAAAATGTGGTCGCTGACACATTGTTACGGACTAATGATCACATTTGATCACAATTGATTCCATCATTCTAAATTTTAAAAATCTAGCTCAGACACAACAATCTGATGATGAGTTACTTCAATCAATCGACCATCATTTAAGAATTTAAAATTTAATGCGAAACATCAACAGATGTGAATCGACCACATGTTTCGGCATCTTATAGACATATAGTGTTCGATGCTCTGTATCAGAAGAGCAAGGCTCCTCAACATACAAAGTCCGAACTCGAACAGTTTAACCTGCTTTCTGAGTGGTTTGAACAAATAAATGAATGTAGTGGGACACATATAAGTACATCGATGTAGTTGCCACCATCCGATGGTTTTGTGTATATGTGCTCACCATTGTCGATCGCTTTACTCGTTGGCCTGAAGCATACCCCATTTCTGATAGTACTGCTGCCACTATTGCTAAGACATTTGTCGAGCAATACGTTTCAAGATTTGGGATATCTCTTGAAATCATGACAGATCAAGGCACACCATTCAAGTCTAAACTCTTTTCTGAACTTGAGTGTTTACTAGGGGCTCATAGCATTCGTACCACTGCCTATCATCCGCAGGCAAATGGTATGGTCGAAAGATTGCACCGACAGCTAAAAGCTTCGCTCAAAGCTCGAGAAAATACATTAAATAGAGCACTGAGCACATATTGACACCCGCAAGTCAACTAATCCGCCTATTCTTATTCCCATGTCATTAACCAATTGCGAGTACGTATTCGTTCGAAATTGATAGAGTAAGAACAGGCCTAACCTTTCAAAGTTATTTGTCGTTTTCGTAAACATTACATTCTTGTTGTAAAAGGCAAGAATATAAATGTTCCTATTGAGAGACTAAAGCCGGCATACGGTACTCTTAGAAAGTCAGTTCGATTACAAATTAGTCCTTAATTATATTTTTATCCAAACATCCCCACCAATAACCTTATAAATGGGAGGCCTCATGTAAGGGTGATGTAGCGGTCGCAACAACATTACAATTTAAAATACTTGGCACGGCCAGTATTTCGCGTGCGGAAAGTATCTACAATTTTATTGTATATAATATGCAATAAAAAGGATAGATTACGCATTTCGGCACAGGATGAATAATGCAATCAGTGAACAATTAAAATCAACAACCGATAAGTTAAAAACCTATAATCTTATAAATAATAAAAAAAAATAAAAAATATAACTTAATTATTTAAAAAAAACATTGTACGTGCTAAATATAAAATTGTAGTTTTATTTAAATTGAGGAGGTTGTGAGAAATTGAGGAATCTTAGACTTTACATAAGTGCCGATACAAGTTCCTTACAATGATGCGATACAATTTTTCTATAGAAAGTTTGAGAAGAATTAGTATGTTAAATTTGAATGTAACACTCAAAACTTGAGAAGTAAATTTATCTGTAATTTTAATTTCATACATAAACTAGAAATTTCGTCTTATGCCACAAACGAAATAATTGATTTACGGTTTGCGTAAATACGAAACGATTTAGTTTTTTGTTATAAAATATTCGCAGCATAGCCAAACCAATTGGAAAGAATCCAAAATAGAATGAAACACCCTCGAGCTTCGACCTACACAAATAAATGATTTGGCAATTTTTAGAAAATATGTATCAACTGATATAATCGAAGTTTCAATTATCTTACGTAATTGGAAACAACCACAATTAAAATTAATTTAAATATTAAGATAATTTAATTTAGTAATAAAGGCAATTTGAGATATGTATCTTTGTTTATCTACCGCAGCTGCCAACTTTTATTTGTACAACAAAGAACAATCACGCTTATACAATAACACGTGCCTTACCAAAAATTAAGAAAAAAAAATAACAAATCTGAAATGTTTTATTTGTTGGCGTTTCGTTTAATTTCAACATGGGTTGCATACTTATTAGTTGTTGTTAAGCTGTTTTGCTGTTGTGTAATTAAAGCCAGGCAGAATGAAAAAACGAGACCGGGGGTGTGATGTGTTATTCAGATTTATATTTTTATTTTTTTCAGCAGAATAATTAAAAACACCTTGGACTATATAATCCTGATTATTTTTCTGGAACGAATAAAATACAAGAAAATTCGAAATGGAATAAACTCGTAAATAAAATTATAACGTTAATTCTCTACTTTTTATTTTTGTTTTAATTTATTGTTTTAATTTTTATTATTTTTATGTTTTTTAACTTAAAATATATAAGAATTGTTACGTACTCTGTATAACATACATAAAGTATATAGTAAGTACAATATATAGCAAAACCAGAGCATAATATCCATGACGAAGGACCAAAGGATAAAAAGGATAATTTTATTTATTTCACCGTATAACCGATTTCTATACTGTATTTTTAAGATAAATTTTAATTTTGTGTAACTAAAGTTAAAATTATTTTATTTGAGCAGTAAATAAATATAAATAAATTAAGTTAATTTCTATATTGTTATTTTTATACATAAATTAAAACAAACGACGATCGATAAACAATTTATTTTTTATTAAACTAATAAAAGAAAACTCTTTTCTATTTTAATATGTACATATACTAAAAAATTCGCAATTTAGCAAATTTTATTTTTTTCGTAATTTATTTTTATTGCAAATATTATTTTCCGATAACTTTCCCTTTTTTGGTGACTTTTTGGTTGATAGTGAATATCAATATAATATAAACTTTTTCAAAGCTTTTGGTTTATTATTTTTGGAGTTTTTTTTTGCAGAATAAAGCATGACCGATAAGTAAATGGACTTCAATGCAACTCTTCTTAATTAATCTTAATTTATAATTTTGATTAAATTGGATTTAATTATGATTTACCTGGTAAATTATATTAATGAAATAAAAATATTGTTCGTTGTCTTCAACTTAGTTTAAAAGCCCTTAGTTTAAAACTCAATAACCTTATGAATGATGTCATCTAAAATGAAACGCGGCAATATACATACAATACGAAAATTGAGATTACATTCAGCTTTGTATTAAATAGTGATATTTGACGTTTTTCGAATTATTATTTATTTGATCAAGTATCATTTCAAAAACCGTCACTGCATTGCTAAAAAAAATGTTTGCTCCATCTTATCTAATGCGCTTTACCAACTAAAAGTATTTAATGGCAGATGAGTAATGGCAAACGTATGGCAGATTTAGAACCATAAAATGAATTATAAGAACATGAATCTAATAATTTAATTCTAAATTACAGAGGAACTGCTTCCCTGGAAAAGTTGGCAAAGCAAAAATACATATAATACATATAATTATATTATACTCGTATCGTCAGGGTAAGATTTTTTAAAAATTAAATAATAACTCCTGTTTTGAACTTTTCAGTTTGTCATTTTTCGAGTAACAATCTTGTAATTAAAAAACTTCGATATAATATGATCATAGTTACTTTGACCAAGATTAGAGACAAGGTACATTCTTTTGTAATTTTCGTATATCTCACCCTTAAATTAGCTACCTAGAATACGATTCAGTTTGCAAAAGATAAGTTAGTACATAAATTAATTATTTGTAATGGGAATGAATAAACGAAGTAGTAATTTTCCTAAAATATTTCTTCAATTCATTCAATGATACCACACATTTCCTGGCAACAATTTTTAATTTTATTAATGACGATTTTTTTGTTCATGCTTTACTTACAAAAAACGATATTGGACTAAAAATAAAAAAAACGTATACGGACTGAATTAAAATTGGAAAATTGAATGAAAAATTATTTGTTTAATCAGCAAATTCTATTTTTACATTGTTTAAATAAAAAAGATTACAAACTACAAGATTCTTTGGTTGTTTGATACTACAGTTATTATTGTTTGGCATAAGCTAACGTCTTAATAGATTGAATTATTTTGTTGTTTGGCTATTTTGTTGGCGCCGTATTATTATTATTTTTCGTTCGTTCGATTTTATTCTTTAGATACTCGTTCCTCAACGAAAAACAACAACATCAACAATGGGATTAATTTCATTATGTGATTCATTAAAAATAGTTACAACAGATATATAGTCAAACTAAAATATGTATTTTATATTAGTGATAAAAGATAACACCCAAAATAAAAAAAAATCGAAATTCATGATTATATAGATATTTTTGGAGGGTTGTTGTCTTCATGTTTTCCCCCAGTCCAAACTTTAACGTGACACTTTTATTTTATTTTTGGTTTTCAATCAAGATTAGAACGGGAAAAAAAGCTTTAATCTATCATCATGCCCCCGGAGTCTTGCAAACGGAAAAACAAAACTGTTATTGTTTCTTAGATTTCTTGTGTATTCTTTCCGGATTTTGATGCTTACATTCTGTTTGTTTCTTTTTTGTTGTTGTTTTAAATTAAAAAATGCAAATTTTCCAAATAAATAGTGTGGAAAATTTCATTTTATTAGTTTTTTTAATCAAAAAAAAAAAAATAATAATAATAAGAAAGCAAACAACAAAATAAATATGTATATATGTTGTTACAATTTTTAAATGTAGAGCAAACGAATCAGATAAATAACTTTCTAATCTTTTAAGCGATAAATTAAATCAACAAATCGAATTTCTTGCTGTTTGGTAAATTAATCAAAAAAAGTCAGATAACTAAAAGATGCTAATGTACATCTTTTATTATTAAAATTTGTCTAGGTAAGTGATTTAGACTGCCTAATGGTCCATAGGAAATGTGTAAAAAAAATTCTTCTAGCTAAACTTTATTTGTTTAGGAATATCGACGTGGTTTGTACTTCTTAATGAATATCGATGTGAGTTGGAAATTATGACAAAACAGAAATCTAGACCAGCTAGAAGGGAGTTCGTCAATCACTGAAACAATTTTCTGAGCCCAAACATCATTATGTTGAACTCTAATATGCCATAGATAAACAATTGCCAACTTGCATACGGAACTCAAGAAGATCCATAACTTTTTTCTCGGTCATTTTGTTGAACTCACAATCACGCTTATATTCAAGTTTTGCACAAACTGTATGCGAGTGAAGTTAGACCTAAATTAGAACTAAATAAAAAATAGTTTTAACTTAGTACAAACTTCACACGTCATATATGACTTGTGAAGTTTATACTAAAACTAAATATTTGTGAATGTATTAGTCAAATAATAGTATATTATACAATACAGTCATCATTTAGGCAAATAATCAAAAAAGTAACATTGAATAATTAATTTACTTCCTTTTATCATAAAAATTTATGAAATAAATAAAGCAAGAGATTTACCACAAATCTCACTTTATCTCACTAAAATTTTCAGGACTGAACTAATGCTAAAATCTTGCCTAACCGTTTGAAAAGCTAATGGCTACATGGTCAAATTGAGGTTACAGTAAATTTACACTATAGGATTTTCTTAAGAAATTGCGTATCTTAAGATTTTCACTATTTAGCACAAATCTTACTATGATTTTTCGATAGGCCTGAACTAACACTACAATCATTTTAAACCGTTTGGAAAGCTAATGGCTTTCTCATGGTCAAATTGAGGTTTCAGTAAATTTACACTATAGGATTTTCTTAAGGAATTGCGTATCTTAAGATTTTCAATATTTAGCAAAAATCTAACTGTGATTTTCCGATAGGCCTGAACTAACACTACAATCGTGCCAAACCGTTTGGAAAGCTAATGGCTTTCACATGGTCAAATTGAGGTTTCAGTAAATTTACACTATAGGATGTTCTTAAGAAATTGCGTATCTTAAGATTTTCACTATTTAGCACAAATATTATTATGATTTTTCGATAGGCCTAAACTAACACTACAATCGTGCCAAACCGTTTGAAAAGCTAATGGCTTTCACATGGTCAAATTGAGGTTTCAGTAAATTTACACTATAGGATTTGCTTAAGAAATTGCGTATCTTAAGATTTTCACTATTTAGCAAAAATCTTATTATGATTTTTCGATAGGCCTGAACTAACACTACAATCGTGCCAAACCGTTTGAAAAGCTAATGGCTTTCACATGGTCAAATTGAGGTTTCAGTAAATTTACACTATAGGATTTGCTTAAGAAATTGCGTATCTTAAGATTTTCACTATTTAGCACAAATCTTATTATGATTTTTCGATAGGCCTGAACTAACACTACAATCATGCAAACCGTTTGGAAAGCTAATGGCTTTCACATGGTCAAATTGAGGTTTCAGTAAATTTATACTATAGGATTTTCTTAAAAAATTTCGTATATTAAGATTTTCACTATTTAGCACAAATCTCACTATGATTTTTCGATAGGCCTAAACTAACACTACAATCGTGCCAAACCGTTTGAAAAGCTAATGGCTTTCACATGGTCAAATTGAGGTTTCAGTAAATTTACACTATAGGATTTTCTTAAGAAATTGCGTATCTTAAGATTTTCACTATTAAGCACAAATCTCACTATGATTTTTCGATAAGCCTGAACTAACACTACAATCGTGCCAAACCGTTTGAAAAGCTAATGGCTTTCACATGGTCAAATTGAGGTTTCAGTAAATTTACACTATAGGATTTTCTTAAGAAATTGCGTATCTTAAGATTTTCACTATTTAGCACAAATCTTATTATGATTTTTCGATAGGCCTGAACTAACACTATAATCGTGCCAAACCGTTTGAAAAGCTAATGGCTTTCACATGGTCAAATTGAGGTTTCAGTAAATTTACACTATAGGATTTGCTTAAGAAATTGCGTATCTTAAGATTTTCACTATTTAGCACAAATCTTATTATGATTTTTCGATAGGCCTGAACTAACACTACAATCGTGCCAAACCGTTTGAAAAGCTAATGGCTTTCACATGGTCAAATTGAGGTTTCAGTAAATTTACACTATAGGATTTTCTTAAAAAATTGCGTATCTTAAGATTTTCACTATTTAGCACAAATCTCACTATGATTTTCCGATAGGCCTAAACTAACACTACAATCGTGCCAAACCGTTTGAAAAGTTAATGGCTTTCACATGGTCAAATTGAGGTTTCAGTAAATTTACACTATAGGATTTTCTTAAGAAATTGCGTATCTTAAGGTTTTCACTATTTAGCACAAATCTCACTATGATTTTTCGATAAGCCTGAACTAACACTACAATCGTGCCAAACCGTTTGAAAAGCTAATAACTTTCACATGGTCAAATTGAGGTTTCAGTAAATTTACACTATAGGATTTTCTTAAGAAATGGCGTATCTTAAGATTTTCACTATTTAGCAAAAATCTAACTGTGATTTTTCGATAGGCCTGAACTAACACTACAATCATGCCAAACCGTTTGGAAAGCTAATGGCTTTCACATGGTCAAATTGAGGTTTCAGTAAATTTACACTATAGGATTTTCTTAAGAAATTGCGTATCTTAAGATTTTCACTATTTAGCACAAATCTTATTTTGATTTTTCGATAGGCCTGAACTAACACTACAATCATGCCAAACCGTTTGGAAAGCTAATGGCTTTCACATGGTCAAATTGAGGTTTCAGTAAATTTACACTATACGATTTTCTTAAGAAATTGCGTATCTTAAGATTTTCACTATTTAGCACAAATCTCACAATGATTTTTCGATAGGCCTGAACTAACACTACAATCGTGCCAAACCGTTTGAAAAGCTAATGGCTTTCACATGGTCAAATTGAGGTTACAGTAAATTTACACTATAGGATTTTCTTAAGAAATTGCGTATCTTAAGATTTTCACTATTTAGCACAAATCTTATTATGATTTTTCGATAGGCCTGAACTAACACTACAAAGTACAATCGTGCAAAACCGTTTGGAAAGCTAATGGCTTTCACATAGTCAAATTGAAGTTTCAGTAAATTTACACTATAGGATGTTCTTAAGAAATTGCGTATCTTAAGACTTTCACTATTTAGCACAAATCTTATTATGATTTTTCGATGGGTCTGAACTAACACTACAATCATGCCAAACCGTTTGAAATGCTAATGGCTTTCACATGGCCAAATTGAGGTTTCAGTAAATTTACACTATAGGATTTTCTTAAGAAATTGCGTATCTTAAGATTTTCACTATTTAGCACAAATCTTATTATGATTTTTCGATAGGTCAGAACTAACACTACAATCATGCCAAACCGTTTGAAAAGCTAATGGCTTTCACATGGTCAAATTGAGGTTTCAGTAAATTTACACTATAGGATTTTCTTAAGAAATTGCGTATCTAAAGATTTTCACTATTTAGCAAAAATCTAACTGTGATTTTTGGATAGGCCTGAATTAACACTACAATCATGCCAAACCGTTTGAAAAGCTAATGGCTTTCACATGGTCAAATTGAGGTTTCAGTAAATTTACACTATAGGATTTTCTTAAGAAATTGCGTATCTTAAGACTTTCACTATTTAGCACAAATCTTACTATGATTTTTCGATAGGTCAGAACTAACACTACAATCATGCCAAACCGTTTGAAATGCTAATGGCTTTCACATGGTCAAATTGAGGTTTCAGTAAATTTACACTATAGGATTTTCTTAAGAAATTGCGTATCTTAAGATTTTCACTATTTAGCAAAAATCTAACTGTGATTTTTGGATAGGCCTGAACTAACATTACAATCATGCCAAACCGTTTGCTAATGGCTTTCACATGGTCAAATTGAGGTTTCAGTAAATTTACACTATAGGATTTTCTTAAGGAATTGCGTATCTTAAGATTTTCACTATTTAGCACAAATCTTACTATGATTTTTCGATAGGTCTGAACTAACACTACAATCATGCCAATCCGTTTGAAATGCTAATGGCTTTCACATGGTCAAATTGAGGTTTCAGTAAATTTACACTATAGGATTTTCTTAAGAAATGGCTTATCTTAAGATTTTCACTATTTAGCACAAATCTTATTATGATTTTTCGATAGGCCTGAACTAACACTACAATCATGCCAAACCGTTTGAAAAGCTAATGGCTTTCACATGGTCAAATTGAGCTTTTCAAAAGTTTTTGCATGATTGGATTATTAGTGTTACGCCTTTAGTTTTGTATATGGTTGAGCACTTAGAACTATTTGGATATCCAATTTTTACATACTGCAATAGATACAATAAATAACTATATACAAATAATTTAATGTTCGCCTAAATGTCATATATTTTCGTTATACACTAATACATATACATATTACGTTGTTTTTGTTGGTTTAATTCTAATTTAGGATAAACTTCACAAGCGTCAAACTGTGAAGTCAATAAATGTCTAATTTTATTCAATAGTATCTTGATTTAACTAAATCTATTGTAAATTTATAAAATTTATGTAAGTACATAATGTAAATTAAATATCTAAATTGCTGTATGTTAAAATACTTGTATGTTTCATATAAAATTATTAATTTTAGGTTTTATTGATTTTAAAATTTACGATGTTTTGAAATGTCATCAAAACGTAATATCTCCGGAACAAGAGAAATACATAAAAAAAACGCAAGACAATTGGTTTAGATAAAAAGTTATATTCTGTGCTGTTTGTAAAAATTAGGAGAAATTGTAGCAATATTAGGACTTGCACCATCTACAATTGCGACAATACGCAAAAATAAAATTAAAGTCAAAGTACAATCAGCATCAGCAATGAAAAAAGTACAATGACTATCCAGGAGAAAGTAAAATCACTTTATGAAACTATAAAGACAGCTGATGAGGAAAGAATTTATGAACAAAATAGTTTCGCTGCTAGTAAAGGCTGGTTTGAAAAATTTAAAAAGCGTCAAGGCCTTCATAATATAAAAATAAAGTGTGAGGCAGCCAGTAGCGATACTGTGGTTGCTCGTAAATGTCTATTCTAAATTTTTTATTGAAGATGGAGCATATGTTCCAGAACAGGTGTTCAGCGTGGATGAGACTTGTCTCTACTGGAAGCGTATGCCTGACAGGACATTGATTTCGAGAACAGAAAACTCAACATCTGGGTATAAAGTGGCTAAAGAACGTTGTGGCAAATGCCACTTTCTATTTTTGAGAAACATTTTTTTGTTCTAAAATTATTATAAAAGCATTTATTTGGGACAGTGTATTTTAGTATGTAATTAGTATTTATAAATTTTGTATAATTATGGGATTATTGGGTATTGGTATAAAAATGGAAAATAATAGAAAAAAAAAGAAAAAAGACGATGGATGGAAGCAAAGAAGAGGGGAGAAGAATTTGGATTATTGAACGGAGTGGATGGATCTTCGGAATAAAAATAAAAAAAAAACCAACGAAAGTAAAATAATTAAAATTAAAAAAAAAAGAATAATAATAATTGGGACGATGTACCTATAAAATTAATTGAATAAAAAAAAAAAAAAAAATCAGGTGATAAACTAATCACATATGTATAAACATTTTTTTTAAATATAATAAAATTGAAAAATATTAATAAATAAAAATATAAAAAAAAATAATTCATTGAAAAGTATAATAAAAATAAACTTCAGTGTGTTCCTCGACCATCGCGTGTTTCTTCGGCGTCATCGAGAAAAAAAATAAATAAAAGATAAACAACAGTAACAACAATACGACGAAGTTTTTTGGACCTTGATAAGAATCCCTTATCATGCATGATCAAGTGGAAAACCATTGATAAATTTGATATAAGCGATCGGATCCGCAACGATTTCGGGTAACGTACGTACGTAATAGTTTTTAAGTAAATTTATATCTTTTAGTGTTATGATTTAGTAAAGTGTTTAGTTAAGTTAAGTTAAGATCATTTTTTTTTTTTGGGGAAGGGTATCTTATAATAATAAAAAAAAAAGAAAAGATAACTGTATCATTAAAAATTGAATTTCTGTAAATATTTTTTTTATTATGATTGAGTAAGTTTGCGATAAATTCCATTGGTGTTGACGGTGAATGAATTTAGAGTGCCTTGGGTGTATGTGATCACACTATATTTGATTACACTATATTTGTTTACATAAATTTTTCTGTCCCTATTCATTTTTTTTTAAACAGCAATTTCAAGCTCTCTTGTGGTCCCAGAAAAGAACCCCCCCACGACTGAAACCTAGCGACTAATAAAACTTGCTGTCTGGATGAACCACAAGGGAGTCTGCAACAGGCTTTACGTACATCTGTTATGATGTACAAAGAGAACTGTTACAACGTCTAACCCTCCTACTTGGTAGTAATGCCTCTGGGGATTTTAAATTAAACCCACTGTTGATTTACTTATCAGAAAATCTGAGAGTTTTTAAAAAATGTGATAAGACACGGTTACCGGTTATTTGGAAATGTAATAAGAAAGCTGGGAAAACGTCAAGCATATTCGAGGAGTGGTTCAAGAAGTACTTTAACCTTTCGGTAAAGTTGTATAGCCAATGGATCAAAGATCAATTTCTACTTTTACAGCTTAATACTTAAGGACATTCAAACAATTGATCGATGCAACTGATAGTCAAGATAGGGTTTCAATTCAAGATTTTTGGAACACTTATAACATTCGGGTTGCTGTACTTAACCTTATGGGCAGCATATTTTTATACTTGTTATGGGCAGGATTTACAAATGGATATTTGTTTTCCTTTTTATTTCGCATGGAAAAATATTTACTATTACTCTTTTTTCAATTAAAATTAATTAACAGTAATTATTTACTATTTTTGAGGAAGATAAAGAAGAGAACGAGCATTTTTTTGAAAAAGACGGCGCAAAATGGAGAAACAAAATGCCGGCACTTCATCGCACTCGCGAACAGAACATATTCAGCGAACGATTTGTAGGTCCTAATCCAAATTCAAAAAATTTTAGCGACGTAGAGACGTTTTGTGCAATTATGCACACATCTATTACCACAAATATTTGTCGGCATACTAATCGCAAGGCCGAGTTAGAATATAATTATTTCAATGAGGAGAATCCCGAGAAACCGGCGAAAAATGGGCTAGAGTAGATGAAGAGGAACTGTTAGTTTTTTTTAGGAATTTTGCTTACTATGGGAAGCAACAAATCAAACAACGAACGATTAGATTTGCTTTGAAAAAAAATGCTTATCCACTATATCGAGTCACAATGTCAGCGAAACGATTTAATTGCTACCGACAAGGCAGCACCAATAACTGAAATTTTCCAAATGCTAGTGGAAATTCTTCGTCTTAATTATAAACCATCGGAAAATATTACTGTCGAACAGTTATTTCCATTCAGAGGCAGAACCAGATTTACCCAATACACATATGTGGTTGGCATGTGATGCGAAATCATATTATCCGTTGTGTGGCCAAATATATACTGGAAAAGTGGGAAATAGGAGGGTTGTTAATCAAGGGGAGCGTGTAATTTTGGATCTCGTACAACGTTATAAAAATAGCGGCAGAAATATTACAACGCACAATTTCTCTACATCCGTTTCCTTAGCAGATACTTTGCGAAGCTAGAAATAATCAATTGTAGGAGCCCTAAAAAAAGAATAAGCCATATTTACCAGCTGAATTTAAACCATCTCCTCATCATGTAGTATTATCTTCTATTTTTGGATTCGGTGAAAAAACCACTACTAAAGCTACTATCAACAATGCATTTTGATGACAAAATTTCAAATGTTAAAAATAAGCCCGAGATTATTTTATTTTACAATAGCACAAAAGGCGGCGTAGATACGATGAATAAAATGCTGGGACAATATACAACCAAAAGGAAAACAAATCGGCGGCCAATGCCTTGCAGCCTATATAATTTATGTGGAAAACAATCCGTCACATTTAACATCAAAAACAAGTAAGAAATTAAAGCCACCCACTAATAGAAAAACGATCGAATATTCGTAGAATTACATCATATTTCCCCAGTAAAACGGCCATAGAATGTATAGCGTTAGTAGTTCTACAGAGCTGTTTGTACCGGATGACGATGACCGTGGCAACTCGAAAGTTAAAGGGTTGTACTTCATGTACTATCATGAAGAAAAGAAAAGAAAAAAAGCAACAAGAAACCTTTGCGTGGACTGCCAAAAACCTGTCTGTGTGGAGCATAGCCTAACCCAAACCAAATGTGCCAAATTGCCATTTAAAATAAAATTGTTATGTAAATATTTACAATAAAAAAACTTTTCTTGAACTATTTGAAATACCACATAAAATACATTATATATGTCAAAATCTTAATATTTTGGCGACTTGTAATTGATGTATATATTTTTCGAAAATGATGTCTTTGTACCATGAATTGAAACTAGTGAAAAAAAAATTATACTTCCCATATAAAACACATGAAAAAAAAAAATATTTACAAATGTAAATCCCTGCCCATTATCGTATAAAATTTTAAAAAAGTGCTGAAGGTTTTATTCAAAATGTAAATCCCTGCCCATTATCGTATAAAATTTTAAAAAAGTGCTGAAGATTTTATTCAAAATTGTTAAGGTTAATATTGGTAAAGCATGGGATGAAATGAAACCGTCCACGATGAAAAATGTTTTGAAAAATATTTGGCCAGCCAACGTAAATACAGATGATGTTCATGCTATAGGCCTCTCAGGAATGGTCCAGATGTTATTAGACTTGGAAATCAACTTGGGTTTACGGAATTAGGAGAATCTGATACTACAGGCTCTTGTGGACAGCCTTTCAGATGAAGATTTGATATAGCTGGAACAAAATCTACCACCAGCAGGGTATGAGAAAGAAAACGAAAATAATTTTGAAAACGCTCAGCTACGTCTCACCACCTAGGCTAAGTCTCACCTCAGCTACGTCTCACCACCACAATCTACTGCTCTATCGTGTTTTGAAGAGGGCATGTGGTGACATGATCTTGTAATAAATCATGTTCCACAACAACAACCTACATCTTTTGCATTCATCATGTATACTCACTTAGAGTTGTATAGCATATAACCAACGGATGAACACAGTTGCAACTTGCAACACAAATACAATCACGTAATCACCGGAATAAGAGAAGCGGAGGAGAAGTTGTTCTGACGACCAATTACTCACCATTCGGTACATAGCAGACAGCTGTATCATATATATATATATATATATATATATATATATATATATATATATATATATATATATATCTTAATAATAATTCTATACACACTACATTATAATTACGTATAATACTAATTTGAGTATTTCAATTAGTGTAGTGGTATAGCATTCTAATAAAAATTATTGTTTGAGTTAGGCAGTTAAGCACAGCCTGTCGATTTGCATGCATGCACATGCACATAAATAAATACCATAATATTATAATAATATAAATATATTTTATAAATCAAAATCAAATTAAAATAGTGTGTATTATTTAAATCAATTGGAGGATCATAAAAGTGCACATCCCATCCAATATTTGGTGACCCCGATATTCCCTTTTGGGAAAATAGTGATAAAAAATAATAATAATTTAAAAAAAAAACAAAAATAGTCAAATAAAGCTGTGTGAGTTAACAAAAATTATTACAAATGGTGTTTACGATATAGAACACAATTATTAGCAATACTCATAGTTTGTACACACTTGTATTGTGCATTAAAGTTAAAAAAAAAATATCCAAACACCAGAAACCAATAATTACAACGGAGAAAGAAATCAAGATCCCGTACTTAACAAACACACAACTTAAGCAGTAAATTCAGTTGTAATCTCGCATAACGGATCAACTATTTCACATCTGCATGTAACATAAAAAGAGCTGCATATCCTATTCGGGAACAAAATAAATTCCAAAGTTCAACATTTATCATACATCATATAAAAACGCAGAACAATTTAAAAAAAAAAACGCAGAACTGCAACCATCATCTCCAACAAAACAAAACGGTTATAAACGATTTTTACTTCCAAGTTAGCAGTACCGTAATAAATTATAAAAATTAAAACGTGGTCTAACTGGACTTAATAACAAGGAAAAATTAGCCGCACCGCAAGTAGCAGCTGGATATAAAGTTCACCGCTCTAATCGAAGGTCATACGCTCCAATTTTGAAATTTTTAATTGAAAAAGAATTTAATACTTTGTATTTTTTTAGAAAATTCATACTGTAAACAGTGATCTGCTGTGGCATCCGATTGGAATCAGAAAATAGTACTCGAAAGAACAACTACTCCAACGATTTCAAACGGTAAGAACAACATTTTTTCGCCTTCCGCATATCTTTATATAAAAAAAACTCTTGTTTCATAAATTAACGTGATTGCAATTGTGTTAAGTGTGCAAAACAAAAATCGATTTTCATATTTTCCGCCAAAATATTTGTTGCACGTTATTAATAATATTCGTTTAAAAACTTGATTGAAAATTGAACGATAAAATCGAGAGTGATGTCTGACAGTGAAAACGAGCCAAAATCAAATAGAGAACATGATGCCGTGACATCCGTTCCTATGGTTGATAAAGTATCCATTCCTTTTCCACCATATTGGCATGAGATGCCCGAGGTTTGATTTGTTCAAATTGAATCTCTTTTCGCCATTAAAAAAATTAAACGCGAAAACCGGTACCACCATGCATTAGCAGCACTACCTGGTGAAGTGATTTATAGCGTTCAAAACGTAATCAACGATCCCTCTCTTGAGCCTGATGTAAAGTATGAACTTCTCAAATCAACCCTCATAAAAAGCAAATCATTATCGAGCTACGAACGAATAGAGCAATTGCTAAGCACGACCGAATTAGGCAATCAAAAACCATCGAAATTATATAGTAAAATGAAAATAATGGCAGGCAGCTCGAATCTTACAAATGATGAACTATTGAGAACTCTCTGGCTCAAGCGACTACCGCAGCAAATTCAAACAGTCCTTGCTTCGAGCGATGGAAGTACAATAACAGTACAGTGTGATATAGCTGATAAAGTTTGGAACATTATCAACCCCACTAACCCATTCATAAGTGAAGTGGCAGCACCTTCCACTTCAAACAATAGTTTCAATTTGCAATCGCTGGCACATTCAATTAATGAACTAAGGTCGCGGTTCGATAAATTTACAACTTCTTCCGGTAGTTCAGGTTTGAGTGACAGATCGTAATGGCGTGGTCGTTCTAACGTTATAGGTACAATAGAACTAGATCCAGGTCTAAACGTTCGGGTTCGAATAGCCGGGTTGTCAATGGCATTTGTTGGTACCATCGTATACATGGACGTAACGCTAGAAAATGTGGAGGCAACGGATGCACATACAATAACAAAAAAACACCGTCGAATACAGGTTCGGGAAACTCGAGCAATCCAATGTCGTAACGGCCGATATTGGAACTGTTCGTAATCGCCGTCTCATTATAAAATGTCCCAAAACTCGACTTAATTTTCTGATTGACACAGGAGCCGATATATCAGTTGTTCCACAGTCATACTTTCGTGAATTGTCTCCTGAATCACAAGATATCCTAGTTGCCGCCAATGGCACACCAATCAAAACCTTTGGCACTAGACTTTTGCAAATAGATTTGGGCTTTCGCAGAGCATTTAATCACGAGTTCATAGTAGGTGAAGTTAAACGTGCCATTTTAGGAGCCGATTTCCTCACTAAATACGGTATTTTAGTAGATCTTAAAAATAAGCGTCTTCTTGATACAAATACATCGCTTACAGTCTCAGCCGCAGAAATTTTAGAAGAATCTTCAGCTCCCAAATTGTTTTCTGTCGACGGAAAATATGGTGAACTCCTCCGGCAATTCCCACAACTAACTCAAGCGCCAAACTATGATAGTCCAGTACAACACGGCATTGTTCATCACATAGTTACTGAGGGACACCTTCCTTTTTCCCGTCCGAGAAGACTTTGTCCAACAAAACACAAAATCACTAAAGAACTATTTAGCCATATGGTAAGATTAGGACTCTGCCGCCCGTCATCGTCATCTGCAGCGTCGCCACTACATCTAGTACCAAAGCGAGACAGTAACGACTGGCGACCTTGCAGAGATTACCGACGACTCAACGCAATTACAGTGCCAGATCGTTACCCTTTACCGCACATCCATAATTTCACAATGAATCTGAATGGTTGCACCATATTTTCAAAAATTGATCTAATTCAAGCTTACCACCACATACCTATCGCTATTGAAGACATACATAAAACCGCAGTAACAGCACCATTCGGACTTTTTGAGTTCATTCGCATGCCTTTCGGCCTAAGAAACGCAGCGCAGACCTTTCAGCGTTTTATGAACAAAGTAACTGATGGCCTGGACTTTATTTTTGTGTATGTCGACGATATATTAGTGGCAAGTCGAAGCGAAAGCGAACATTTCGATCACCTTAAAATTCTTTTTCAACGACTTAATAAGTTCGACTTAAGAATAAAAGCATCGAAATGTGAGTTTGGCGCAACCAAGTTAACATTTCTCAGTCATGAGATCACCAAAGATGGCATTAAGCCATCTGAGGCTAGAATCGTGGCTATCCGTGATTTTCCTCCCCCAACATCTATCAAGCAAGTGCAACGATTCGTCGGTTTGGTGAATTATTATCACAGGTTCATCGAACACTTAGCTGAGATGCTTGCCCCGATTCATCAACTTCTCGCATACTCACGAAAACACAAAAAAAGTCCATTTATTTGGCCTGCAGAATGCTCATCCGTTTTTGACCGGATCAAAGAAGCGCTAGTTAACGCCACCCTTTTGGTTCATCCATTAGAGAACGCAAAGTTAGCAATAACCACTGACAGTTCTGGTATCGCAATGGGTGCTGTTTTGGAACAACACTACCAAGGACGTTGGTATCCCTTATCATTTTTTTCTCGTAAACTGTCTCCATCCGAGCAAAGATACTCTACTTTGGACAGAGAGCTTTACGCAATTTACTGTGCAATCAAACATTTTGAGCATTTTGTTGAAAGTCGTCCTCTGACTATTTTCACGGATCATAAACCGCTAACGCATGTACTGCATTCCGAAACGCCAAGAGACTTTTTACAAGCTCGTCGGTTGGCATACATTTCTCGCTTCACAAGTGATATTCGGCACATAAAAGGTGAGAGTAACGTGGCAGATACACTATCGCGTCCAGAGGATAATCAGATATCCCCAATATATCATACTGCCATCGACTTAGAAAAATTGGTCAAACTACAAGAGTCTGATCCAGAACTCAAGAGTCTTATTGAAAACTACAAAAATCGTCAAGGTTCCACATATCAATTAAAAGTTATTCCATCAGATCTTTCGCGAGAAAATATTTGGTGCGAAATTTCTACGGGTAAGAATAGACCATACATTCCAAGTGAAATGCGCCGCACGGTCTTTGAAAAATTACACGGGTTGTCTCATCCAGGCATTAGAGCAACACGAAAGTTAGTAACATCCAAGTACTTCTGGCCTAGTATCAACCAGGACACAGGGAATTGGTGTAAAAGTTGTATACCATGTCAAAAAGCGAAGGTAAATAGACATACTCGTACCGAATATGGTCGATTCAATCTACCTTCCGGTCGATTCGAAAAGATTCATATGGATCTCGTTGGACCATTGCCTCCATCAAACGGATACTGTTACATTCTTACGATAATCGATAGGTATACACGATGGCCCGAAGCTATTCCCTTGTCAGACATGAAGACTACCACAGTAGTGCGTGCCTTTATAGACCACTATGTCTCAAGATATGGTGTTCCATTAGAGATAACGACCGACCAAGGTGGTCAATTTGAGAGCAATTTGTTTTCGGGACTGAGTAAACTATTGGGATCTCACAAAATACGGACCACTAGTTATCATCCGAGTTCAAACGGTATGGTAGAATGATTCCATCGAACTTTGAAATCTTCACTATACGCGTCACAAAACACCCTGAACTGGAGCGAACAAGTCCCACTCATTCTTCTTGGAATTCGTACAGCCATCAAATCGGATCTAGAATGCACGCCAGCGGAATTAGTATACGGTCAAACACTAAAAGTCCCCGGAGAACTTCTTTTGCAGTCGCAAACTCAAACACCCGTAGATCCAACGTCAATGATCGAACAACTAAGAACTGCGATGCGAAATTTAATACCCCAAGATACTCGTAGTTGCTCGCAAAACAACATTTACGTTCCTAAAGATCTCTCTGATTGCGATTTCGTATTCCTCCGTGTAGATAAGGTTAAAACTGGTTTAACATGTCCATATGAGGGACCTTACAAAGTGATCAAACGGCTGCGCAAATATTTTATAATAGATGTAAATGGCAAGAACACATCAATCTCTCTCGACCGACTAAAACCAGCTTATTTTACAAATGATATAGAAAATCAATTGGACAAACCAAAACCACGCGTACATTTTTCTGCATACGAAAGAGATTTCTATGATTATTAACTTGCAACACAAATAATATTTTTTTTTAAATAAAGGGACCTGATCTTGTAATAAATCATGTTCCAATCATGTTGTGGTGACATGATCTTGTAATAAATCATGTTCCACAACAACAACCTACATCTTTTGCATTCATCATGTATACTCACTTAGAGTTGTATAGCATATAACCAACGGATGAACACAGTTGCAACTTGCAACACAAATACAATCACGTAATGACCGGAATAAGAGAAGCGGAGGAGAAGTTGTTCTGACGACCAATTACTCACCATTCGGTACATAGCAGACAGCTGTATCATATATATATATATATATATATATATATATATATATATATATATATATATATATATATATATATATATATATATATATATATATATATATATATATATATATATATATATATATATATATATATATATATATATATATATATATATATATATATATATATATATATATATATATATATATATATATATATATATATATATATATATATATATATATATATATATATATATATATATATATATATATATATATATATATATATATATATATATATATATATATATATATATATATATATATATATATATATATATATATATATATATATATATATATATATATATATATATATATATCTTAATAACAATTCTATACACACTACATTATAATTACGTATAATACTAATTTGAGTATTTCAATTAGTGTAGTGGTATAGCATTCTAATAAAAATTATTGTTTGAGTTAGGCAGTTAAGCAGAGCCTGTCGATTTGCATGCATGCACATAAATAAATACCATAATATTATAATAATATAAATATATTTTATAAATAAAAATCAAATTAAAATAGTGTGTATTATTTAAATCAATTGGAGGATCATAAAAGTGCACATCCCATCCAATAGGCATACGCATTTTAAACGAGAAAGATCCTATCGAGTTCCTTGAATTATTTATGTAATAAAATGTTTTTTTTGCTATGAATAAATAAAATACAAACATATAATTTTTGTTTTTGATTTACGAATGTCTTCTTCAATAATATGAATTGATTAGATTTTTTAATTTATAAATTACCGTTTTCAATCAGAATTAAAATAAATTAAATTACCGATACTTAAAATAAAAATTCGCCTAACGAAATTTCGATTTACGTTCAATTTTTTGGGAACGAATTAATTCGTTAAGCGAGGGATTGGTGTACTGCGAAAACAACTGATTCACAGGATCTTCATACATCTAAATAGTATGCGTAATCCAAATAGTTTCTTCATTTAGGCCGCATTTGTTGGTTTGAATGAATTCATATCGTTTTGTTGGGCGTATAGAATTGTGTGAAATGCATATTTTTCCAAATAAGTTGCATATATTTAAAAAAATAAGTCAGTGGGCTTAGAAAATGTCAGTAGTATCTTGAGCAAGCACCGTGAAATGTATTATCTTGAGGCAACCCGGTGAAATATCGGTATCATTTTGAGGAAGCCCGGTGAAAGCTCGGTTTTCCGCGAATATTGGACGCTTTCAATTAAAATATGGTCTGGACTTGTTACTTCTGATGTCCCATTTTCTGTAGCAAGAGCACATGCTCTGTATCATAAACCGGTTCTTCCTCTGTATCGTCGATTTCTTCTTCTAATAAGTCATCTTAATTCTATTCAATTATTGTTATCTTTGCCTGAATCGGCACAAAAACCGAAATAAAATTCTAAAGTGTTAGCGTGAGTGATGTAGTGAGACACTATGTACAATATATTATATATTATATATATTATACATGATTTTCAATTCCGTCAAATAATTAGTTTTGGTTATAAAATCGCAAAAAAAAATTAGAAATGTTGTTTTTACATTTTTATTTCTTTCTTTCCAAATTTTCAAAAATGTGTTATTGTGTGTGAAACTGAGCAAACAGCACAGAGGTTAAAGGTCTGACGTTTTAATCAGGAGATACCGGATTCAAATTCAAATTCCTTCATCTTTAATTCCGATGGGAATGATGATGGATACATCTATGACCCTCTGTTGGAGTGCAATATGGGCCGAATCATCGTTCATGTCAGTCCAGGTGAGCATGGAGCTATAGAATGTGTAGATCGTCAGTTAAAATCGCACATGTTAACAAGATTCTGTGATATCACAACGGACCGCCAGCGTAGTATGCCGAAGCAGCCACTCTAACCTAATTCCTGTGTAAGAAATAAATTTGGTTTAAAATAACTGATTTACCTTCAACGCCAATCCTAAAAATACGGGAAAAGACATCAATCTTGTCATATGAGAACCAGAGAAATACACCCAAAAAAGATTACCTTTTTCTAGCACATGTTGGCGGCTTTCATTTTTCTGCTAGAAAAGATGAAAAAATTATTTGGGTAGATTTTTAAATTTGTGAAAACGTATTAAATTTTTTGGGTTAATATTTTTCAATAAAATTACACTAAAAACTATGTTTGACTTTACAGTTTTACTGCAATTTTATGGTTGGTTCGCGAGGTCGGATATTTCCGAGCTATTTACATCCGACCATAAGATAAACTTGTAAATGTGGAATGCATTTTTTTGGTATTGAATCAATTATCTTGCTGATTTTATTGGTTTAGAGCTCGGATGAAATAGGTAGGGTATATATCCGACCTGTGGTCTAATTCTGTAAAAACAAGATAATGTGAAAAAACGAAACATTGAAAAAGTTTACACAAAAAAAATTTACATAATTTCTATCTTATTTAGTAATGGTTATTCTATAAAACAAAGTAGTCAGCGTGTAAATTTTTTCTTGCTGAATAATTTTATCGTGTCTAAAACCACTTTGACGTTTTGTTAGTATTTCGTTTCATAATATAATATAAAGAGTAACGGACAAACGTTTTTTTTGCTAGCCCGCCTTCGTGAAATTTTCGTTTCTAATTTTAAATTTTTATCCGTGAAAACGAACTACACAAGATAAATTGTATGTGTAATTTATTGACGTTTAATATCTTACCCATTTTTGAATTTAGCTTGGTGTAAAGTTATAGAATACCATTTTGGTATGAAAACGTGTAAAGTACTCGTTTTCGCGTTTTCACGTTATATCTTATTCGTTATAGAATTAGGCTACTGTTTATGCTATATTTTTCTATGTTTCATATCATTTTAATCATATAGATTTGTTGTTGTGAAAAATACCCATATTTTGTTTTAAATTAAAACATTATTTAAATATAAAACAAAATGCAATCGGCCTCTTAAAATACCAAAGTTTCATTTCCAAACAATGAAATCATGGCACGCTCCATTAAAAATCGATAGATTTGAAAAAAAGAAACACTACCATCTACAAATATAGCGTACAATGTTTTGAAAATATGGTTTCCGCTTTTTTTTGATGTAGAGAATTGACGGAAGGATTATTGTGTGTAGGTAAGAGAAGTAGAGGAAATATTTGTGTATTTCACTTTCCCGTGCATTAATCAGTAAGGATTAAACAAAATGTATGATGTATTTAATTGATAACTTATTGATGGACTTAGTGTAACTAGCCGATTACATAGAACCGCACTGGCTTTAACCATATTATGTTACAAAACGTTCTTTCAAATTGCTTAGAACATATGAAATATCGTTAATAAATTAACGTGTTCTTTTTCTTTTTTGGAAATTTCCCATCACTTTTTGACATAAATGTGGTTCTCTTTTTGCAATACCTCCGAACAACATCCAAATTGTATTTGAGTTCGTCAATCGTGTTTAGCTTGTTTGCGTAAACCTTCCCCTTCAATCGCAAGATCTAAGCAGCTAGCCGCGTGGCGCTTCCTTGCAACTAGTAATATGATGTATACTTAAATATTAAATTCTTCATTAAAATGAATAAGAAAAACAAGTCCGCATACTAAACAATGATTTAAACAAATCACCGATAAGTCTGCAAATCGCATTATTTGATAAGAAAAATATCTTAATTGGTTCTTTTGCCGCAGTCCAAATGCAGCTCTTACAATTGCTGAATAAGCAATTATATAAGAATAAATATTTGAATGACGTTTCATGTCTTTGGCTTTAAGTTTAACTATAATTGCGTTTTTGCTTTGAAAGGTATGTTACTAATTTTGGTGTGTTACTTATTCAAAGAACATAGAAAAATTGGTTACACATTCTATAACCTAGCATATGTAACCAATTTTGGTATGTTCATTCAATAAATACCACACGGAAATTAGTTACACACTTGTCACTGACGCACAGTATCGCGGTACTTTAGTAAATTTTCGTGATGCAAGCCTGAGACGTAAATACAAAATATAAATTTTATATTGTTGTGCATTAGTGGCCTGTTGCACATTAGTGTTGCTTTTACTCGTCTAAATACACATACCGATACAATGTTTAAAAGTACGCAAATAAAATATTCATCCCATCGATTCACAAAATTAGTATTATAAACTATATACGATTAATATTAAAAAATGACAGATCTAAACGAAAATTAGTAAATACAACATTACCCTCAATTTTTAGAAAAATAAATAAATTTAATGGTGAAATGGAAAATGTAATTGAAACTATTCCAAGTAGGACCTGTCGCAGCGCTATGAATATTGAAGAAATTAATCACAAACTTATAGCCCGATAACTTTGAATGTAAGTGAATATGACATTAGTAATTTCATTAACGATTTGAAATTTGATGAAAACAGGGTTACAGATTTTAATCGAGTTTGTATCCTGAGGGAACTTACAAATTCCCGACCAGTGGAAAAAGAAATTTAAAAAAAAGGTGAATTTGGTGAATTTTAAAAGGTGGATTTGGTTGGTATTTTGAAAGCAAAGATATTTGTAAATTGATGATTATATGCTTTTTGTAAGTATAATGTTTTTTATTCGGTGGTGAACCACAAGCTTTAGGCATATTTGTGAAACTCCTTTTGTAAATTGGAAAGTTGCTGTTGACATTTTTAAATTTCAAGCACTGCATTATTTCGAGCTCAAAATCGATTAGTAATTGCGAATCAAAATTCTGAAGCTATTGGTGTTTTAATAGATTCAACGCATAGACAACAAATTATTGAAAATCGTTCTCGTTTGCGTCCAATAATTGACACTTCTTATTTCTTTACGAGGTCATATAGAATTGAACTAACTGAGAAGGAGCCAGAGCATAATAATATCAATTTTCGCGCTCTCCTCAGATTGAAATGTGGAGATTAAGGACTAAAAAATCACTTTCCCGACAACTGACGGGAGAAACTCAATGTACATGAACTGATTACTGATTTGAGAAAACTGTCTAGTAAATCTTGCGAAATGTTTTATAGTTTTAGCTGAAAAATATATCCAACATTGAACAGTTTCCGTTATGTTTCTGAGTTAAATATTCGAGAAGATTTTGTACAATTCGTACCAGTTACTGAAGTTACTAAGGGTCTTGTCGAAGTTATAATGACAACAATAAGTAAACTGCGAATTAATGATATACATGATAGACAGGGTTATGATGGAGTATCATCAATGAGCGGACGATTCCATGGGGCACGACAATATGTAAAACAAAATTATTCGTTAGCAATATACGTCCATGATAGACGTCCATGATAGAGTTAAACTCTGAAGAATTTAACTTCATAGATAAAAGAGTATTGAACTACCGCTTTGAAGTTATCCCAGGATTTTCAGCTGAAAAACCAGACCTTTGGAATTCACAAAATTTCAAATATTTATATATTCCACAGAAATAAGTAATCTTAATCTGTAAATAATCTCATTTTCTAGGCGCTCACTTTATTATATTCCGTCACTATAAAATATGTCTAAGTAGTATTTATTTACCATAATATCTCTATCTAAAATAACTGCCTTCTTAAAAATTATATTCTTTTCTGCTTATATAATGGAATTATAACCATTTGTCATACCCAATATTTTTAAATTCTTACCCCACCCAATAATAAATTCGACAAAATCGCAAATTTATAATATTCGTTCGATAAATTAAATAGTGAATGATGTTGAACAGTGCTTTAGACTTCTATAAACTATAATACAATAATAGACTCGAACAACTAGAAAACTTTTTCTAAATTTTTCGCATTGTAATATCATTAAATTTGACATAAATTGAAAAATTAGAATATTATGAAATTAGCATTATGCCAACAGAAGAAGAACAAACTTTATCATTTCGGAAAATAATGTTTTTCTTTTTATTATTTGATTTGTTTTTTAAGTAGAATAATAATAATATAAAATATATGTATATTAGAAAACAAAAAGAATATTATTTCTCTCAATCTAATTGAAGATTCAATTAAAATTTTATTTCTTACTTCGAAAAATTATAAATTTATTTTTGGAATTTTGTTTTGTACATAATTTTGTTTTAAATGTAGCACGACTATGTATATTCGTAGTATTATTATTCAAAAATAAATAATTAAATTATATTAGTATATATTTTTGTATTGAAATATAGAAGATAACGAAATTATAGTAGTTTGTAGAAGATATGAAAGCAAAAAAACTGTCTTTTAATGAGTTTCTAGTTTCTGCATAAGAGTATATTCTAAAAGTAGTTGTGCTCGACAGTAATGTTTCATTATACTTTAAAGCGCATTTTTGTTACAATAAAATGTTATTTTGTGAGAGAAAGAGACTGGCGTCCCGGGTTCGATTCGTGGTGCTGATCAAAAATAATAGTTTGGTGATTTCAATATTTTAGTGTGTCCAAGTATAAAACTGTGAGCCCGTTTGTGGATTGTGGCATTGAGGGATAGATTTCCCAATTTAATTTTTTTTTAACTAAACGTAGTTCGCATTCCGTTTAGTTTATGGTTTATCTGAGAAATTTTAATGGATGGAATTATAAATAATAAAATGCTGAGAAAAGAAGATGTATTTTTAAACTTATTTATTATTGATTAAATAAATGGTTTTTGAGGTCAAAGAAAATATAAATGTTAACAAAACGTTCTACGGGAAGGTACACCGCCTTTTTTATAATTTTGTTAAAAAACAAAACATATACAGTTTTTTCAGACATATAAGAAACATAATGCCAAACAAATGTCTTTCTTTCCTGGTCTCACAAATGCGTGGTCTTCTAATCAAAATGTTCGAGCTATCCTCGGACGTACTAATTTCTGCCAGCAACGAGAACTTGATTCATTTCTCGAATTGAGAAGACGTAGATAGCAAGGATTCGATTTGGTAGGAATTTCTTTGGAATTATTTCGATGAACACCCAAAAGTGTAGAACGATGGTAAAAACGTTTCGCTACGCCTATTGGAGGTACTCACTGATCAATATGGTATTTTATCGAAACCTTAAATGTCGAACAAGGCTATACGAGCAATTTTAAATAAATCAGATGTTAGTTGGTTCAGAACCTCAACAACAAAAACAAAGATTTAAATGTACGCGGTTAATTAATTTGGTTGGTCAATATGATAATCGATCAATCTTTAAACGAATAAAGCACAAAACATTAAGTACCAGAACTATATACAAAAATAAGTTTAAAATACCATTTTCATGCAATATATCGAGTTTCATCATAATTTGTCATATTACAATGCGTTTAGTGCACTTAGTTTAGTGCTCTTTATTTGGTGTAGTTTATTTAGTGCACATTTAGTACACTTCGTCTCATTAGTGAACTTAGGTTTAGTGCATTTCACATAGAATCAAAGGTAATACTACTACATATAAATAAAAAATAAAGATTTCTGTGAAAAAATATATTCGATGTTCTTGATCAAGTCGCACGTAATCATTTCCTACTCGAAAATAAGTATTCTCGATTAATTCTCGCATGCAAATATTTAAATTTCGAATTTTATATATTGCAACCGAGCAAGTACTGACAAAAATTAATCATTTTATATTTTTATACAAAATTTTATTATTTGCGACCGTAGCGTTGATTTGGCCCTTTATTGTTTTATTAATTCCGATTTTTTTTAAATAACACAATGTCTGTTTATTTGGAATAAATATCAAATAAATTTCGCACTTACACAAATATTTAATTCGCAGCATTAAGATGTATATCGTTTAATTTAAATAACAAAAAAAATATATTGTTTGGAATGATATATAATTGTGCAGAATTTCTTACAAAGCCGTTTTCATCAATAAAATGCCTCACTGTTGAAATATAACCCCATTTACTCAATTTTTATAAGTGTATTACTGTTCAATAATATACAAATAATTTTTTTTTCATACCTTAGAATGTAGAACTTTTATCACAAAGCAAGAAAATTTGAAAAAGATTTGTAAAGATAAACCAATCTCTTAACACTTTTTTTTAATTCAATTATTTACAGATAAAAAGAACATTAACCAAAAATCTGAATCAGTACTGTTAGTTTAAAAAATAACTGTTGAATTAAATCCAATCTTGGATGAGAAGAATGGTGTGATTTTAATGAAGATAACGACCATTAAAAAAAAAACAACAACTGAGAGTTTCGCCAACCACAAAAACAAGTTTACTCAGAATTCAAATTTACTAGGCCACTGACAATCTTAATGCTTTAAACCAGACAGCAACATCTCAAGTTACTTTATATAAACGATTTTGAAACTTCTTCAAGAAATTAATAAAAATATTTAGAAATTGATGCTTTCTTCACGAATTTGTACTGTGGACATTTGTACCGCGGGCCAACATAACAGAGTTAATTTTTTTTCATATTTTACAATGTAGTACAATTAATTGTACCATTGGACCAACAAAACACAATACTATATTTTTTTTTAGCTCTATTTGTGTTCATTTTTTAACGTCTCTAAAATATTTTAAATTTATCTTAAATTTGTATCGTTATTATGTTTATAAGATTTTTAATTTTGCGCTTTTATTTTGCGGTGTTTTACGGTTTTTTGTTAATATTTCCGTTGACCATTTTTTCATAGTTTAATTTCATTTTTTAAGTATTCTCGTAATTTTTTAAAATGTTTCATATAAATCTTTTTGTTTTAGTTTTTATAAAACCAAATAAATTAAATTCAATATATCGAGTTTTTTAAAAAATATCTCGGTTTTTTTTAAACGAATCACAAAAGGAACAATTTCAACTGTCTTTATCAAGGTAAAAACTGAAACGGTTTTCAATAAGACAAATGCAACTGTCTTTATCAAGATAACGAATATAGGCCGTGTTAGCGTTTC
>OX596380.1:94401366-94419411 GCA_951394425.1 Tipula unca
AAAAACGATTAGAGAATAATTATTATTGGAGCTCAAAAGAATGTATACAAGACTTCAATACAATGTTTACTAATTGTTACGTCTATAATAAACCTGGTGAAGATGTTGTGGTGATGGCTCAGGCATTAGAAAAATTATTTTTGGCTAAAGTTGCGCAAATTCCCAAAGACGAGCAAGAACTAGAACCACAAACATCAAAAATTAAACAGAAGAAACCAACACCTAGACCTATAGTTGGCGCAGCTAGTACTTTAACCGGTGGTGTAGTTCCTGGTGCAGTGCCAAGTAGTGGAGGAACTGTGGTTGATGGAATTAATCCACGAGCACGTCCAAATTCATCATTAGGACCCACAGTAACATCTAGTAATGGACAGTCAAATAGTACAGCTTTGTCTGGTATTACAAATGCAATTCCAAAAGTACCTCCAATTGGTATAGTCCCTCCAATATCTGTACCAGGAAGTACAAATACAACAACCACAACAACAATACCCACACAACAATCATCTTTAGCCACATCATCGTCATCATCAATAGTGACGCACAATTCAATATTACCTGCATTACCAGCATCGGTTAGTCAAACATCAGATTCCTATCATATAAATAGTTCACAACCACCGATTGAACAAGTTCTTCCGCCACAACAACCAGCTAAAGTTAAAAAAGGCGTTAAAAGAAAAGCAGATACTACAACCCCAGCTGCAGCATTTGAATCACCTTACACCAATCCAATGGATTCAAAAAGTGCTAAAATTGCAACGAGAAGGGAATCTGGTCGTCAAGTAATTAATAAGGTATGTAATAAAATAATAATAATATTATGTTGTACAACAATTGAACTCTTTTATTTCAGGATATGTCAGCGTATCAAGCATCTTCGTACCCAATGTCACCTGCATCCGGAACATCGGGCACATCTAAAAATAAAGAAAAATTATCGGATGCACTTAAATCGTGCAACGAAATATTAAAAGAATTATTTTCAAAAAAACATTCTGGTTACGCATGGCCATTTTATAAGCCAGTCGATGCAGAATTACTGGGTTTACATGATTATCATGATATAATTAAGAAACCAATGGATTTAGGTACGGTTAAACGAAAAATGGATAATAGGGAATATAAAAGTGCGCCGGAATTTGCCGCCGATGTTAGACTAATTTTTACAAATTGTTACAAGTATAATCCACCAGATCATGATGTGGTTGCGATGGGTCGAAAATTACAAGATGTATTTGAAATGCGTTACGCGAATATTCCAGATGAACCGACGAATACTTCATTTTTAAAAGATGACACTTCGTCTAGTGGTGAATCTAGTGATTCAGATGGTGAATCGGATTCGGATGAGGAACGTAGTGCTAAATTAAAACTTCTCGAAACACGGTTGTTAGAAATGCAGGAAGAGATGAGAAAACTGAAAGAGGAGGCGTCTAATAAAAAGAAAATAAAAAAAAAATTAAAAGAAAAAAAGAAGGCTGGTATCAATCCGACATTAGTGGGGGCTGGCGGAACAGCCACGCCTGGAGGTAATTTTTACATAATTATAGTAATGTAAAGTAAAAGATTAATTTTCCATTTTCTGTTAGTTGATATGAAAATGTCTGGTGAAATTCATGGCCATGGACATTCATTAGGTGCAGCCGTGAAACAAATGAATCCGTCAACACCGTTACTACCAAATCAAATAACCGGAGCGACACCCACACCTAACACCAAGACTAAAGTAAAGGGTCAACGAGCCCCGAAACAGAATGCTACTACAAATAATAGTACGCAACCAAATAAACGAGCAAAATCTTCTACCACAAGTGGTGGTAATAGTGGTGGCGCTAATCGTGGAGGAAATAAAAAAAAGCAACCATCGCAAACGATGAATTTTGATTCAGAAGAAGAGGATACTGCTAAACCAATGTCGTACGATGAAAAAAGACAATTGTCTCTTGATATAAATAAATTACCAGGTAAATTAATAGCGCGTAAATTTATAAAACAAAACAAATTTTAATTTTTTGTTCATGTTGATAGGTGATAAACTGGGTCGTGTTGTACATATAATACAAAGTAGAGAACCATCGTTGCGTGATTCGAATCCAGATGAAATTGAAATAGATTTTGAAACATTGAAGCCTTCAACGCTGCGAGAATTGGAAGCCTATGTTGCTTCGTGTCTACGGAAAAAAACTCGTAAGCCTTACTGTAAGTTCCCAATGACACACACTGCTACATAACCAATGTTATAATTCCACTTGTGACAAAATCAAAAATACTACGAACAATTTTTGCTCTTCACTTGAGAGTTTGTACATTATTATTGTTTTTTATAATTAACACAAAACACTTTAATTTAATTAATTTTTTGTTCATTTTGATTAAAACAATATATTTATTATTCCACACTGAGGCACCCTTTTTAAGTTTCCAATGTTAAATGTTATTAATCTATTATTGTTTGTGAACAAGAAACTAAAGCAAAGTTATTTTGTTTCGCGCTATTCGAATTTTATATTCTCAAATTTATTGCAATTAAAATTGATTTGATAATAAATGTCTGAAGAAATATGATATTCAATTCTTCTTTGTAATGTATTAATTGTTTCATTATCAACATTTTAATTGAAAAATAACAAATTTTAATATTTAGAGCGATAAAATTGGAAAATTTATTATTTTACAATAAAAATGATCTGATTTTAATGAAAAATTACAAACAAAGGGTTTGAGAGGGTTTCATTTCAAAGGGTTACATTTAATTTTCCATATGCCCATTTTCTATCAAATTGGTTTTAACAGCAGTCAATTTGAGAATACATAATAAAAAATCGCATCGCGCAAATAAAAGACTAGCTTTGGTTTAAAGCTTATTATTATTTTTTGTATATAGGGGGCCTATACCAAAATTTTATAATAATTTGTGAATTGAGCGATTTTTTTTAAACTTCGTTTATTTTTAATTATTTATGACGACAACAATATCAAATTGAATTTAGTAGTGACTGTGTGATTGGAAGAACTAAGCACATTTTCTAAGCATGGTAGAATTTTGTTAGATTTATTTTTCATTTTAATGTAATGATTTTTTGGTTAAGGGTTCTTATTTTTTATTGTTAATTGTCGAGTTTATTAAATTTTTAGAATTAATATCGGATATTGATCAATATTTTGTGTTCAATGGTTTTTGTATTATATTTTATATATTTCTATATATGCGAAAGAGAGTAAAATGTTGCTTGGTAAATTGTGGTAGCTATGTACCAGGCAACTTGTACGATTAATCATCAATTAAATTGAACTGATTGATCAATTTTCGTATTCAATTTTCTTTTATCTCAATGGAAATGAATCAAGATTTTATTTAGGGTATAATGTATATTTTACTAAATTATTTTAGTAAAAAATGACAATTATGATGTAACAAACTTAGGTCATAGTGTTTTTACTCGACAATTTTTTGGGGACATTTTTGATTATAGAACAATTTTATAATTGTATAATTTTATATAAAGTATTATTTTAATTGTGAAACATTTTCAATCTAGACAAGAAAATGTCAGGAAAATCTAAAGATGAACAAATGGCAGAGAAGAAACAAGAATTGGAAAAACGTTTACAAGATGTAACGGGACAACTTGGTTCTGCGAAAAAGACAACTAAGAAAGGTATGTATACATATATTTAAATTAATCAAAATTAATTTAATCTAAACATATTTATTTAATTAACTTTACAGAAGATGCAGCGAAAGTTGATGTGGCGCCAGGACGGCTCACATCGAGCAGCAGTTCAAGTGATTCATCATCCTCGAGTTCAACGGATACAAGTTCGTCTGATTCAAGCGATAGTGAAGCAGGTTAGGAATTCGATTATATATGAGACCTTATTTTTAGATTATTATGTAATTATAAGCTTCAGTTAAATGGCGTGTTTAGCTATGTCATTTATAAAATATATCGCATCGATATAATGTTTTTTTTTATTTCACCGGGAGTGGCACCACCCTCCAAATTTTAAAAATAAATAATTTTTTAACTATTAAACATTAATTTCCATATCATCTTCTAGGTGAGGACACAAAAGGAAAATCTGCTACTAAATTTAATTAAAAATGTTTTGTAAATTTATGATAAAATTAGTAATTTTATTATTCTACTTTTATTTTATTTTCGTTTAATTTAAACAAATTAAATAATAATAATACAAATTAAATTTGTAATAATAAAGAAAATTAAATATTGTGAAAAGAAAACTTATTTTGATAAGAGTGAAAAATTATTTATTTGAAAAAGTACGTTCTAAATTTTTATTTGTTTAAAATTATGTGCCATTTTTCTTTCGATTAATTAAAAAATTTATGAAAAACTACAGTTTAATTTTTTAGTTTTATACTATTATTATTATTCATATTATAATACTACACTATAAATGTACAAATTTCAACTTTTTTTTATAAAAAAATTTATATATACTTAAATATATTCTCGAATTAATTTTTTTCTGCATTTAAAAAATATACATATAATGAAATGACTAACGTGTTTTTTTTAGTATTAAAATATTATAAATAATTATACTAAAAATTTCTATACTCACATATTATAAAAAAGTATTAACTACATATAATTATATATCGGGTGCGCGCGCGGCCTAAATAAATTCAATTCTAATCGTACTACTAGCTGGATACTTATTCCACCCGCCTGATATATTGTATACATATATATTTTGACAATTTATTTTATTTTAAAACTAAAAAATTAAAATAATTTAGGTGAAATAAAATTAAGCACACTGTAGAACAGTGTGTCCGACACGTAATTAATTAAAAAGCTAATTCTGTAAATTCGATTAGGTTTACATGATGAAAAATAAAAATACATACTACGTATTTATTTATATTAGATTATTAAAAATTTTACATTATTTTATTTTTAATTATTACATAAATTGATCATGTAGCATTTAAATTTATTTTATTTAAAAATTTGTCCTCAATTATTATTTTTAAATTCATACTCGGCCCGTTCTATTATATAGACATTGAGTTACAACACAAGAACATTAAAGGGGTGTCCCGAATTCATGTAAAAATATGCTACAAATTAGATTTCGCTTAATGAATAAATCTATATAGGTACTGATTTCGCCTTTTAATACGAAAGTTTTGTATGGTTTCTGGACATCTAGTATATAGTTTTTTTGTGGTTACAGTTTTATTTTACAGCTATAAGTTAGTTAGTTCCATATCAAAATAAATTAATAAAAAATAATATAATCTTTTTATTAATCAAAAATGCTGTAAAATATTAAGTATGTATGGAAGTAATGGCAATTAAAAAAAATTAAATAATTATGTAAATATATAATTTTTTAAAAATGGAAATTATTTTAATTCTAATTATATAAATGATTTTTTTCTCGTTAAAATAATTTTAAAAGAAATAGGCTTTCGTGATTTCAAAATTTTTTTATAAAACTTTTTTATTTTGATTTTTTTCGTTGCTTTAGTTAATTATTATTATTCAAATTTTGGACACGTTATTTATATTTTTTACTCGAATAAGATTAGTCGAAATCTCGCTTGTTAGTGTTCATTCCGAATGATTTATTTTTATATTTTAAATGTTATATGAACAAGAATTATATGAAAATCAAAATAAAGTAGTTTTAATTTTTATTTTAAAATTACTAATGTTATCTTTGTGCGCAATAATTCATCGTATTTATTATTATTATTTATAATAATTTGTTTTTTATTTTTACAAAAACATAAACTTTTATATGTATATATAAAATTATTATCATATATTAAATTTTAAAGAAAAAATAATGTAAAATTTTCAACAATTTTCATCGTGCACATTGTGTGTAGAGGGGCAGCCAAAAAAAAAATTATAAATAATTTAAATCAATTCATTTTCTTTTTTTAACATTAAAATATTAAAATCAAGTGTTCGTATTACATCATATCTATCTAAAAACATTACTCTGCTTAAAAACAATATGTTTTTTAATTAAAAAAATAATTTAATATAATTAAAATAAATATCGCTGGTACTTCTTAGCCAAACTATTAAAAAGAAAAACTGATAAAAATATATAATATATAATTATTTTTGCCGTGAGTAAATAATAAAAAAAGCAAATTTTTATTTTATTTTTTATTTTATTTTTTAAATAGATAGTTTTTTTTTATAAATTAAAATCAAAAACTTATATAAAAATAATATAAAAGACTGCAGACAATGTGTAAAAATATAATTTTTTTTATGTTTTCTTTCTACAATTTAAAAATTATTAGATTTAAGTAAAATAATCTCTTAAAAAAAGTAAATTTAAAAAGAAATAAAAATTTTGTTTTTTGTTAGTTTTTGAGATGAGAGTAATACGATATTTTAATGTTAATTTGAATTATTTTCTTTCTTTTTTTTTATTAAAAATGCTATAAAAAATTTAAATATTAAATATATTAATATAAATAAAATAATTAAAATGTGCGATAATAAACGGCTGTCATGTATAAACTGAACCCCCTTTACACATTGTTTGCACGTATAAAAATTTTGAAAATTAATTAATATTTG
Organism: Tipula unca; assembly: GCA_951394425.1. NCBI lineage: Eukaryota > Metazoa > Arthropoda > Insecta > Diptera > Tipulidae > Tipula > Tipula unca. The sequence goes on from OX596380.1 coordinate 94,407,951, forward strand.
TATTTTTTTTATTTAATTATGTATTTTTTTATATAAGAAAAATGAAATTTTAATTTTTTTGTGTAATTATAAATTAGAAAAAAAAATTAAATTTATTTAATCAATAAAATAAGATTAAACAAAAATGAATTAACTCACTTAATCATCATACCTTATTTTATATAAAAAAAAATAGAAAATAAAATTAAACAGATTATAAATAAACATATAGAAAAAATTATTAAATAAAAATCTAGTATTAAAAAAATAAGCAAATAAATAAAAATGAATTAAATTAAAAAATAAAAATTTGATATTAAGTTTATCTTTTAGGGGCTAAGAAGTTCTAAAAAATTAATTATATAAAAAACAAAATTAAAAATTGAGAAGAAAGAAACACATTTGATGTATAAAATCTATAAATATATACAAATACAACAACCAATTTCAAATATAAAATTACAAAAATTAAAAAAAAAATGTGAAAAAAATAAAATTATTGAATTATAAAAAAAAGAAAATGTGAGAGTTTTAAATTATTTATTTTAAATTTTTTAGTTTTTATTAATATATATTTTTTTATGCTGTCTCTATCTCTACACTCGGGGTAAAGTTGAAAATTTTACATAACTATATTTAGATAAAAAAAAGAAATTTAAGGAAAATTGTAAAATTTCTATACATATTTAAAATTTACTTGCTTTATATTATGTTAGTTAATGCACTGTATTTTTAGGTTCGGGTCGGCCACATAGAAAAAAGAAGGCTAAAGACTCATCACCAAGTATGGCGGTAAGTTTTTTTCTTTTGATTTTTAATTTTATTGGGTATGTTTTTGTGTTAATTGCGTATAGTTAGATTATTTTATCGTGAGAAATTTGAAAGTCTAACAAATATTACGGCAACAAAGTGTACAACAAAATGTACATGTTATATTATTTGTTTTCATTGATGTAATTATACTTTTGTTTATAACTACATAAATCTTTTTAAAATTAATTTAGATTCCATTTGGGCTTAATTATCGCTAACATGAACATTGATTCTCAGACGCAATTCAAACCATTTTGAATTAACATTCAATGAGTGCGATGGGAATGTAAAAATCGATTATATTTCGAAATTAAAGAAATAGTTAAAATGGTAATAGTTATTAATAAATTATTTTTGAAATTTTTGTAATTGTGTTTTAAAGCAGGTTCAATTCTCTAGAACTGCCGACTATTATATGATATATAATTTGTGGAGTAACGGGTTAGTCTTATATTTCAATTTTTTATGAATTAAATGAATTAATAGATTTTATATGGCTGTATAAAAATGGTATAAATATCGTTTGGTACTCCCAAGATTTTTTATTTGTAAATTACATATGCCTTGTTTTTACTTACGATTGTGAGTCGTTGCAGTTAAGACTTTTTGGCATAGTTCGGGCTGAATATCATTTATAACTCGTATGATTTTCTTTCAGCTCTGCAATTGGTATATACTATTATTTTTTATGAATATTTTCAAACGATGTTATATAAACCCTAATAAAATAAATTTACAAATTTCATAGAAAATTTTATTTTATTTATTATTAAAATTAAAGTTTATTAAATTTTTTAATTTTAAATTATAAAATATTAAGCTTAAACATTTTATTTAAATAAATTAAAAATTGTAAACAGAAACTTAGGCTCATTTCAAAAACTATCTTTGTTTCATAGAAAATGATGGCAAAATAAACAAGTAGTAACAGAAAACTAGCACGAAAAATATTTTCGAGTAATTTTTCTGACAACATTTAAAAAATATTTTAAATGTTCTGACAGAAATGATTAAAATGTAATTTTTTGAGAATACTAAATATTCTTATTTGGTTTTCAAATTAAAATAAGGATTTGAGCTATAATGTACTAAATACATATCCTGGAGTTATAATAAAAAATCAATTTCCATTTTCCTATGGACAAAGTGCTTAAGTTGCCATATATTTTGGTTCATTTCATCATCAAGTTCATTTTATTTTACAATAATAATAATTTCGGATGGGTTGGAAAAGGGAAGTAAAATAACTTAGAACTAAATGATCGTTTGATTTTTTAGTCATTAATTTTGAAACATTAATGGAATTTAAAATACTATTACTGGTTTAATTTTGAAATTGAGAATAAAATTGTTTGCTAAGATTGTGTAAATGTGTATATAAATTGTTTGAAGCTATACCTATTTCTCTTTTGAATGAGACTCGTAAATCGACGGCTAACAGATATTAAATTTTATACAAATGTATGTAGTCAGCCCGTGTGTCATAGTTTATTAAATGTTAGGTGCACTTAAGTAATAAATCGAAAAGCCCCGTTAATCTTTTAATTTTTAAAAATATTGTAGGGATTTTGTTGGTGTTCAAAATAATATTATTAATAAAATTCCACAATGAATTTCATATCATATAAGAATCAAGGCCAACATAAATTTTAAATTATTTTCCAGAATAAAATCAGCATAATTATAAACGAAAAAAAATTGATCAAAGTTAATCTAGTATTATATTGATCAAATTACATTAAAACTAACTTAACTCAAATTTTAAATTAAAAAGTTAAGTTACTTTCCAATATTGTAAAATTCACACTCGCGTTCTACTCAAATCCTCAAACAAATTCCTTTTTGACCATTACAACAATTAAAAGGAATTTGGAAAGAAAGTAACAAATAAAACATTGAATTAGGTCCTAGCCGAACAGCGCGGGTTCAATAATACATTTGTCTTGCTTTTGCTTCACGCAATATGGCCAAATCTTCATAAATAAAAAATTAAAATTTATATGAAAAAAATAATAAAATTTTTTTAATGTCGTAACGTGATAGTCATAATCCGGAACATTTAGTTTTTCCGATAACACGTCAAGCAGATCAGAGTATCCATTAGTTTCTTGGTCAAAATCACGAAAATAATCTTTACTAGCTCCTGGAAGCTCGCTTTCTCTAAATTAAACTGAATTAAGATGAAAATTATAATCAAGCATAGTTACGTTTTTTTAAAGCAATGATTCACGTTTTGTATAAACAAAGTTTAAAATATATGGTACTTATTTAAGAAGTGTGAACAAAACAGTAACAAGCGTTGAACAAACAGTATGACCAAAAAGCAATTTGGCCTAATAAAATCTCACCTGTCACTTCAAAGTAATTTATACTCATATTTGGTTGTAATTATATTATATATACGTATTTGGTAGTAATTATATTATATTAATTTTATACTTTGGAAGTTCGAGATAAAATTTACTTTTAAAAATCGCTTAAATCATCTGCTATTGTGAAAACACATTTTATATTAGATAATTTGGCCTTCCGAAATTTGTAAAAACGAATTGTTCATTATACAAATAAAATGAGAAAATATCAACTTCACTATGAACCACTAAATTTTCAATAATTCATTTGGAAAGTATATTATATTATATTATAAGTCATCTAATCTAATATGGATTTTTTCCCTTTTTCCGTAATAATTATTTTAATAATTTTGTAATAAATATTTTTTTTAAATAAATTTTATATTATTATAATTTGGTTTAAATAAAATTTAGGTGGAATAATTTATGTAAATATTCCAATTATTTATTAGCTATCCTATTATTTAAAACGCAAATAAGCTAACTGCGAAAGAGACAATCCCCATAACAAGTAGAGATTAAAACAAAAAAAAAAAATCCTAGTAAAACTACATACAAAGTAGGTTTACTAGGATATTTTTACATACAAAATCAAAACAATCAAATTATAAATAAACCGAGTAATTCAATATTTTTTAACGAAATAAAGTGCAGATTGTTTCAAGTCTAAAAAAAAGTAAATTTATTTATGCCCATTAGCACGAAAATATTAGTTAGCCGGCTGTTAGCTAACCAACGGTTAACTTTTCCCTATCAATTTGCATTTTTGACAACATTTCTGGCAATGCAATCTGATTACATTTTTAAAATATACATATACCTAAATATGAGTATATTTAACCGACGTATAAATATTTAGCCGGTCAAATTGATCAAATATCTATTTATACGTCGGTTAAATATTTCCATATAAAAAAAGATGCAAAAGATTATGTTGAGTTTTTTCAGGTTTTAAAAAAAATTTGATTTTTGTTTGTCTTTGTATTAGTAAAGAGCGAAAGAGGGCGAAATATATTTTTATTATTGTATAATTCAAAATCTTCTATTCTAACAAGTCTGACTGATTTTTTGACTGACATATACTACTTTGACACAGATTGGGCGCTTTCAGGTTTCCCAACATGTTGGCATCGAAAATTTACTGATGGAACAAATGACATACGATCTATCACATTGCCATGAAATTTTCAATAAAGGTGCTATTCCACTTGACTGAATTGACTGATAGTAAAAAAAGCGGAAAAGAGAAAAAAGTCAAAAAAGCTATGTGATAGACAAAGACAAGTTTTTATTTTTTTATTTTTTTTTATGGCAAAATTTTAAGGAGAAATTTTGATAGCTCACAAAATCATAACCAAATTATGTAAAAAAAATTAATATTACTAATAAGTCGGATAGTTTTACATCTCAAAATTATCTAAAAATTAAATATTATTAATACTCATATCAGAATTTTATTTTTTAGTATATTTTCCGTAAAAATTAAAAAAATCTCTACCTAAAAACGTTGTGTTTTTGTATCTTAAATTTTTTATAGCAAAGTTTTAAGGGGAAGTTCCATTGTAACTATACGTAAGGAAATGAAATTATCACGAAATGAAAAATGACACTTCGCTATAAAACAATAATAATCATTGTTATTATTATAACCATAGTTATAACCATAGTGTGCGAAAAATATTTCTCATCATATACTAATTTTATGCATGGGTGTTAGTGTGACTGCTATAAAATGTTCTCAATTTGATACTTTTTATGGCAGTCACACTACTACAGACACAAATATTTCTTGACTGAGAAGGGTTTTTGTTTCATTCGCTTACAAGCAAATCTATATTTTTATCTTCCTTTAGTTTTACTATCAGTCAATTCAGTCAAGTGGAATAGAACCTTAAATCGGATGCAGTCCAAACTTATCATGTTAAATTTACTCAACATGTTGCCAACTGTTGGCGGAACTGAAAGCGCCCATTGTTGTTGTTTCTAATGTATTTTTTAATTTTCTTCATATTCCTTTGTGAAAAAATTAAATAACATATATATTGTATTAGTTGTTTAATTTTAAATTTTTATTGTGCGACGTATCAAAATCTTCTATATTAACAAGACTAACTATTCCAAAATTTAAAGAGACATACTGCCACTTTTTCATTGGATTGGTTGTGTCAAAATCTTCTATATTATACAAGTCTGATTAATCCAAAATTTAAAGAGACAAACTGCCTCTTTTTCATTGTATTGCTTGTGTACATATACATCGCACAATAAAAATTTAAAATGAAACGACTAATACCAATGTATTATATTTTGTTTTTTTCACAAAGGAATATAAAACAAAAATAAAAAAATACATTAGAAACAACAATCTGTATATAAATATATTTTTTCACTAATACAACCTTAAAGAGGCAAAATGAAAGTAGTATATGTCAGTAAAAAAATCAGTCAGACTTGTTAGTATAGAAGATTTTGGTTGTGTACATATACGTCGCATATTAAAAATTTAAAATGAAACAACTAATACCAATGTATTATATTTTGTTTTTTTCACAAAGGAATATGAAAAGGAAATACATTAGAAACAACAACAATCTGTATATAAATATATTTTTTCACCTAAACAACCTTAAAAAGGCAAAATCAAAGTAGAATATGTCAGTAAAAAAATCAGTCAAACTTGTTAGTACAGACAAAATCTTTAATATTAACAAGTCTGACAATTCCAAAATTTAAAAAGACAAACTGTCTCTTTTTCATTGTATTGGTTGTGTACATATATGTACCTCCAAAAAGATTTTGGACGTACACAACCAATACAATAAAAAAGAGGCAGTTTGTCTCATTAAATATAGAAGATTTTGGTATAAATAATCACCAAATTTCCAAATGCACAATACACATGCAATTCAAACAAAATGTGTTGGCGCTAGTTAAAATGGAAAAAATGCCAACATTTTCATTTTTTTGATGTACATCAACATTTGGTTTTTGCGGTTTTTGTCCCGAAAGAACACAAAGGTGTATTTTCTGTATATTTTTTTTCGATTTATAAAGAATTTTTTATAAATAAGGATACATAATTATGGTCCCTTTTCGTTAAAATTGCCACACAATTATTTTATTATATACTCTTTTTATTAACAGTCGATTGCCGTTTTAATATATGAAAGTTGTTATTCCATCCAAAACACTTAGAATATTATAATTTATACATTGTAGCGAATTAAAATGCAGAAAATAAATGTACGCTGCGCAGTTTACGCATTAAATTAAATAAGCTGCGAATAATGCAAATGCCATTTGTCAAGATGAATGAAATAGAGACAATATTATAATAAAATAATTTCCAATTGTATATTAAGACGTGGTACAGTAAAATTTGCAAATTCTAAAGCGGCAATAAGTATTTCATAAACAACGAATTTTTTAATTTCTTTATTCCATTATGTTCCTACATATTTGTTATTAATGAAAAATCATCTAAACTATTTATTAATTAATTGCCGGCTGAAAAGTCGAAGTTTGTAGCGGACGGCCATCTTTAAGGCATGCACAGATGAATATTCTTTGCTGCCTCGTGGGTCTTTCTCAATTTAGTTATCATTATTGCCCAATATCGTTCGATTGGACGAAGTTCAGGACAGTTGGGCGGATTGACAAATTTGGGAACAACACACGTTGTTCGATTCGTACCATTCTAATGTTTTTTTATAGTAATGACATGACGCTATGTCAGGCGAAAACGAAGTACCAACTTGGTGCTCACGTAAAAAAGGCAGGAGTCGCTTTTGGAGGCACTCCTTAATGTAATTTTCCGAAGATATTGTCCATTGCGTGATGTACGGAGCACTTCTAGAGCCACATTGGCAAATAGCCTGCCAAACCAAGTATTTTTTCGAAAACATTTCATGTTGGATAATTTTCAATTTCATGTCGACACTCAGTTTATCCTTTACAGAATAATATTGGTTACCTGGCAGAGATTTGAAATCAGCTTTAACGTAGGTTTCGTCATCGATTACCAAACAATCATCTTTTTTGTCAACCAAAAGTTTGTACAGCATTCGGCTTCGTCGGATTGCCGTAGCTTGTTGTTTATCTTCACGCCGTGGTACTTTGAATTTACTGATCGATCGAAAATCACACCTTTTTAATTCGAAGAATTCGCACATGATTTGTGTTATTTTTTTCGCTAAATCCCTCAGAGATAGGTTTTTCAGAGCGCGCACCATACTTTCCAATTTTTTATCAATATGGCTCGATATGCCTGTTCCAAATTTTCTATTGACGCTCTGAGGTTCCATAAACCGAATTATAGTCCTTCTAACGGTAGAATATGTAGAATTAGTTTTTTTTGCGATGGATTTGTATGTGAGAGTTTGATTTTCCAAATAAAATTGCACAATTTGTTTGCGAACTATCTCTTGATTTGATGACATTTTGCTAACGACTGATTTAAAACAAATAAATATTACACAGCCTGCTTTGTAGTTTAACGGCAAATTACAATTCATGTTGTTTTTTTTATTTATTTGATTTGGTGCGTTCGTCAAAAAAAAGCGACATTGTGTGCAAATTTTACTGTACCACGTCTTATTACTGTTATTGTAATTTGTAATTATAAAATTTACAAATATTATTTTAACCTTCAGTCGGTCGGTCAAAAATTCAACTTCAATTTTGCACATACCGGCTGCCTGTCAATTTTTTTGTACAGCACAGGCCATGGCGGCTGAATTTTTGGCCGCACCCAACGAATTCTACTTCAAAATAAATAGTATACATATAAGTACATGGGTGTATTATATATTTTGTTTGTATAGATTCATTAAATTTACTTGACATGATGAAAATTCCAAAACTGAAAAATTAAGCATTTTTATTCATAAATTTTCAACTTAATTCAAATCTTAAAAAAATAACATTTATCTGAAGTGAAGTATCAATTGAACGCCCACTTCACCTCAGTAGCTTAATTATCTAAATAGTAACTCAATTATCTGAAGAGTTATTCAATTGTGATTCAGTTAATTCATGTCCATCGATAGGATCTTTAGTTTACTCCAGTTTTTTTCATATGGAAAACATATAAATGAACTTGTTTATCTTACGTTCTATTTTATGAAATAGTGAAGAAGATTGAATCTAATTCAGCCAAAACCAAAATAACATTTCATATTATAAAGTTTGGTGACACAAACTTATAATAATAAGGCAAATGCATGTACATTTCGTTAAAAATTAGTATGGTATTAGACTACAGATGAAATACCAAACGTTTTAACGAAATAGAAGCCACTAAATGATTTATATTTTAAAAATTGAGTGCGGCATTATTTCGAAAAATTGCAAATTTGAAAATTCTATCATGATGGTGAAATGATATGCGGATTGCGGTAGTTGTTTAGTCTCAGCAAATGTACCATATTTGAACAAAAATTATAAAATGCCATGAATTATAAATTGCCACCCTTAAAATATTTAAAATCATAAATGATTTTTTCGATATTTTAAACGGTAATAATTTATTGGCAAAATATTATTTTAAACAACCCCTATTCAAAGTCAACATTAATTTTTTTATTTTTATAAAATTAGTATCTTTTGAAATTATGATAAACGAATTAAAATATTTTAACGATTAGTTATTTTTGGGATTCTTAAGATAAAGATAAAATTTATTATTTTTAAGTTTAGCCAGGAGCACTTAATATCATTTTTAAAATCTATAATTCTATTAGTTACAGTTTATGACATGGTAGGCGGTTGCGTATTGAATCATTTTCATCAAATATGGTGAAATTGTTATTATTTCTGTGGAATGATAGCAATGTTTTTTTAAAATTACAAATGACAGACAAATTTAAAAATAACAATAAGTAAATTCAACATGTTTTCAGATTCGAGATAAATATCAACTTGGATTTAATTCTGCTTAAATTGCTTTTTACTAGTATGAAATTGTGTGATGGATATAAGTTATTAAACATATTACCATTAAATACTAATAAACTGTTTCAAATTTAATTTCTTTTGTTATTTGTAGGTGTCAGAAGGGACCATTAATCCAATCGTCACAATAGCACAATCAAATAGAATAAATCCACCGATAACCGTTTCAGTAAATTCAAATACTGCGTCTATACAAAACGCAAATGCAATCCCATCAACGCAATCGTCAAATAATAATTCTAGTATAATTGGTTCATCGAATCAGCAACCTCCAAATAATAATTCAGTTTTAAATCAAAGTCAACATCATCAGCAAAATACGTTATCCAATCCACCAACGCCGATAACTTTACCACCTCCACTACCATCACCAATAAATTTAGGACAACAACACCATCAGCAGCAACAACAGCCATCTCAACAACAACACCAGTCACAAAATATAAATAATAAAAATATAATAAATAGTAATATTGTTACGGTACCACCACATCCATCGCCAAGTGCTGTTATAAAAATGGAAACTAATAACAATAATAACCATGTGACACCGTCAAGTCATGGAATTACACCCATTTCAATACCACAATCTCAAACGCAATCATCGATACTAGGTGATCGACATAATATACATAGTAATAATTTAGGAATAAATTTACCATCAATTTTAAGTCAAAACCAAACTAATAGTTCAATACAACAAAATAGTAATATTGTTCCTACAACAATAATGGATATAAAGCCGCCGAGCAATATAATTTCATCGTCGATCGGCGTAGGCATAGTACCACCGTCAATAATCCAACAGAGTGGCAGCAATGGCTTGGGCTTATCGAATAAACCACAAATGTCGCATAGTCTGCAGAATTTTGTTGATCCAATTGAACAATCGTTGGCGTCACTTGAGCAAAATATTAAACACGAGGAATCAATGAATAGCATCAATCATATTGATCTAATGTCTGATATGTCGTCTATGATCCCAAAATCCGATGGTAGTAATTCAATATTAGCTCATCAAAATATGTTGCATCAATTAAATTTGGAAGCAATGAATCATTTACATCATTCTCATGTTGGTCATGGAATTCTACCGGCATCAAATAATGGTTTTAATATGGACCTGAATGGTATGATTCCCGGGAATGGTATGTTAATGGGCCATCCACATGTATCGTTACCGAGTAGTGCCTCGTCAATTTTTGATCCGTTACCACAAAATATGGGCCGCAGCGCTAATTTAACGTTAAACACAAATATTCCATCATCACAGCCTTCAAATGTAAATCAACAATCCTCATCTGGTAAGAAAGAGGAGAAATTTTTATTAACGCCAAAACCAATTGAAGATCTCTTGATGAATCCGAATGACAAAAAAATGACACCGCCCGATTCGAAAACATCGAATACATTTGCCCAAGCGTTTAAAGCTTCGTCAGCGAAGCATGAATTGAAAAATCCTAGTATATGGTCATCTCTTGCACAAGCCGGATCACCGCAAAGCACACCATCAACTCAAGCGACTTCGTCAACTAAACCGAAACCTTCAATGGATGAATCATTTCAGCAATTTAAAAAGGCCAAAGAAAAGTTAGATCGAATGAAAATGTTGGAACAACAACAGCAGTTGAGCCGTAGTCAAAAAGAAGCAGCTGAAAAAGAGTTGAAAAAACAACAGGAAGAGAAACAGAAACGACAAGATGATATTATCAATGGAAGGTAACTATTTCGAAGCTTGTTTGTGAAATTTAATTAAAATCTAATAATTTGTCTCTTATTTTCGTATATTGATTTAGAAAAAGTATGATGGAAGCCCCATTACCGGGGCGTGTGGATGAAATTAAAGTTTCTCCGCGAAATACTAGCTCACCGAGCACACCAACATCGGCTGAATTGTCGGCGGCACGACGTGCTGAGTTAAGAAAAATAGAGCAGGAGCGACGAAGAAGAGAAGCGGTATGTTGATAAAATTTATTAATTGTAAACTTTTGCGTTGATTTAGAATTTGATTTGATATAGAAAACACCATTGACGTGTAATTTTGAAATTTGTTGTTGAACATATATTTTCATTAGGAATTTGACCTTAAAGTTGATATATGTCATTAGACCTAGAATCAAACATGAATTAACATTAATATTTTTAAAACTAAAATCAAAAATAGATCAACATTTTGATATCTAAACGCATTACTGAAACCACCGTAAATGATTAACATGTACTACAACAAACTAATACTTTAATATTTTACAATATACTACAATTTTGCACTTCAATATTTTATAATATACAACAATCTTGTACTTCAATTTTGAAAAACTTAAATAAAAAGAGCATAAATCGAATTTACTACAAAATGGTAT